>CM076990.1:173855731-174383231 GCA_039090855.1 Macrothele yani
CCCCGTTTCATTTGCTTAATTTTGATACATATTCTAAGACCACAAAAATCACGCAGCATTTTGTCTTTCCTCTTACTCAAACAGGACAAACTTCAAATTTTCAAAGCTGAACGTTCAAGTACAGTGCTACCATACACAGGCAAAAAACTTTAAAGCATTTTGAAGATGCACCTTTACTTTTATATTCTGATCTGCTTGTAGAAATGCAGTATGTCAAAAAAAGAAAAAAATGTCGGCTTTTCATTTGTCGTCTTACACACGTTTCGAAAATGCTTTTACAAAATGCCTTTTACCGGCATGGACCAACATTCATTTCTCATACTGTTCAGTACTGCATGTGATAATCAAACATGTAAGACGTGCAGTGACGTTGCACAAATGTCCATAATCCTTAAGGTAAATTCTGCTACATCCATTCCCAAAGCATTTTTTTTTGTTCGCTACTGAAATTTAAGGTTACGTGCCAAACGTAGAGAAATAATACAAGATATTCTGCTCAACAATTTTCTTTAACCATAAATGGCATAACCAAGTAGTTGATAGAATCGGATGAAAATCATGGACAACATATGTAGGCACAAGTATGAGACACAACTACAATCGCGAAATAGAGGTGCAAATTTGTTCCCACGGGAACATGGATTGGATGACGGTTGCCATTCAAAAACGTGCAGGTCCTCCAGGGTGGCGACATTCGCAGCTGCTCGTTGCAAGCTTAAATATTAGCATTATGAGGCAAAGTACATAATGCCTGCTGCAACTGTTCTCTCACGCCAGCTATAACACCCCTGACGACCTGTTCTTAGAGCAATGTGTCTGTGGACCTTTTGACAACTGCATAGGTGAGCTGACCTTGTGGTCTACACACCTATTTGAGTACAGCACTCATTGGCTATTAGATAAGAACAGGAAGAACTTGTTGACAAAGATTGACATTTTGGGTTACATTACAAGCTCTTTGAGGTTGGCACCACTGCCGGTAGTGTTCGTTATATCTGGAGGCCAGTAAGAAGTGACACAATGCATTACCACTTGGGATTCCTTAGTTCACTGTTCATATAGTATCTCAAAGACACTGCGGGTTGAAGGTCGTCCGACCCGGCAATACCAGAAGCTCAGATTAAACTTTTTAATCTTTGTGCCAAGCTATACTCGAAGCAAATATTTAACTTCTTGACGTATTGTTGACGGGAGTTCAACGTGTCATTCACAGCATTTATAACTGCTGTATCCTAATTTTTTTACAGTACATATTTGTATTTGAAATAACGGCATTCTTATGTCAAAATCTTGTACTGTGTACTCCAAAAGTTTTGTCTTGTATAATTGGCAGATACACTTTAGAAGAAAACTACAGTATTACGAACTCCTACATGACACCGTGTTGGGCCCATAAGGCCCCGATTCTATGTGGTATGGACCCGATTAAGTGCTGATATTGTTTTGTTTTTCTTGGAGAGGGGGCAGGTAACGGACACCATGAGTAATTCGATGGGCTGTAAGCAGTCACTCGTCAGTAGATAACAAAAGGCGTCTTCACATTATCTACTGCCGTCCCTAAATTAGGGCCACTAGTTCCAGAGAAGGGAGAGAGCCAGTGTCGTAAAACAAACATAACAGCCATGCCTCACCAGGATTCGAACCCGGACCCATCTCCGACAAATGGTCATAAGCCAGCGCTTAGACCACTGCGCCACCGGGATGGCAGAGAAAATGTGGCTTTGAGATTAGAAAATGCTTAACGAGTGTAAAACAAAATTTACGTAAGGTAACAGAAACCAAAAAGTAAAGTCAAACTACAGTATACGTTCCAGGATAACATTCGTGAAGTTTTAACCATTGTAATAATTTCCCTGTGTTTTTGATAATGATTGATTTGCCAATGTGAACGCAAATGGAAGAGAAAGAAAAGGGATATAAGGATCAAACCTTTATGTGGTGAAACAAATGTCTTCTTCAGCTTGTGGCGTATACTTTAACTTAACTTTTATTTTTAGTTACCTTTTCTATATAAATTTGAATTCATTCGCCTTTAGCGTTTTTCAAATTTAGCGTGATATCTTCTCTCTAACAAGAGTATAGTTGGCAACACCTTGAGGTCGTAAAGTATTACGTGCGTATGTGTCCGAGGAGAACCGAACTTTATACACTCATTGTCATAAAAATCCGCGCACAAAGAAAAAACCGTGCGATTAACGCGAAACTCGGCGAATAGCTACGAGGAGGGCAGACATGCAAATGATTAAAGTTTCGTGCGATTGCACATGTCCGCGCGTCAAAGACCGGCGCTGCAATCGAAATCTTTGGGGTTTATAAGGCGCTGCGCAGGGGACACCACATTCGTGCAGAAGTGTAAGGTAAGAGTCACGTGAAATCCCTGAACTATAGGCATGCCGAGGAGAAGCCGTTGATGTGCGTACAGGCAACTGACAGAGTTTGAACGAAGCCGTATTGTCGGGATGAGAGAGGCACGGTAGCCGGCGAGCCGAATCGGCCGACATTTGTGCCGGTCGGACAGTACGGTGCAATCGTGTTGCGCGCAATTGACACGGGAAGGCCCCCATACACGGCAGACCGGCTCTGGACGATCCAGACTCACCACCAACAGGGACGACCGTGAGAGCGGCACGCACAGATTGAACGACGTCCTTGGACTTCTGTGTCCGTCAGAACCATTTCCGGACACCTGGCAGAGGCGAATCTGCACTCTGGACGGCCCTTACGTTTTTTGCCATTAACACCTGACCATCGTCGGCGTCGATTGCAGCGGTGTCAGTAGCGACCAACGTGGAATGCTACGGACTGGCGATATATAGTGTTCAGCGACGAATCCCGCTTCTGTATGGGAACAGACGACCACCGTGTCAGAGTGTGGGAGACCGCAGGTGAGTGCTACAATCCCAACCTCACTGTACACCGGCACACGTCCCGAACTGCAGGGTGATGTTCTGGGGAGCAATCCCGTATGGCAGCTGGACTTCCTTCGCAGTGATCCGAGGGACGTTGACAGCCCAGCGATACGAACAGGAGATCCTGCGGCCCCATGCGCTGCCTTTCCTGGCGGGGCGCCCAGGAGCCATTTTCCAACAAGATAACTCCCGTCCGCACATGGCTCGGGCTTGCCAGGACTGTCTACGTCATGCTTCGACGCTTCCATGGCCTGCCAGATCGCCTGATATCTCGCCCATTGAGCACGTGTGGAACCAGATGGGGCGCCAGCTTTCTCCAATTCCCAGTGTTCATGATTTAGAGCGTCAGTTGCAAGAAGTGTGGGCCAGTCTGTCCCAGGTTAACATACTGCGTCTCTTTGACTCCATGCTGGACCGTATCACCGCATGCATCCGAGCACGAGGAGGTCCGACGCGGTACGAACGCTGATGCGCAACGTATGTCCTCGGGAAATCGTCCTGCTGCTGTGATTTTGTAATCACTTCTGTCCTTGGTATGTACCATCTCACGACTAAAATCTCATGTCAATCCGACGCTACCTTCTTGGTGCGCGGATTTGTATGACAATGAGTGTATAATGTGTGAGCAGCAGCAAAGTATCGTGCAGATGGTGGAAGTTATAATACTATTTGTGAAAGAAACATTGTTAACTTGAAGTTTGAGTTATTTGAAGGCTGCATGTTCTACTTTAGTGTGGGTGTTGTTTTCTTATTCAAGTGTTGTTAACTCACGTTCGTTTGATTAAGATAGTAATATTAAAAAAGAGTTGTAGTTACGCCTTGTTAAAGCGCCAAAGGATTAATGGCTGAGTAAAAACTAATTGTAAGTAAATATTTTGAAGTTTCTTGAATACCTCCTGTTTCACTGTAGGTGAAGTTTGTGATAGTGATCTATGTAGTGTTCATACAGCGATACTTAAACAAACATTGCAAGTTTTCTTACCATATAGGAATTGTCATTTTTGTTTAGATGGCATAAAACCGAATGAGACTCAAGTCCTTTACTGGTCTTTGTTGGAACAATATGGACCGAGTGAACTAGACCCAGACTGTTTGCCATGGCGATACTTCTCGAACGAAGATTTTAGAAGAGATGCGTACGATGGCCTTAATGGAATACTATTAGTATGTCGACCAGGAGCATTAGACGTCCAACGCAAACAGGTAAGCAACTCTTTATCTGTATACTCCCGGCTTGGTCTGTTTATCTTCTATTTCCGATGAGTTGGGACAAATTGGCTTTAAAATGTTAAAACGTCAATACCCTTTTTGTTATAATTATTCTCAAATGTTGGAAACTACTTAAAACAGTTTTGTAGGGCTCATCAGTTAGCGTGTAACGGTTTTTGTAAGATACTACTCTCACGAAAATCCATATCACTAAACAGTACTTCATAAGTTGCAGATTAAATGTTGTTGTCGTTAGGAAGGTAAACGTCTGCTGTAGTCTCTTGTACCGTAATGTGTTGAATGACCACATTATACGCAGAATTTTATCCTCTTCCCAGGCAAAGCTACAAGCTTACACAGGGTCCGCACGACACCTGGAATCCAGGAATTTAGAATATTCAAGCAACGCAAACTGAATTTTCTTGTACCATTTACTGGTCATCCGAGTAACACTTCTCAGAAAACTTGAAAATGTCTCTTGTATCGTTATATATTTATCTTCCATCATTCCCGGTATAAGATTTACCGTTGAGATTGAAGAATCTGGGTCTCTCCCTTATCTCGACCTTTTGGTTTTTCACTCTTCTGAGCATTTACATTTTGACTTTTCAGTTTATCGAAAACCAACTTCGACCCCAGTCATTATTCCTTTTAATTCATTCACTCCAACCCCCTACAAACTTTCAGCACTTAGATTCCTTGTACACAGAGCTTTTACTCACTCATCAACCTCTAATAGCCAAAATTTAGAAATAAGAAAAATTACTGAGGTTGCTGATGTTCATGGATACCCCGCTGGTTGTGTCCAAAAACTTGTGAAAGTCTTCCGTTCATATTGTTGAACAACACTGATTAGAAATGCACCAGCAATTGAGTATGTGGGAAGCATGGGCTACCGGAAATCTGTGGTCTCTTTATTAAAAACCACATGTAAAAAGTACTCTATTGGGTTCGGGGATAAAACAAAACCTATTTTCATTAATTAGACGTGACAGAGACGTAGTTCCAAGTATTTCCCGATTTTGAGTGTATAACATCCCTCTATTGGACAGGAATGGACAATCGGCAAATCTTTGCTATGTGGGCTCGACCTATCGAAGCCAGGGCACTCGCTGGGCAGAACACAGATATGCTATCCGTAAAGAATCTACTACTTCGACATTGTCAAAAACTGTTATTGAAAAAGACTTAAGACCTGATCGGGACAATGCGTGCTTACTGTCTACTGCTTATAATAAACGTTCTATGCTTTTTACTGAGAGTTCATATATTATTAAACTAGGACCAAATGCTGTAATGAAGACGTGCCTGTATACATTCCCTCTGCCTGAATGCCTGAAAGAATTTTATTTTACAGTACACTCGAGAAGAAGAATCCCAATGATTAAAACGAACTTTTAACAATAATTTGTAGTGAATGGCAATGATTTATATGTTCATTTACGTAATGTGTATTACTTGTGCTCCTATCTATCACTATTTAACCTTGTGCCGTTCTAATCTGGTTTCACTCAAGGGTCTGATTATGCCGCCATAGTGGTCGCCAGAGCTTTTATCTACCATGTTTTAAATTGTAAATAAAGACGTTTTTTAGATTCTACGTTTCTTTTAAGGAAATTTAAGGGTGGTGTGTGGCTCCTTCATAAAAGTTACCGTGCTTCGACAGCCTTAAATTATTTTACGTACAACTCAGCACGAAATTCCATTAATTCTTACTTGAAAATCCCATCGTCCTGGAGCGGGAATCGAACCCCGCATCTCCCAATTACCGGTCGAGTATGCTAACCATTACACCACCCAGGACAGTGAAGTTCCAAGCAACTGAGACATAGGAATCTGAAAGTCCTCAGATTTTCGTTAGTCGAAGCATCTCAGCTTCCTCATAGCGCTTTGACCCGGGTTCCCGCTCCAGGACGATGAAATTTTCAAGTTTTCTGAGAAGCGTTACATGGATGAGCATTAAGCGTTACAAGCAAATTCAGTTTGCTTTGCTTGAATATTCTGTAAATTTTTCATGTATTACGGAGAATATTTCTTCATTCATTGTTGTACAGGAATTTGATTGCACTTTCTTCCAGGTTTGGCCTGTAAAGTCCTTGATTTTTTATAATTTTATTAAAGTCCTGGAATAATCCTGACAATTTTTTTTTTTTTTTTTTTTTTGCAAGGAAAACGAAATTGTTTAGATTGGTTCCGCCACTTTGTTCTAGCTCGCTCCGGCGTTTCCTTGCGATAACATCAATTCCTTCTATGGAGTGTAGAGACATAATGCCATCTCATGTGGTGCTGTAGAGCAAGATGTTAGAGTGCCGTATTTCCAGCCACCTTGGTTTGTGATATAGCATTTGTGTGCAGTTGAATTCATGACAGCGCATGGAAACCTTCTTGCTAGTCCAAGTTGGCCTTTTCTTCTTCTTCACTGAAGGAGATTGAGCTCTGGCTTCCCTGTCGCCAAGTTGCTGCTAGTCCAAGTTGGCCTTTTCTTCTTCACTGAAGGAGATTTAGCTCTGGCTTCCCTGTCGCCAAGTTGCTGCTAGTCCAAGTTGGCCTTTTCTTCTTCACTGAAGGAGATTTAGCTCTGGCTTCCCTGTCGCCAAGTTGCTGCTAGTCCAAGTT
Organism: Macrothele yani; assembly: GCA_039090855.1. NCBI lineage: Eukaryota > Metazoa > Arthropoda > Arachnida > Araneae > Macrothelidae > Macrothele > Macrothele yani. The sequence goes on from CM076990.1 coordinate 173,862,466, forward strand.
GGCCTTTTCTTCTTCACTGAAGGAGATTTAGCTCTGGCTTCCCTGTCGCCAAGTTGCTGCTAGTCCAAGTTGGCCTTTTCTTCTTCACTGAAGGAGATTTGGCTCTGGCTTCCCTGTCGCCAAGTTGCTGCTAGTCCAAGTTGGCCTTTTCTTCTTCACTGAAGGAGATTTAGCTCTGGCTTCCCTGTCGCCAAGTTGCTGCTAGTCCAAGTTGGCCTTTTCTTCTTCACTGAAGGAGATTGAGCTCTGGCTTCCCTGTCGCCAAGTTGCTGCTAGTCCAAGTTGGCCTTTTCTTCTTCACTGAAGGAGATTGAGCTCTGGCTTCCCTGTCGCCAAGTTGCTGCTAGTCCAAGTTGGCCTTTTCTTCTTCACTGAAGGAGATTGAGCTCTGGCTTCCCTGTCGCCAAGTTGCTGCTAGTCCAAGTTGGCCTTTTCTTCTTCACTGAAGGAGATTGAGCTCTGGCTTCCCTGTCGCCAAGTTGCTGCTAGTCCAAGTTGGCCTTTTCTTCTTCACTGAAGGAGATTTAGCTCTGGCTTCCCTGTCGCCAAGTTGCTGCTAGTCCAAGTTGGCCTTTTCTTCTTCACTGAAGGAGATTTGAGCTCTGGCTTCCCTGTCGCCAAGTTGCTGCTAGTCCAAGTTGGCCTTTTCTTCTTCACTGAAGGAGATTGAGCTCTGGCTTCCCTGTCGCCAAGTTGCTGCTAGTCCAAGTTGGCCTTTTCTTCTTCACTGAAGGAGATTGAGCTCTGGCTTCCCTGTCGCCAAGTTGCTGCTAGTCCAAGTTGGCCTTTTCTTCTTCACTGAAGGAGATTGAGCTCTGGCTTCCCTGTCGCCAAGTTGCTGCTAGTCCAAGTTGGCCTTTTCTTCTTCACTGAAGGAGATTGAGCTCTGGCTTCCCTGTCGCCAAGTTGCTGCTAGTCCAAGTTGGCCTTTTCTTCTTCACTGAAGGAGATTGAGCTCTGGCTTCCCTGTCGCCAAGTTGCTGCTAGTCCAAGTTGGCCTTTTCTTCTTCACTGAAGGAGATTGAGCTCTGGCTTCCCTGTCGCCAAGTTGCTGCTAGTCCAAGTTGGCCTTTTCTTCTTCACTGAAGGAGATTTAGCTCTGGCTTCCCTGTCGCCAAGTTGCGTGGGAATAGGTGACTATGGAATAGAGAATCTTCAATGACATGGCAAAATTGCTTTATATTATTATCATTACGAAACTGTTCCGGATTGCTTTATGTAAGTTTTATACAGAGCAACTTTTATACTGGGAAATTTTACCCCTTCCTTGAAGGTATAACACCCATTTAAGAACACTGTAACAGCGGAACCCAAAGAACTTCATGAAAATTCTAAGTGCATACAGTACATTTTCCTCCAATTTGATAAATATAAAACACAGAACTATGATTCAAGCAAAAATTTAAACTTCTGGAATTTTTTGATGAACTCCTGAAAAAGTCCTGGAATTTATTTTCTGTAAATGTATACAAAGTCTGTAATACAGTTTCCATTGTCACGATGGTTTGAGGTTAACCCTGTAACGGAAGAAAGGACCACGGAATCTGAAGTGCCTTATTCTTTAAATTTCAAGAATGCTAGATTGACGGAAAAGAACATTTAAGCAAGAAAAAAGAAGCAAAGAAAGACAAAATAAGGAAAACGAAGCCCAAAGATAGAAAAAAACATTGACTTTTTTTTTAAAAAAAAACTAGAAGTTATACCCGTTCTCCGAACGGTGAATCTATAATTTTTTGAACATAAAATCAAAGAAAGGAAAAGTAATTAAAGGAAAGAAAGGTAATTTAAAATCCGTAACTGTTGCACGATTTAGAACAGGGTCGTGACGTCAGTGCATAGCGTTTGACATAAAACGGATCAAGCCTTGGCGCCCCTTAATTTTAAATCAAAATTTCATGGAATTTTTGCAGAACTTCAACGTTTCTGGCATAATTATCATTAAACCTATCAGCATTTTGAACGGTAAAGCTAAACTTCCCTTTTGAACTGCTTGATTTTCAGACATTTTTAGGTATCCGGACCTTAAGGACTGTCAGCATGCCAATTTTCAAATATCTAGGTCATTTAGAGGTGGTCAAACAATTCTCGAAAAAATTCAAGCAGACAAATGCTCTAAAGCCACCATTTTATTTTATTTATTTTTTTGTTTTCGGACACTTCAAGATATTTGTACCTTAAGCCCTATCAACATGACAATTTTCAAATCACCAAGTCATGTAGAAGTCGGCGAACAATTCGCGAAAATTTCAAGGGAAGAAATGTTCCATGGCCACCATTTTTATTTTTATTTTATCTTATTTTATGCCGGCGGAAAACGCCGAACTTTAAAAGCGTTTCTACGTCATTAAGTATTGCGTCATTACCAGTTTAATTGTAGCCTGTCTTTTCACCCAATGAGAAGAGAGTGCTAAAAATAGCTGCCTCAGCATGGCAGCAGGTCACGAGATTAGAACTTTCCTGTGTGGTTACCGTTGAAGACAGAGGAAGCCGTTCGTTCCTTTCCTTTGCGTTTTAAAAAACTACTTGAAAATCAGAAAATGATTTTTCTTAATATTTTTTAAAAGATAGATGATAGTTGTGAATTTATGCTGTACAAATTGCAATGCATTTTATTATGATTTATTGTTTGCCATATATCTGTTTTTTAAAATGGATCCCATCGCGAAATAGATAATTTTGTGAAATTTTAAAATTTAATTTCTCGTAAATTAAATCGAAAGTAAAAAAAAACGGCGACGAGGTGCAAAGATTCGGCCATGGCTCAACATGCTTACAAAGTTACGTGGTTCTGTTGCTGTCAGTGGGTCCGGAACGCGAACTGATAGCATTTTTTTGCTTACCTTAACTTTGAAATACAATTGCTCTTCAAGTGTCGCCAGAATCGAAAAACGGTTTATTTCTGCGTGTTTTCCAGACAATTCTCTACAAACGATGTAAATTTCAAATTTTTGAGTTCAACCCTTTTTGCGCTGCGAGCTAGGAAAGCGCGAGTGTCGCGACATTTCTAAAACAGCGGCGACGGCCGTTACTTTCTTTTTTAAAATAGTGATAATTCACAAGCAGAATTTCTTCCCTCCAATATTCTACATCGATAAATTTGATACTACCTTATCAAAAAGTACTCTTTGCAAACAGCAGTTTGTAAGAAACGGTACTAACATTTCAGCCGTTCGTAGAAAGCAATGTAAACAAACTTGCGCCTTACCTACCGAAGAGGTGGCGTCATGTCAAGACGGTAAAGTTGCACCTGCCAACTTCATCGGTGTAGCTTAATAAGGAAAGCATTCTGTTCCGAAGCAGAAGGATGCGAGTTCGAGCCCCACAACAGACAAATGTGTGTTTCGTCATATCGGCGCCCGAACGTCAAACAAATCTCCTGGTAGCTGGGTTCCACGAAAAATGTGTGATGTTTGTTCTACACATAATCTAGAATTAGTCAGAATTCTTTCTTCTACGGTGAGGTCTCCTTCAAGCGTGGTTTTCCGGTTGACCCGGAGACATACGATTTCGCACCAGCTCTTTCTCAAGGGGGGACATATGTGACGTACCTACCTCAAAGGTGACGTACATCTCAAGACGGCGAAGTTGCAGCTACAAATTTCGTCGGTTTAGCTTAATTGCTAAAGCATTCGGCTCCGGAGCAGAGGGATGTGTCTTCGATATCCGGCATCGGCAAATGGTTTTTACGCTATAAAGTCAAAAGTGCTTTGTGAAAAACAATTTAAGTAACATGTCAGCCTGCTGTGGTAAACGATATTAAGTAACGTCTGTAGAAATGTAATGTGATAACTGCCTGTGAAAAATGGTACTAAATAACATGGCACTTATCTGTAAGAAAAAGTGTGAAGTATGGAAATCATTTGAGTAAAATGATTCCAAGTAACATGGCATTCGTCAAGAGAAAGGAAAGCGTAGCAGCGGTAGAATAATATAATTTCAGATTCTTCCGCTCGTGCTACCGGTAACCCACATTGTATGTCTTCATGTACCTTATGGGAAACATTTTTTAAATGTTCTTTTAAGAGAAACATGTCAAGAGTAAGTCTCATTCAATTGTTTGTTTGTTTGTTTGTCTTGTGAGTAAGACTCACAAAACTGAAAAATAAGTTTTCTATTGTGGCCTGGTACCGTTAGCAGAAGGAAATTTATCATTAAATTACAAATGTGCAAAATGCAGTCTGACACAGCAAAATTATTAGATAATTATAAATTTGTGTACGAAAATTATAAAATTATCGTTATGTAACTTTCCGTTGCACAATCACAAAGTTTATATTCAATACGCATAAGAAAGATCATAAGATTACAGTTTGGAATTCTGCTACCGTAATGACTCCGGGGCGTGAATTTCCATAACAGAGGATGATATTATCCTGTTCTGACAAATTATTCTTAAGTCATCGAAATTCATTCTGCCATAGAAAACTGTAAAACCTGCGTAATCTGCCTCTGCAAAATTATAATCCCATACAACAACTGCTTAGCGACCACTCACTATAATCTGACATAGAAAAATTATAAGATTGACGTAATCACTCATAGCGAAATCTTAAGATCATTGTAACATAACAAGATTTCCAAAAGCTTTGTTTACAATTCCAGAATTTTAAACAATCCATTTGGAAATTTTGTCTATTATTTCATTTTAAGCTGCAGTATTAAGGGGGACTTCAAGGGAAAATGTATCCTATACCTGCAATGTTAACTCGTTCTACATACTATACATTTTTTCAAAGACCCAGTCTTCAAACTTTTGAGCGAAAATAAAAAACGTTCTTTAGCTAATACAGAGTCTTCAAACTTTTGAGTGAAAATAAAAAACGTTCTTTAACTAATACAGAGAGTGAGTCGAAAGTTTTGCAATATGTGCATAAACACATGTGCTGAGGCCGGTATATCACGAGTTTAAACTAGTTCAAATCGCGCACTGCAGTCAGTCGAAAGGGATATAAAATGATAATCGTTGCTGTGAACAGCATTGCATACCGTCTTTCTGTCTGTGGTTGGGACGCCTAAAATATGAACAGCCACAACCGGCTAATTAGGGAACTTTTGCTTTACGAGTTTGAACTCGGCCATAACGCAGCTCAAGCAACACGAAACATTTGTCATGCGAAAGGGGAAGGCTTCATGGACCACAACACCGCAACCAGATGGTTCAAGAAATTTTTCTCAGGTGACAGAAACCTCGACGATTAGGAAAAGTCAGGTAGGCCGCGAACCATGGATTAAGATGCCATGCGTCAGGCCGTAATAGCAAATCCGACAACAAGCACTCGGAGATTATCAGACGAGCTGGGCATATCGCAGACCACCGTAGTTTGTCACCTTCACGGCATCGGCTAGTTCTACAGGATCTGCCGCATTGTCCCTCACGAACTGACACCAGCTGAAGCAAACAGCCGAGTGGAAGTGTGCACGAAACACCTAGAAAACCCGCGTGATGTATATTTCATCAAGAGTGCAATGAAAAGTGGGTCTATTTCCGCAATCTTAACACACAACGGCAGTGGTTGAGCCCAGGCCAGCTTCCAGAACCTGTTGCCAAACGTGGGCACTTCGAGCACAAGATGATCTGCGTCCGGTCGAATTTCGAGGAGATAATCCATTATGAATTTGTTCCAGACGGTCGGACCATCAACGTCTACTCTGAACAGCTAAAGCAGATGTGTACCGCTTTAGAGGAGAAGTACCGAACACTGGTGAACAGAAAGCGCGCTCTCCTACAACAGGTCAACACCCGGCCTCATACCTGACGAACGACCCGAGCAAAACTCCAGGAACTTGAGGGCATTGAACTGATGACCCAGCATATAATCCGGATCTTGCCCCGACGGATTATTAACTGTTCCGGTACATGGCTCACTTCCTTCGCAGGAGAAACTTGAAAACCTGGCAGACGGGGGTGAAGGAGTTCTTTGCCTGAAAGGGCAAAAACTGGTTCCGCCACGGAATCAAGGAACTGGCAGACAGATACCTAAAGACGGCAATACAATGGCCTATACTTTTAATGCTAATCAGTTTTCGACGTAAAGGTACGTATGATGATATAAAGTGATCCAAATATTGCAAAACTTTCGACTCGCGCTATCTGTATATACCCTACAACTGTGATTTCAAGAAATCTGTCAGACATTTTTTTTCAATTTATCTCATTCGGGAAGTACATTGATTTGGCACCTATTGAAACAAATTAAATTCAAAAAAAACAAATATTTTGAAATCACATCTAGGGTATACATTAGTTAAGGACTTTATTTATTTTTCCTCAAGAGTTTAAAGAAGAAGAACCTAATTGTCTTTGAAAAAAAAATGTGTGTAGAATGAATTAACATTCCAGGAATAGGATTTATTTTTCTTTCAGTTCTCCCTTAAACGTTATGCCGTTGATAAAAGCTTTAGATTTGTACATACATATAGTGAGAGGTAGTCTAATTCAATTTTCCTGCATCACTGTAAACCAGATCGAGTGAAACACCAATCACCTTTAAAAAGATGGCTGTCTTCCAGTTCATGAACATTTTATCTTTTATATACGATAGGTAGAATTATATTCACAACACACATAAAAAAAGGCGCATAACAAAAAATTTAGTTCGACCATTATTAGACATATCACAAAGGTATAGATGCGTGGAGCACTAGTTATTTGCTGATTTTTTGAAGAGGACGAACACATTCTTCTCCACATCGATCTTAGCAAGCAGAGTTTTCGCTTCTCTTCTGTTAAAAGTTACGTGGAAAAAGTTTTTCAAAGCACACACAAAATGTCATTGGTTAACAGGGCTCGCTCTGATCACATGAACGCTACATATCCGTATAATTACGTGATATGATAGCCATCGTTTCACATCTCTCAAATTAATCTAGTACTACTTTTATTTCTCCTTTTATGTCGGTCGCTTTACTTTGAACGACAATCCAGGAAGCAGTGAAAATCAATATGTGCCACATTGCCAGAAAACCTTTAAATCATGAATGGCTATACAATATTTGACTTCGAATCTATGCTTATAAAGGGATCACTCTGTTGATGATGAAATAATAATTTCATTTAGGGATAATTATCTGTTTATTTATTTCACAGAAAAATGTCGATCGAGAATTCTCCTTGGTGTTTTCAGCGGTTGATGAAAACGTAAGCCATTACTTGGATGACAATGTCCTGACTTACACATCAGATCCGTATGGTGTGGATTTCTACGATAGCGAATTCACCCTGGCTAACAGAAGATACTGTAAGTTCAATTAGATTTAAATTTTCTTGATATGTGCAGTTTAATTTCGCAAGTAAAATATCAACGCTCTGATAACACTGATCTGCAATTTTTCAACATTTTTCTGTTGTTTTCAAATGAATAGGTGTATCTGAATGGATTGTTTTGCGCAGATTCCGAAAATGACCTTCAAAATTCCGTATCACGTCAGGTTTTTTCACAAATGACGGAAATGTGAAAATTTAAAAAACCGTTATTTTTTAATGACATTGCTATATGGCAACGTTTGTAGCGTGTGAAAATGTTCTCTGGAGGGGTGGAATGATTGTTTAAGGAATAGATGAACATAAATACATATTCAAAAGCAAAAATACCTAACATTCGCCTCCCCTTCAAACTTCCTCTTTTTGGATTGTCTTCGGTGTGCGTCCGTACAGTTTCTGTTCAACATCCAACAATAGTCGGCCATCATATGTACAGTCCACTTTTCTTGGTATCTCTTTTCTATCACTTTAATATCCTGATGGAAGCGCTCGCCATGTTCTTCCGAAAAATCACCAATATTGTTAGGAAAGTAATTTAGATGAGCATGAAGAAAGTGAACTTTGACGCTCATGTTGCAACCAATCAGTTCATAGGATTCCAGCATGTCCTCGACTAAAGTGGTGTAATTTGAAGCCTTCGTGTTCCCCAAAAAGTTGTGTATCACATTTCTGAATGCAGTCCATGCTCGCAATTCGCACTCACTCATGATTTTCTCGAATATGTTGTCTGCCATTAATTTTCGTATTTGAGGGCCTATGAAAATACCAGCTTTAATTTTTTCAGACGTGATTGATGGAAACTTACCACCAAGATACTGAAAGCATTTACTGTCCCTGCTTAAAGCTATCACGAATTGCTTCATTAAGCCAAGTTTGATGTGTAAAGGTGGCAACAGTTTTTTCGAGGGATCAACCAGTGGAAGTGAAACAATGTTTTTTTTCGCCAGGTGTGAATGTACTTCTGGCTGGCCACTACTGCCGAACCCAATGTTCCGTTATTGCTCTGGAGTCCCATTCACACAAAAAGCAAGGAAATTTGGTGTAGCCTGCTTGTTGGCCGAGCAATATTCCAATCACCTTGAAATCCCCGCACAAATACCATTCATGAAACTTGTACTGCACACTTTCCAGCAGTAATTTAAGGTTCTCGTATGTCTCTTTCAAAGTCACAGAATGTGCTACTGGAATGGATAGATGGATGTTAGTATTGTGTAATAAAACACCTTTCAAACTATATTTGCTGGCATCTATGAACAACCTCCACTGCCCTGAATTGTAATTAATGTTGAAGTATTTCATGACTGCCGGAATAACTCGACAATATACCAAACCGCCTCCCTCAGCAAAAAACTGAACCAATTCTGCTTCTCGGTGCCTGTACCAGGAGAATCTCGTATTAGGACATAGTAAATTCTTTTCCCGAAGTCGTGATCCTAAAAGCTCTGCTGCGTCTTTAGGTAAATTCAGATCAAGAACCAAATCATTCAGTTCATGCTGGGTAAATGGCACTGGGGTTTCATCCACCATGCTGTCCGATTGGTACATCTCATCACTTGTATCACCGTCTGAATCGGTATCTGTTGGGGGCTTGATATTGGACGGGGATGGCACAGGAATGGATTCACTATGGGGTACTGGTCTTATGGCAGATGGGATATTGGGATACACAATGTTACGCTTACTGGTTCTGGTATGGCCCACGATATTCACTGTGCAGAAGTAGCAGTCGTCACTGTGATTTTTTGGCTCACGCCACACCATGGGTACACGAAACGGCATTGGTGCCCTTTTTCCACTTTTCCAGTTCCTTAACCCCTCCACATATGCACGGCACACACTGTGAGGAGACCAAACTTTGTCCTGATCTGCTAGTTTAATGCCGAAGTATTGAAAATAAGCATTTTTCACGAAAGGCGTAATATTTTGCCTATGTTTTTTTCCTGTCGTATAACAGCCACATATGTAGCAAAATATGTCTGGATGATTTACACAACCACGTGAAGCCATTGCACACGCCACAAAGAAACAACCGAACGGGACCAGTCCCTTCTTTGCACTGACTAGTGCAACATGATCTGTCCTGAATGACGCCACATGTGACCAATAGAAAGAAGGGAGTAGTGGCGTGAGGTATGAGTCATACTCCGTCCCAAGGTAACATTCTCTCATGTTCCGCCTCTGTGCGTGGCGCAAATCGTGACGTCATACAGATAAAACAGTTGCATTTCCATTATCAGCTATATATTTATGTTTATCTATTCCTTAAACAATCATTCCGCCCCTAAAGAGAACATTTTCACACGTTACAAACGTTGCCATATAACAATGTCATTAAAAAATAACGTTTTTTTTTAATTTTCACATTTCCGGCACTTGTGAAAAAACTTGACGTGATACGGAATTTTGAAGGTCATTTTCGGAATCCGCGCAAGAAATCCATTCAGATACACCTATTCCTTTCAAAACAAGGAAGCCTTGCATATTAGTGTAATGAAGTAATAGATCACACAAGCTCTGAAAATAAAGTAATGAAGAAGCTAAGCACTTTCTTAAGAGAACATGCAAAAACACTAATGAGCGTCCTCGTGGAAGAGCATGTGGCTCAATCGTTTGTATTTCATTTGTTCGGGAATTGCATAACTATTTTATGAAACAGTTACCTTTTTTTTTTTCTTTAAAAGAAAGTGTCAAGTAATTGATGTGTTGCCACAGATGAGGTCCAAAACTTTTTTTTTTTTTTTTTTTTTTTTTTTTGCTTTCGTGGTGTAACGACCGCCCTGTAACACCCGCGCAACGTGGGTTGGCGCTGTCTTGCCTGAAAAATAGCTGGGTTTTTTTATCAATCTTGGGTAGCATTGAAGCAGTACAGAATACATGCGCTCTAGCTGTTTTGAGTAAAAGTTGGCAGTATCGAAACGTCCACCAAGAAACTAATCGAAGTGCACTATACCCGCAAAATTCCACTAAACGTACAGCATTGCCTTGGTTTCAGGTCTTTCTCTTTCTTGGAAATAACTAATAACTAGCCCAATGTGACCAGGATCATTTCTTCTGGTAGTTCGAACTGTTGAAATGGTTCCATTTTCCTTCATACGTTGGGACGTAATCTCTAATTTAACCTTCCTTTTAAGTTCCTGTCTTATTGTAAATTTAGTTTGTCCTCGTTAAATGTTTAATTTTTTCAATTTGAATGCCACATGTCTTTGACGAATTTATGTTTAGCAGCCCAGAAAACAGGCCAATGAGCATGTCAATGCTCATTGACCTGACATTATCTTCTCTTCAGCAATGGCATGCTCATTGCTGAAGATGACGATAAAGATTGCTGCTTTGGATTATGCTCACACTCACACCCGCTTGTTCTTGACCCTGATTATGTTTCATGATTACGATGTTTTGAGTGCGTCATTTTAAATTGTTATGAATTGCTACTTACGATATGTACGGATTACCGAGACAAAAAGAATTGGGGATATTTGGATATTTTCCGTGAATAAGCTATATGGCGCAGCAAAGTGTTTTTTTTTTTTTTTTTTTTGATTGGAGGTTTAATGACCACCGTGAGCAACTCAATGGGCTATAAGCAGCCGCCCGTCCCTAATTTAGGGTCACTGGTTCCAGGGAAGGGAGAGAGCCAGTGCCGTAAGACAAACACAACATCCATGCCTGCCGGGATTCGAACCCGGACCCCTTACGGACGAATGATCAGAGACCAACGCCTTAGACCACTGCGCCTTGTTATTTACTTAGACTTAGACCAAAGTGTTATTTACTTAGACTTAGACCTTAGACCAAAGTGTGTCCTGTTATTTACGAAAGCAAATAAAATAATGGACATTGTAAATACGACCTTTTTCATAACCTTTATCTAGAAGTGTGTAGTTAGCTATTAGATGCTCAATTAAGAATTACAGCTGAGTTTCATGCTTCAAAGTATCCGGGTTCAACGAATATTGCAGTGAAGCTGAAACGAACATAAACCTAACAAGCTGATTGCTAGGGTCTTACACAGAAATCAACATAACTTGGGATAATAGTTGCTACAAACCATAAACACATTGCTTAAGATAACTATTATTCCACAACGTAGCAATTCGCTCTATGAAATTACGATGGTGTGGATTCTCGATGCCTTTCCTGAAAGCCTTGATTCGATAGTTGACTTGTCCAATAGTCAATCTATATGGAACATTTAGCGTAGCAATTGCCGAATTGCTTGTAAGCAACTGCACTGGACGAAAGGTTGGGAATGCTTTTAGATGGATCAGCTTCAACTTCAACAGCGTGACATAGAATGTTACCATAATCCAATACTGGACGCCCCTATCGTAGCTTACTTTCGAGGATTCTGTTACTGACTTTTAACTCCTTAAACCTGGCTTCTGAAGAACGAATGGATACTGCCCCCTTCACCTTCTACTTCGCATGCTTCTCGCGCCAATGCGTAGACGTATAAACCAGAGTACAATCTATGGAAGAAACCTAAGAAGTTGTAGGCAATACCCAGCCAAATATCGGATCTTACTTTCGAAGCTCCTGTTACTACTATCTTTAAACTTCGTGAACAAAGTTTGAGCAGCTCGAATGGAGAGACTGCCCGACCTTCAAGTTGGCGTACTTCTTCGAACTTATTGACTAAGTTTGAACTCTTTTTTCCAGCAATGAAGTAGAAGCTCCAATTTTAGTACTTAACTTGTTCTGGACACAGCACAACTCAAATACTTGTAACAACTTAAAAACTCTGCATGTCGAAATAAAAGCGCAGAATTCCGATTAATCTTAGTAATCTGTCCAACACACGGGACACGTTTCTGTTAAGAATTACTCTCAACATGGGTTCTGTTTGTTCGCTGGTTTTTCTGGGTATGGTGTTTTCATGTCTCGACCCTATCAACTGTCTTTTCGCTGCCCAATGGCTAAACGCATTGCTTGATTATCCAACAACGTATGTGCCATTAATGAATGGTTTAAGACACATTCCCATTTCTTCGATTCACCAAATATTTTGGGGCAAACTCCTTTTTTCGTTGGAAATTGGTCTAGAGAATGCCTCATAGAACAAAAAAAAAACATAGAACTTAGAACAAACTCCTTTTCTGCTGTCATGCCTCATAGAACAAAAAATACGAGGATAAATCAGAAAGTAAAGGGAATTTGTGAATTATGCTCATACAGGAAACAATGATATGAGTGTAATGGAAAGCAATGATAAGTGTAATGGGACAACATGAATATGATCCCTAGAAATTATCAAATCGATGTGTAAAAGAAACAGAAAAAACGTGAATATTTTCACTGTTTGTCATTACATTAAAACGAAAGCTACTGATAATGCATAGCAGATAAGAAACAAAGTGAAATATTACATGTGAAACTCTTCTGTCGATAAGACCAATTAAAATGACTTAACTTGTAATATTTTTAACGAACAAAATTTTAAAAACATTGGTTCCAGTTATCAGTTTTTCATTTACTGGTTACCCGAAAACTACCTGTTTATTATTATAATTGTGTCATTTGTGTTTTCAATTTTCAAAGATGAAAAAGTTTTTACACCCGATATTTCAAGAAGTATAAATGAGCTGCTCTGTTCAATTCTCTTTGACTGCTTTTGTAATTCGGGCTCTTTCTATTATTTCAGCGATCAACGGGCGGATGTATGGAAATCTAGAAGGTCTGTCCATGTGCAAAGGAGAAAAGATTGTGTGGAATATTTTAGGTGTTGGAAGATCTATTGACCTCCACACGGCCTACTTCCATGGAAATAATTTCAAGCATCATGGAGTGTACAGAGATACCATAACAGTGGTGCCAAGCATACTCTACTCCATCAGTATGGCTGCAGAAAATGTTGGTGAGTAGGAATTTTCGTTCTTCCACTGTTCATGATTTGTATTGCAAAGCGTGTTGTAACATTTAGCCAGGAGAGGTTGTGTTCAAATTCTAGGCTTTTTTATGCTACTGCGGTTATGTTTTGTGGTAAAAGAAAAGTCTGATGTTCCAACATGACGCGTGACCAGCAAGGCATTTGTTCCACATAGACTGGGGTTCGGCGCAGGACCGGATTAAGGGTGGTTCTATATTGGCTGTAGCCTGGGGGCACACCATAACCAAGGGCCAAGGAGACATGCGTGGATAAAAAGTTGATAGATAACTAGAGAGGTTTGTAAAATAGTTTTACTTTTTGTCTCGTATAATTTCCATTTTGTCGTTGCCTTGAACTATAAACATAGTTCAAGGCAACGATTTACAAAGGGTGAAGGTTTTATGTAGCTGTGTACAGCGGGGTGCGAGATAGTTCCAGCTTTTTCACTGCTTTCCACCCACACCTCCCAATTTGCAGTTGGAACCGTTGATGGTCGAAGTCCCCAATAGCTTCACATTACATAGGAAACAAGATGCACCAATAAAAGTATACACGTGATAAACCATTAAAACATTTCAAGACAAGATCCAGGAATCTTTTAACTGCTGTTCTCATAAGAACAATGGAAAATACATTGCTTTATTATGAAAACCCTGCAAATAATTTATTAGTTTAGAAACGCGGTACGCATTAATTATCACAAGCATATTGCCTGATGCCCCGTCATAATGCTTTGAAGGTCCAGTCAGATGTCTTAGCCTTGGGCCCACGTAAACGTCTTAGTCTAGGGGCCCAGCAATTCCTTAATTCTGCCATGGGGCACTTTAGTTCGGTGGGCCCCTCGAACTCATAAATAAAATTACACAGCAAAAAAAGGACCACTCACCAAATTCGCATATCAGTCATTTTACTGAATGTATACTGTAATTGGAACTGACAAGTTATAAATACATAGAAAGGTACATACATAGAAACAATACAATACATACAGAAAGTCTTTCTTTCAACAGTTGGCATCTGAAAATGTTTCCCGCCCGGTGGCGCAGCGGTCTAAGCGCTGGCTTATGATAATTTGTCCGAGATGCGTCTGGGTTCGAATCCCGGTGAGGAGTAGATGTTGTGTTTGTCTTACGGCACTGGCTCTCTCCCTTCCCTGGAACCAGTGGCCCTAAATTGGAGACGGGCGACTGCTTATAGATCACTGATTTAATCACGGTGTCGTTAAACTCCAACAAGTTAGTAAAATCATGCAATGCATTGATTATGACACGCTTTCCAATATACTAGAAATCATTACTCAAGCTATTACTCAAGTTATGAGGAAAATGACTGTGGAATAAATCTCACCTCTGTGTCCTGACCTTTGATCCATTTGGATGATATTAAACAGAACTGGTTCAGTATACCTGCGAAATAACATGATCACGTTTTGTCGCAATCGAAGCAATTTTACGTAAGTTATGATGCATAAGCGCTATGGAATAGATCCCGCTCCTGTGTCCTAACGTTTCACCCCATTTCGCCCATTTTCAATAGGATTTGTCCCCAGGAAGGTCCCTACAACATACCAACATTTCATCAAAATCGCAACATTGTTACATAAGTTATGACTCATAATGGCGATGGATGTGATTCCGCTCCTATGTCCTGACCTTTGACCCCCATTTCGCCAATTTTCAATAGGGTGTGTCCCCAGGTGGTCTCCTACCACATACTAAAATTTAATCGAAATCGTACCTTTTTTACGTTAGTTATGACGCATAAAAGCAGTGGAATGGATCACGCTCTTATGTACTGACCTTTGACCCCATTCCGTTCACTTTCAATAGGCTTCCTTGCCAGGTGTTCCCCTACCACATACTAAAATTTCATCGAAATCGAACGATTTTTACTTACGTTCTCGTGCGGAAGAACATACGCACACAACGCGTGACGTAATGAGGCAGATGGGAGTCGCGACCATCTGCTAGCAAGGTGTGACTTCATAGAACTTTAGTAGGATCCACAAACAACGCGTGACGTAATGAGATAGATGGCATGACCGCGCGCCAACATCTAATGGGGCGACGCGATGACACCACACTACAAACTTGGTTATTCGGGGTGGTTATTTAATCCACTATACAAATTCTCTTAAAGTCGAGATCAAGCTAAATCGATTTCTAGTACCAGAAAACGGTAGGTTAACGGCTTTCATCAAAATCCTCAGAGCCGTTTTCAAAATAAAATTTACATACATACAAGAATTGCTCCTTTAAGGTGAACGTCAAGTAATTTTGCTTCCTGTGCTTCGAATGGAAAACTTTCTGTACACATTTTCTTCCCAATTAATGCGTTCCCAAGGAAGAAAATTTGAACATCGATTAACATATCTTCATTATATTCTACTGAATGCGGATTTTTCTCGTAGCTCAATAATGTGTGTGCTATTTTCGCACGCGAAAATTGGTGTTTCGCTCAGTTTATGAGAGCTGGCCTGTGAAAATCTGGTCATACATATATTTTTCAGTGGAACTTGGCGTGGTCACTGAGAACATATGCACTCGCATATTTCCACTACAAATTTGGCTTTGCGCCTGTTTCGCTCAGTTTATGAGAGCCGGACTGGGAAAATCTGGTCATATATATATTTTTCAGTGGCACTTGGCGTGGTCACTGAGAAAATATGCACTCGCATATTTCCACTGCAAATTTGGCTTTGCGCCTGCCTTTATAAACTGCTTTGGCTTACGAAAATTTATTTCAACACATCACCATTGCGCATGTAGAAAAAGGGACCATGGGCTTTAATATAACTATAAACTAATTTAATTATGTGCAGCATTACAACTTTACCTAATTTAATTCTACTGAATGCGGATTTTTCTCGTAGCTCAATAATGTGTGTGTTATTTTCGCATGCGAAAATTGGGTTTCGCCCAGTTTATGAGAGCCGGACTGTGAAAATCGGGTCATACATATCTTTTTCAGTGGCACTTGGCGTTGTCACTGTGAACATATGCCCTCGCATATTTCCACTGCAAATTTGGCTTTGCGCCTGTCTTCATAAACTGCTTTGGCTTACGAAAATTTATTTCAACATATCACCATTGCGCATATAGAAAAAGGGACCATGGGCTTCAATATAACTATTATCATCATCATGTCAACCATTATCAATCCACTGCTGGACGAAGGTCTCCCCAAGTTCCCTCCACAACGGTCTGCCTTGTGCCAGTCTCCTCCATGTCACTCCCGCATACTTTCGAATTTCATCCACGCATCTTCCATGTGGTCTTCTTCTGGGTCTTTTCCTGTCCCTTGGAATCTAATCTAAAATTTCAGCTGTCCATCGATGGTCTGTCCTTCTGGCAGTATGTCCAGCCCATTGTCATTTGAGGGATTTAACTCGGATCATGATGTCTTCCACTCTTGTCATTTTTCGGATATACGAGTTCCTCTTCTTATCTTTCCTGGTTACACCAAGCATGCACCTCTCCATGCTTCTTTCAGTTGTCTGCAGTCTTTGTATGTCTCTTTTAGTTAAGTCCACGTCTCTGCACCATGCGTAAGCACTGGAAGGATGCATTGATCAAACACTTTTCTTTTAAGACATAATGGCATATTGCTCTTGAAAATTATGCTGTTTCTTCCAAAAGCTCTCCAGGCAAGTTTTGTACGCCGATTAATTTCCTCATCAATGTGACCCTCACTTGATATCTGCTGTCCAAGATAAACGTACGTGTCTGTTATCTCCAGCTTTTCTCCATCAATCGATAAATCTTCATTTCTTGTAAAAGCCTTGAACATCACTTTTGTCTTCCGAAAGTTCATTTTTGCCGCCCCGGTGGCGCAGTGGTCTAAGGCGTTGGCCTCTGATCATTCGTCCGAAGGGGTCCGGGTTCGAATCCCGGTGAGGCATGGATGTTGTGTTTGTCTTACGGCACTGGCTCTCTCCCTTCCCTGGAACCAGTGACCCTAAATTAGGGACGGGCGACTGCTTATAGCCCATTGAGTTGCTCACGGTGGTCGTTAAACCTCCAATCAAAAAAAAAAAAAAAAAAAAAAAAAGTTCATTTTTAATCCCACTTCTTTACTCTTGTCAGCAGGTTCCTGGATCATACTCGGCAGCTCTGATGGGGTAGTTGCAAAAATGGCTATGTCATCAGCAAAACGAAGATGGGTTAAATAATCTCCATTAATCTTTATCATTTTTTTTCCCAGTTCAGTGATTGAAAGACATTTTCCAATGTGCCATTAAAGAGCTTCGGAGATATGGTGTCACCTTGTCTCACTCCCTTTCCAATTTTTATGTGTGTTGTATTTTCAAACAGGCGAATCTTTGCACTTGCATTTTCATAGATGTTATTAATAATATTCATGTACGCATCTTCAATACCGCAGGATTTAAGAGACATTGTAACTGCTGATGGTTTCACCGAACAAAAGGCTTTTTCATAATCGATAAAAGCCATGCACAATGGAAGTTCATATTCCCTCGCTCTTTCAATTAGTTCTCTCAGTACGTGGAAATGATCTATTGTGCTGTAGCCACTCCTGAATCCAGCTTGTTCTCTAGGTTGATCCATGTCCAGTGTCACCTTCATGCGGTGTGAAAGAACTTTAGTGAAGATTTCATAAACCACTGATGGGAGGCTGATAGGTCTGTAGTTCCTGAGATCCACAATGTCACCTTTTTTATGTAGCAAGATCATTGTAGCGTTGTTTCAATAATCAGGATTCTTCCCTTCATTAAGGCATCGAGTGAAAATTTGGGCGAGTACTGTTTCGATTTCTCCACTTGCTTCTTGTATGATGTCTACAGTAATTCCATCTTCTCCTGGGGTTTTTCCCGCTTCATGTTCTTGATTGCATGTGCAACTTCTGCTGGGAGGACTGGAAGAACTCTGGTACTGGTACCTTTCATGATCTCTGGAGTACATGTATCATCCCTTTCACATAATTTGGAGTAGAAATCTTTCACTCTTGTCAAAATTTCGCCTCTATTTCTTGTTACAGAACCTTCTGGTTTTCTACGTGCCATAATCTGTTTTTTTTTTCCTTACTGAGATGTCCCTTTGCTATCTTTAGGCTTTGGATGTTTTCAATTGCTTTCCTTACTGGTTCACAGTTGAATTTCCTTACGTCTTCAGTGATAATTTTTCGTACTGTCTTGCATAGCTCTATATATTCCACATTGGAAGTCACACTTCTTCTTTAGTTGTCCTCATCTCTCTTCTTTTTTGCATCAACATTTTGGTTTTTCCTGATAATTTGTTCACATGCAACTTGTTCTTAGACCCAGCTAATTTTGTTGCTGTTTCCATAAGAGCTTTGGTTACTTTTCTGTTAACTTCAGAAATATCCACTTCTTCCGATGTTAGGCTTTCTAAAGCAGAGAATCTGTTCTTCCGTTCCAACTTGAAGGTATTATGGTGTTTTTTAAGGTTGGTTATGTCGATACATTTTGTTTGTTTTATGAGCTTGCTACGTTCGAGTTTAGTGTTGAGGTGCATCTTGCATCTCACCAATCTATGGTCACTACCTGTGTTGAACTTGTTTAGCACACTGCAGTCTTCTATGACGAATGTTTTGTTACACATAATAAAATCAATTTCACTTGTCGTCCCATTTGGATGTCTCCATGTCCATTTCCTGTGTGGCTTTTTCTTGAAAAAGGAGTTCAAGATGAAAAACCCTTCTGCCTTTGCAAACTCTACGAGAGTATTTCCACGCTGGTTTCTGTTGCCGTGATCGAATTTACCTACTGAAGTTTCATTCTGTTGCCGTTGCCCTATTTTTGCATTAAAATCTCAAATAATTACCTTTAAGTGCTGTTTACCTTTATTATTTAGATGACGAATTTCCTCATAAAATTCTTCAATTTCTTCTTCAGGATGACTTGTGGTGGGTGCATAAGTTTAAATAATCTGAGCCCGGTATTTTCTCGAGAGTTGGATACCGAGTCGTGCAGCTCTGTCAGAGTAACTTTCAACTTCTACAACTTTATCCTTCAGTTTCTTGTTTATAAGAAAGCCAACACCACTAGTTCTGCCAGTATTAGTCCCACGATAGTAGAAGAGATGCTCACTTTTCAGTTCAATGAGATCTTCTCCTTTTCTCCTAACCTCACTTAGCACAACGATGTCCCATTTGATTCTTTGTAGTTCCTCTTCCAATTCAAGCAGCCTTGAATCAGAAGATAGGGAGCGTCCATTATACGTAGCCAAGGTCAGCATCAGATGGCAGTTTAGTCCGGTCCTCCGGGGATTCTTAGCACCCTCTGCCTTCATGTGGCACTGACCGCTGCCTTGCCCAGGTATATTCCAGCTGCTGGAGACTGAGGGCCAAGATTTAAGCTGTGGAGTCATTTTGGAGGGGTTTGGCCATAACTCACCAAGCTGGCCAAACGGGTTGGTGAGTGTGGGATAGCATTTCCTCTAATCCCGATGGTATAGTTATACCGCTATTGGCGGTCGTCAGAGCCCCTTTAGTGGGAACAGGATGCACCACGAGAAGGCGGGGTTGACATTTGTCAAGGAGAGGCTGTGATGTTACGCATCACCTGACCTTACATCCCAATATAACTATAAACTAATTTAATTATGTGCACCATTACAACTATGACTAATTTAATTCTACTAAATGCGGATTTTTCTCGTAGCTCAATGGGTGTGCTATTTTCGCACGCGAAAATTAATGTTTCGCTCAGTTTATGAGAGCCGGACTGTGAAAAACTGGTCATACATATATTTTTCAGTGGCACTTGGCGTGGTTTCTGAGAACATTTGCATTCGCATATTTCCACTGCAAATTTGGCTTTGCGCATGCCTTCATAAACTGCTTTGGCTTACGAAAATTTATTTCAACACATCACCATTGCGCATATAGAAAAAGGGACCATGGGCTTCAATATAACTATAAACTAATTTAATTCTGTGCAGCATTACAACATTGACTAATTTAATTCTACTGAATGCGGATTTTTTCTCGTAGCTCAATAATGTGTGTGTTATTTTCGCACGCGAAAACTGGTGTTTCGCTCAGTTGATGAGAGCCGGACTGTGAAAATTTGGTCATACATATATTTTTCAGTGGCACTTGCCGTGGTAACTGAGAACATATGCATTAGCATATTTCCACTGCAAATTTTGCTTTGCGCCTGCCTTCATAAACTGTTTTGTCTTACGAAAATTTATTTCAACACATCACCATTGCGCATGTAGTAAAAGGGACCATGGGCTTCAATATGACTATAAACTAATTTAATTCTGTGCAGCATTACAACTATGACTAATTTAATTCTTCTGAATGCGGATTTTTCTCGTAGCTTAATGGGTGTGCTATTTTCGCACGCGAAAATTGGTTTTTCGCTCAGTTTATGAGAGCCGGACTGTGAAAATCTGGTCATACATATATTTTTCAGTGGCACTTGGCGTGGTCACTGAGAACATATGCACTCGCATATTTCCACTGCAAATATGTCTTTGCGCCAGCCTTCATAAACTGCTTTGGCTTACGAAATTTTTTTTAACACATCACCATTGCGCATGTAGAAAAAGGGGCCATGGGCTTCAATATAACTATCGTCATCATCGTCATCATCATTGTCAACCATTATCAATCCACTGCTGGACGAAGGTATCACTAAGTTTCCTCCACAACGGTCTGTCTTGTGCAAGTCTCCTCCATGTCACTCCTGCATACTTTCGAATTTCATCCACCCATCTTCCATGTAGTCTTCTTCTGGGTCTTTTCCTGTCCTTTGGAATCCAATCTAAAATTTCTTCTGTCCATCGATGATCTGTCCTTCTGGCAGTATGTCCAGCCCATTGCCATTTCAGGGATTTAACTCGGATAATGATGTCTTCCACTCTTGTCATTTCTCGAATCCACGAGTTCCTATTCTTATCTTTCCTGGTTACACCAAGTATACACCTCTCCATGCTTCTTTGAGTTGTCTGCAGCCTTTGTATGTCTCTTTTAGTTGAGGTTCAAGTCTCTGCACCATACGTAAGCACTGGAAGGATGCATTGATCAAACACTTTCCTTTTAAGACATAATGGCATATTGCTCTTGAAAATTATGCTGTTTCTTCCAAAAGCTCTCCAGGCAAGTTTTGTATGCCGATTAATTTCCTCATCAATGTGACCCTCACTTGATATCTGCTGTCCAAGATAAGCGTACGTGTCTGTTATCTCCAGCTTTTCTCCATCAATCGATAAATCTTCATTTCTTGTAAAAGCATTGAACATCACTTTTGTCTTCCGAAAGTTCATTTTTAATCCCACTTCTTTACTCTTGTCAGTAAGTTCCTGGATCATACTCTGCAGCTCTGATGTTGTAGTTGCAAAAATGACTATGTCATCAGCAAAACGAAGGTGGGTTAAATACTCTCCATTAATCTTTATCCCTTTGTTTTCCCAGTTCAGTGATTGAAAGACATTTTCCAATGTGCCATTAAAGAGCTTCGGAGATATGGTGTCACCTTGTTTCACTCCTTTTCCAATTTTTATGTGTGTTGTATTTTCAAACAGCCGAATCTTTGCACTTGCATTTTCATAGATGCTATTGATAATATTAATGTACGCATCTTCAATACCGCAGGATTTCAGAGCCTTTGTTACAGCTGATGGTTTCACCGAATCAAAGGATTTTTCATAATCGATAAAAGCCATGCACAATGGAAGTTCATATTCCCTCGCTCTTTCAGTTAGTCCTCTCAGTACGTGGATATGATCTGTTGTGCTGTAGCCACTCCTGAATCCAGCTTGTTCTCTCGGTTGAGCCAAGTCCAGTGTCACCTTCATGCGGTGTGAAAGAACTTTAGTGAAGATTTCATAAACCACTGATGGGAGGCTGATAGGTCTGTAGTTCCTGAGATCCACAATGTCACCTTTTTTATGTAGCAAGATCATTGTAGCCTTGTTCCAATCCTCAGGATTCTTCCCTTCATTAAGGCATGGAGTGAAAATTTGGGCGAGTACTGTTTCGATTTCTCCACTTGCTTCTTGTATGATGTCTACAGTAATTCCATCTTCTCCTGGAGCTTTTCCCCGCTTCATGTTCTTGATTGCATGTGCAACTTCTGCTGGGAGGACTGGAAGAACTCTGGTACTGGTACCTTTCATGATCTCTGGAGTACATGTATCATCCCTTTCACATAACTTGGAGTAGAAATCTTTCACTCTTGCCAAAATTTCGCCTCTATTTCTTGTTACAGAACCATCTTCTTTTCTCAGTGCCATAATCTGTTTTCTTCCCTTACTGAGATGTCCCTTTGCTATCTTTAGGCTTTGGTTGTTTTCAATTGCTTTCCTTACTGGTTCACAGTTGAATTTCCTTACGTCTTCAGTGATACTTTTTCGTACTGTTTTGCATAGCTCTAAATATTCTACTTTGGAAGTCACTTTTTCTTTAGTTGTCCTCATCTCTCTTCTTTTTTGCATCAACATTTTGGTTTTTCCTGATAATTTGTTCACATGCAACTTGTTCTTAGACCCAGCTAATTTTGTTGCTGTTTCCATAAGAGCTTTGGTTACTTTTCTGTTAACTTCCGAAATATCCACTTCTTCCGATGTTAGGCCTTCTAAATAAAAGCCGCGCGGACGATCTTTCCCCAATGGAAAAAATTTCAGTCTCGTATCATCACATAGAAACTTGTTTAATACTTCAACTGCAGACTGTGCTCTAAAAGACGGCTTAGAAGGGATTGTACAGATCTCATTTCTCCGTGCCTTTTTAAAGCATGATTAGCATTGTGTCCAGATATTGATCTGTGCAACATTAAAGATCTTCATCAAAGTTTTCCGAAATATCAATAAAGCATACTATATGATTGCGATATTCCGGGCTGTTGGAAGGCTTGAAGATTAGCCATTTCACATTTTGGGGGGCATGTTTTCTTCAGAGCTTCTCTTCATTTATTCCTTTTTTTTTAATTTTATTTCTCCTTTTTTTTTTTTTTTTTTTTTTTTTTTGATGTTGCCGCGGATAATATGGGGCGATTTACGACCGACCGACTGTGACAAAAGTAGGTCCCAATTGAAATCATTATAGCGTTAAAAATATGTGCCGCACACCAGTCGTGTTAGCATATTCGTAAACAGCATGGGGTCCAATTCGCGTACTGCGCAATTTATCGTGCGCGCGACGCTCCCCTCTCTCCCTGTGAGCGGAGGAGGTGATGCAATATTTCTGGGTGTGTCGCCGTGTTTGACCCAGTCTATCTCGGCAACCGTGAGGGCAACACGATTGTGCGTGGCATCGTTTTAAAGCTCTCGACGAGATCTATTCAAATATAGGAACATTTTGCAGTGATTTTAAACTGAACATTTTGAAAATTGTTTTCTTGTGAACCAGTGAAGGCTTTTGGCAATATCGCGGCTTATCAGTTCAAATCTCTCGACGAGATCTATTCAAATATATAAAGAACATATCGCAGTGGTTTGAACTAAAATTTTAAGAAATTGTTTTCGTGTAAACGTTTTAACATTTTCGGCAATGCCGCGGAATTAGCAAAATGAACGCAAGCAAAAGTAGAGAAAATCAAAACGAGAGGCAAGAGCAAGGAATGAGGAACGTAAGAAGCCCAAGAAGACTGCAGCCATACAAACTAGAGAGCATCGAGAATCATTTCAAAATTTAGCTCATTTCAAAACTCTTCGATCTGCAAGTCGTAGTCTCACGTTCCAAACTGACGGCTCAATCAGAACTGAGCCTACCCGATTTTTTTTTTTTTTTTTTTTTTTGCACCTTTCGTAAGCACAAATTCCGTTGTTTACCCATACAAAGCATTGCAAAAATATTGTGCTATTTCTGGTACTTTATCTGCTCTAAATTGTAAAATACAAAAGAGTAATATTTAGTGGGCATACTTAAAGGGATCTAGGGAATCAGAGATGGACCATCTTTTTTCTTAAAAAATCATTTTTTATGAAATTTACAAAACAAAGTGCACCTTCTTGGCATGGAACTAATGAGCTTCTCTAGTTGTCCATTGGTGATAACATGGTGCCATACGGCTCTTACAGACTCAATTAAACGGTGCCATATGTCCTTATAGACTCTGTAAGGGTCGTATGGCACCGTGTTATCACCAATGAACAACTAGAAAAGCTCATTAGTTCCATGCCAAGAAGGTGCACTTTGTTACTAAGTAACCGTGGTTATCCAGTTAAATATTAAAGTGTATTTTGCTTGTTGGTCAGTTATTTCAAGTGTCCTGCAAGTTTCAATAACGTACTGTGCAGTAATTTTACGTTAAATGCATTGTACACTAATTTCACAAATTCCACTATTTGTTGCATTTTATGACTAGACGGTGTACTTTTGCTTGTGATTTTACTTATATTACTGGTAATAACATTCTGTAAAAATATTTGAATTCAGCATAAAATTTCCTTTAAAATGATGTATAATATGTATTCCTGACTTTACCATTACGCTGTATAAGTTGATTTCAAACATGAAAACTTTGACTTTCAGTTTAGTGGTACAGGACTTTTTGCCACGATTGTATGCAGTATATACAACCCGAGGACCAGCTTTCTGTTATTAGAGTGTTCGGAGTCAGAATGGGAAATGCTGACGATTTATCGGCGTTTGATAAAGGACAAATTGTGATGACACGACGTCTCGGAAGTACGATCTGGGAAACGGCGCGGCTTGTGGGTTGTTCAGGTGTCGCTGTAGTGAGTACGTATCAAAAGTGGTGCATATATGGCCAAACGACAAACCGTTGTCCAGCCATGTATCGTCCGCAGCTCATTGATGCCAGAGGGGAGCGGAGACTATCGCGCATTGTTCACAGCGACCGCAAGGCCACAGTGCAACAAATCACCCGCAGCAACAACAATGGTAATCAGGACAATGTCTCACAGCACACAGTTCGTCGCAGCCTTCTGCGCATGGGCCTGTGTAGCCGAAGACCCAGCCGGATCTCCATGCTCACTGCACGTCATCGCCAACAACGCATGAAATGGGACCAAGATAATCGAGATTGGACCGTGGATGATTGGAAAAAAGTGGCCTGGTCTAACGAATCAAGATTCCTGGTGCATTACATGGACGGCCGAGCGCGGATACGCCGATTGCCAACGGAGGCTATGGCACCTGAATGCACTTTTGGGAGGAAACAGGCCGGGGGTTGCGGTGTCATGCTGTGGGTGATGTTTTCTTGAGACCCTTTAGGCCCCATTATCCCAGTAGCACAATCCCTGACAGCTGTCAGGTATCTGAACATCGTTGCGGACCAAGTTCGTCCATTCATGGCAACAGCGTTCCTTGCTGGTGATGGCCATTACCAACAGGACAATGCGCCATGCCACACTTCCAAAATCGTCAAGGAATGGTTCGAGGAACATGCTGGTGACTTTATGTTAGTGCCAAATTTATCTGACAAGAACCCAATCGAACATTTTGGCTCGACTTGGAAAATCGGGTTCGCGCTAAATCACCAAATAGAAATTGTAACTAAAAAAGAAAGTTATACACCCTTCAGTATTTTCTTTTAAAGACGTTGACTAGTCTCATACAGCATTCCATGCAGTTAACCAATGGCACAGAGTAACATACACTGTGAGGTCTGAACATCTCACATCTATGAAGGGAATTTTCCAAAACAGTGGATGGAGGCATGGAAAACAATATGCTGATATGCCTGAACTTCATGACCTTTCCGAACTTGTCGTTGGGATGAAGAACTAATTAATCATCTGTGCTCTGTTACAGAAAGTTCTCTGAGCGTTTACCTTGATCGGAATTTTTCCAAGCCCAACTCCTAAAGCTACTCCTTATTATTGCGTTCACTACCGGATATTCATTCGTTCTGCGGCGGTTTGTTTTTCGTTCTACATTTCAGTGAAGTGTTGTGTTGTCGGCGTTCACATAAGGTTTACGTTTTACTTTGTATTTACAACCTGTGGTTCTTGGGTATTTACCTAGTTTCTACATTTTTAATAAAATTATGCCAAAATCCTGAAATGCGATTTTTGAACGATCATAATACTTTCATATAACGGAGGTGTGTGAGAAAGTACAAACCACGTATTATTCGAGTGGAACGCGAATGGGGCGTAATTTTGAACTCTAAGGGGCGTAATTTCAAGTCTCGCCCTCCCAGATCAGAAAACTCGCTGCGGTCCTGAATCTGACTTTACAATTTCTGGTCTTGAAAGGCACTACAAATTTTTTCGTCATATCATTAATTCTGATTGCTAATTTTTATGGAACTTCTGGAGGCGTGTGTTGCATTTAGTAAAAACATTGGGAATTTGCAGTAGAAAGTAATAATATTGAAATTCGCCGCTGTTGTTTTAGAACACAACATACATGAGTACAGTGTAGAGGTAGGGTGAAATATAAAAGAAATAAAACACATATCATGATCTAGAACGGCCATTTACTGCTGGACAAAGAATTCCACAAGTTTTTTCCAGAACTTTGTCTTGGTGTTGTTTCTTTTCCTTCTTGATGATCAATTGAATGATCACTGGATTTTTTCGGTACATGCGACACAAATAGCCAAAAGGCGCAAGACTCAGAACAACAAAGTAATTTATTTTTTACTGTCCCAACATGCGATGGAACTTCATCGATCATTCTTTTTTATGCAGTTCTTGGGGCGTCTGGTTAATTAAATTTAACGAGGTGTGTACGCGATAAAAATGCTTAGAGGATACAGACGGCACATTGGAAGATAACGTTGTTTATGCTAAAAAGGCCGTTCCATAAGAACTGAGAGTAATTTTGAGTTGGCAACAGTGCGAAGAGGAAAAACAACCCACGCAGACGACTAACTGAATTAAGAAAGTACCCATGGCAACAGTTACTCCCCATGGTAGACGATTCTGGTTTTGTTATTGCGCACAGTTGTTTAAGGTACATCTGCATTTCACCATACAGCTATGGAGGTGAGTGCTTCAGAGTTAAGAAGTGAAACGCATTCTGTGATAAAAGTTTGCTATCGTTTGGGTATAACAGCTCCAGAAACAGTTGATTTAATGAAAAAAGCTTACAAAGATAAATGTTTGGGTAAGTCAACGATTTTTAGATGGCA
This sequence comes from Macrothele yani, assembly GCA_039090855.1. NCBI lineage: Eukaryota > Metazoa > Arthropoda > Arachnida > Araneae > Macrothelidae > Macrothele > Macrothele yani. Next base: position 173,889,631 of record CM076990.1, read on the forward strand.
CCATGATTTCAAAAAAGGGCGTTTGTCGGCAGAACTCGCTCCTAGGCTTGGTCGACTTGAAAGTGTTTTACGAAGCGTACACCGTTTGGGCAATTCTACAAGAAGATCGACGAATGACGTGTGAAGACATAGCAGCGTCAACTAATATTTCAAAAACGTCGGCATTCCGCATTCTACGCGACAAATAACTGCTGCATCGTGTGTGTTTCAGATGGGTACCCCATCACCTGACGAGAGAACAATTGTTAGCCATAGTTCAGGTGTGTCATGAGTGGAAACAAATGACTGCAAAGGATTCAAACTTTCTAAACACAGTAATAACTGTCGATGAAACATGGGTCCACTATTTCGACTCTCTCGTGAAGCGCGCAACGAGTGTCTAGAAACACACAGGCTTGCCCCATCTGAAAAATCCGCCAAACCAAATCACCTGGGAAGGTGGTGATGATAATTTTCTTTGATCATAAAGGTGTAGTCTACCAGCATGCTGTTCCTCCACAAATTACTGTCAATGTTGAGTATTACATTTCAGTCTTGAAGTGTCTGCGACGACACATATTGATTAAGCTACCGGAACTGGTGAGCAAGTGGACCCTACACCATGATAACGTCCGCCCACATGTGGCTGCTTGTGTTCAATAGTTTCTTACGAAATGCAGTATTGAAATCATGCTACAGGCTGTCTACAGTCCTGACCTCGCCCCGTGCGATTTCTACTTCTCCTTCATTGTTTCCAACAATGAAGGAGAAGTTTTGTGGCGCAACATTTGAATAAGTGCACGTTATTCAAGCTGTACAGGGGTCTCTAAAGCAGCTTCCACAAAATGCCTTTGCCACATACTTTGAAAAGTGGACTGAACGATGGGACCGTTGCATATCATCCGAGGGAAGATACTTTGAGAAAGAATAACATATATTTTGCTGTATCTATATTTCTTCATCTTGTATGATTTTACTTTCAGTTCTTATGGAACATCCGTTGTATTTGTGTTTACAGTTTCTGCTTTTGCCACACACCCTCCTAAAAACTGAGCTATGGGAGACCATTCTCAAATTCTGTATAAATGGAATATGGAATATATATGGGGAATGGAGATTAAAACACTATTGGTCAAATGCAACTGTGTTATTTCATAGTCTAAAAATTTACATATTTTGCCTAGATAATATTGTAGCGTTGCTGGGTCGCAAATTTGGTATCATAAACTTACTTCTTTGGCCCACCCCACCCCTTGATCTGACCGGAGGGTGGGGTTCGATCACTAGATCAGGATCATAAAAGAACAAGTTAGTAAAATCATGCAATGCATTGATTATAATACGCTTTCCAATATACCAGAAATCATTACTCAAGTTATCACTCAAGTTATGAGAATAATGGCTGTGGAATAAATCTCGGTCCTGTGCCCTGACCTTTGATCCCATGTCGATGATATTGAACAGAACCGGTTTGGTATACCTCCGAAATAACATGATAAAGTTTTGTCGCAATCGAAGCATTTTTTACGTAAGTTATGATGCATAAGGGCTATGGAATAGATCCCGCTCCTGTGTCCTAACCTTTTACCCCATTTCGCCTATTTTCAATAGAATTCGTCCCCAGGCAAGACCCTACGTCATCCAAATCGAAGCATTTTTACGTAAGTTATGACGCATAATGGCGATGGAAGTGATTCCGCTTCTACGTCCTGACCTTTGACCCCATTTCACCCATTTTCAATAAGGTTAGTCGCCAGGTGGTCCCCTACCACATACTAAAATTTCATCGAAATCGAACCTTTTTTACGTTAGTTATGATGCATAACAGCAGTGGAATGGATCCCGCTCCTATGTACTGATCTTTGACCCCATTTCGTTCACTTTAAATAGGGTTCCTTCCCAGGTCATCCCCTACCAGATACTAAAATTTCATCGAAATCGAACGATTGTTACGCGAGTTATCGTGCGGACGGACATACGCACACAACGCATGACGTAATGAGGCAGATGGGAATCGCGACCATCTGCTTGCCGCAAGAGTGTGACGTCATAAAACTTTAATAGGATCCACACACAACGCGTGACGTAATGAGACAGATGGCGTGACCGCGCGCCAACATTCTCAAACGCGAGTTGTGACGTCATAAGATTTCTAAGCATTGGTAACATTAATGGAACAACGCCATCACTAAAAACGTTATAATTCGGGGTGGTTATTTAACCCACTGAACGATTTCTCCTAAAGTCGAGATCAAGCTAAATCGATTTCTAGTACCAGAAAACGGTAGGTTAACGACTTTCATCAAAATTCTTAGAGCCATTTTCAAAATAAAATGTACATACATACATACAAGAATTGCTACTTTAAGGTGGACGTCAAGTAATTTTGCTTCCTATACTTCCAATGGAAAAACTTTTGTACACATTTTCTTCTCAATTAATGCGTTCCCAAGGATGAAAATTTGAACATCGAATAAAATATCTTCATTTTATAACTTGAAATGCTTAATATTTTCTAAAACATAACCATAATTAGGCTATTCAACATTTGTTTGTCCACTGACGTCATGAAAATACAGGTCGCGCCATCTTTATTCTGGACAATTAATGCGTTCACAAGGATAAAAATTTGAACATCGATTAAAATAGCTTCATTTCATAACTTGGAATACTTAATATTTTCTAAACCAAAACCGTAATTATGCAATCCAACATTTTTTTGTCCACTGACGTCATCAAAGTGCAGGTCGCGCCATCTTTTCTCTAGTTTCAACACCACCAAAGGAAAAGTTATTGATTTTTAATATAATTATGGCTATGTTTTAGAAAATATTAAGTTTTCCAAGTTATAATTTGAAGTTATTTTAATAGATGTTCAAATTTTCATCCTTGGGAACACATTAAATCTGAAGGAAATGTTTACAAAAGTTTTTCCATTGGAAGTATAGGAAGCAAAATTACTTGACGTCCACCTTAAAAATATGGGATAAGGGCAATGGAATGGATCGCAATCCTATGTCCTGACCTTTGAGCACATTTCGTCCATTTTCAATAGGGTTCGTCCTCAGGTGGTCCTGTACTACATACTGAAATTTCATCGAAATCGAACCATTTTTACGCACGTTATGACGCATAAGGGCAATGGAATGCATCCCGATCTTATGTCCTGACCTTTGACCCTACTTTACCCATTTTGAATAGGGTTCGTCCCCAGGCGGTCTCCTACCACATAGTAAACTTTCATTGAAATCGAACCATATTTACGCAAGTTATGTCGCATAAAGGCAATGGAATGATCCCGCTCCTACGTGGTAACCTTTGACTCCATTTGTCCCATTTTCAATAGGGTTTTTCCCTAGGTGGTCCCCTAACACATAGTAAATTTTCATTGAAATCGAATCATATTTACGCAAGTTATGACGCATTAGGGCAATGGAATTATTTCGCTCCTACGTCGTGACCTTTGACCCCATTTGTCCCATTTTTAATAGGGTTCGTCCCTGGGTGGTCCTCTACCACATACTAAAATTTCATCGAAATCGAACCAATTTTACGCCACTTATCGTGCGGACAGACGGACGGACAAAGCTGGAGCATTTACGCTTCTTCAGTTGAACACAATTTTATTAACAAGGTTGGGTTCAGGAGGCGAACATGGGCGTAATGGTACATATATTGTACGGTAAAATATACAAACTCTAAAATTCTATGTACATTATATACAGCACGATGTAGTGATTCACAAAGGAGCCTCGTGGACAGAGGTACAGGCATTTTGCACAAGAACAATAAGAGAGATTGTCGAAACATTTCGTCTCGAAGCCTAAATATATTATAGTGCTGACAAATAACAGAACGAGAATATTATAATGAAGCACTGTACAAAAGGAGAACTGTAGATGACAAAGTAGACAATGTGAAACCTAAGGCAAACGGAATTACGATGTCTTAGTACTGGTAGAAAAAAGTATAATCAAAGAGAAAACAAGTAAGACTATATACATTTGTACAGTATGGTGCATATTATATTCACATGTGTTAGAAGATATAAGCTGTATGCTGAAGTTTGATTCCGAAAACCAATGGTGAGCATGCACGTTGAACTGAAGTTCAACAGAGCTAGGAGCAACGAGGTTATAAACTACCGACAGGCAGTTGTAACGTCGCTGGCATGCCGGCGAACCAGGAAGCGGCCGGAGACCAGGTGGAACGGAAATGCTGTTCTCTCTGTTGGGCGACGGCCACAATATTCTCTAGACGAAGTCTTGAGAGGAGACGCTCCCGAAAGTGGCACAGAAGTTCCACAGAAGCTTGGTGGATGGTATAAGGAGATGAGATATCTCGGCAGCGCTGATGAAATACGTAAATGACGTGTTTCACCAGGATGAAAATATATGAGCAGATGGGTGGAAGCTTGACTGGCGGAGAAACCTGCAGGAGGAGTGTCTTATAGGCATCGAAAGGAAGATCAGTTGTGGCTGAACGTTGAGCAATGGAAAATGCAAGATGGAGTAGTGGAAGGAGGATGACACAATGTAGATAAACGTGAGAGACATCAGCTTCTTGAGAACAGAAGGGGCAAAGAGGTGAGTCAAGAATGGTCATGCGGTGGAGGATGGATGGAACGGGAAGACGGCGGTGGAGAAAAAGCCAGTGAGTGTTTATTTCAAGAGGAGCTGAAAGAGGAGAAAGGGTGGCAGACCAGACAGCGGTGAGAGAGGATTGGGAGACATCAGGGATGTGAAGGGGAGAAGGAGAGTGGGATTTTAAAAGTAACCGATAGAGGACTGAGGTTGAAAGAGAGGATAGTGGAAGTATAGATCTGCCGACTGAAAGAAAGAAAGGAAGGGGGAGGGAGGCGGAAGGAACAAAGGTCAGGCCGGTGGCGGTTGCGAGATGAGGAAACTTAGCAATGATGGTAGAGAGTAGGGAGTCATAGACAGAGCGAGAGGAGGGTGAAAGTAGAACGGTAGGTGGGAGGCTGGCGTAGGGTCGCCAGGACAGATCTGAGGTTACAAGGTCTTTGACGGTTACAACTCCGACTCGGAGCCAAGAAGGATAGGCGAAGCATCAAAGATGAGGGGGGAAGACGAGAGGAGAAGAACAGGGGTTCGGCAAGGAGTTCAGTGGTGGAATCGGGTGGGGATCGAGTGAGCGGGAGAGAGCGGAGAAAGGTAAGAGTCTCCCGTAAGGCAGGAGGAAGGCGAGAGTGAGTGGTAGTACGGAGGTCCATTAGAATGAAAGAAGTGAAAGTGAAAGTAGTGTTGCTTGAAGAGGTGATGACATTCCTTGCGGTAACGGCGTCGGCAACAGGTGAGGTATGAAGACGGAGGAACGAAGTAATCCGGAGAGCTTGATAGTACAGTCGTGTATCAATTAGGCCAATGCCACCTTGGTCAGGAGGAAGGCTGAGCTTGGGGGCACTGAGCCAGTGGTGTCCGGTCCAGATAACTGAGGTGAAGCAGCGAGTGATATCATTGAGACGAAGAAGTGGGGATTTAGTAGCAAGCCAGGAATGTGTGCACATGGAGAGAAGATAGGTTTGCGCAAGACGTGCACGTTGAAAATATGAGGTGCAGAACTGCGCTTTTTGCCAAAACGCAGTTGACCGATGAAGACGTGGCTGGATGGCATTCCACGTTGTGCTGGAGGCTTCACCTGGAACGCCAAGATGTACGCCAAGGAAACGTTGAGAGGCTGAAGACCAGTGCGCTCCCCATGGGGAATCCAAACGGTCAACCCATGAGCCGCACCACAGGCCTGTGCTTTTGGTTGTATTAATCGCAGCTCCGGAGCAGGAGGCGTAATCGGCGAAAAGACTTTCGAGCAAAGAGAACTGTGAATCCAGGCGTATACAGAAGGTAACGTCGTCTGCATACGCCACGGAAGTGGTGACATGGTGTCTCGTGCGGGCGATGAGTGGCGGCAGGGTGGCTTGAAAGGAGCGTTGAACGAAGCGGAGAAAAGGTTCTAAGGCTATAGCGAAAAGTTGACCGGAGAGTGGGCAGCCTTGCCTCACTCCACGGCGGAAGAGGATTGGTGCTGTAAGAAAGGTGGGCAACTTGACCTGGAAACTGGCGTCCTGGTAGAGGGAGGTGAGGAGAGAAATAAACGGAGATGGAAATCCAAATCGGAGAAGTGTGGCGGAGAGATAAGTGTGGGAGATATTATCAAAGGCGGACTGTTGGTCTAAAGAGAGGAGGGCGAGGGGTTCAGAGCGGGAGCGCGCAAGGTGAATTAGATCAGTCAGGAGATGGATGTTGTGAGATAGGGAACGGCCGGGAACTGTGTAAGTCTGGTTAGGGGAGAGGATGTAAGTGAGGATGGGATTTAGTCGTTGTGAAAGAAGCTTGGTATAAAGTTTGTAGTCGAGATTCAGTAGGGAAATTGGGCGCCAGTTCACCAAGTCAAGGAGATCACCTTTTTTGGGGAAAAGGACAACGTATGCATTTGTGAATCCCCTCGGGAGAGGAGAGTAAGTAAAGGCAGCAGAGAAAGCGGAGAGGAGAAACGGAAGAAGAAGAGGCAGAAAAGTTTTATAAAAGCTAAAGGTTAGGCCGTCCGGACCCGGAGCGGCACTAGAATTCAGAGAAAAAAATGTAGTGTTAAGTTCAGAGGGCGTGGGGGAAAGGAGTAGAGAAGAAGCGAGATGGGGGGGAACCTGAGTTAGATTAGAAAGGAGAGAATCCATTGCTGCAGAGGATGGTTGAGGAGGTTCACTGAACTTCGTGGAGAAGTACTGACGGACATGGGAACAAAGCGCAATCGGCTCATCTGATACCTCTCCAGAAGAAAGCCGTAGATGATGAAGTATGGACGAAGCTCGTCGGGTGTTTTCCACTGACGTCAGGAACTCATAGTTGTGAGCATCCGGCGTCAGGTGTTGCAAACGAAGTCGGCGGAGAGCTTGTTGCGCCAGAGGAGTGAGAAGAGATCGAAGCTCTTGTTGAAAGGAGGAGAAGAGAGGATCACTGAGACTGAGCATGGATAGCATTGAACGAACATAGTCTAGGCGCATGTTCTGGAGTGTCTTTAGTTGGAAAGAGTAGTTTCGGACATGCAGAACGAGCTGTTGCTTGATCTCCAACCAAGAATTTAATCCGCAGAGTGCAGGTTGAAGCTGCGGTCGTCTGTCAATCAGGAACGACTGGACCGAAGAGCAGAATGCCGGGTCGGAGAGAAGTGCATCATCAAATGTCCACGGGCGAATTATCCTGGGTTTGAATGGTGCAGTATGGACTATGATGGCAATGGCGCAGTGGTCAGATGAGGCCGTGGGATGCACACTCGATTCTGTCACGGCAGGAAGTAGAGTACTGGAGGCATAAAGCCTGTCAAGGCGGGCTAAGAAAGGATTTTGCGCATGAGAGGAGCGCCAAGTGTAATTAGTCGACCATGGATGAATATGCCGATGTACATCATGAAGAGCGTTGTTCGTGACAACTGTCTGGAGCAGGTTCGCCAGGGCATGGCGGCGCTCTCTATTTGTAGAAGACCTATCCAGAAGAGGATCCAGGGTACAGTTAAAATCCCCACCAACGAGAACATGGTCTGACGGTGGGATACGGTCGAGTGCTCTGCGAAGACGCGTGAAGAGAACTGATAAATGTGTTGTAGTGCTTTTAATATAGATATTGAATAAATGATATCTGGAAGACGCGATGGTAAAGGATGCATGCTGTAAGAGATCTCGACAAATATTTCGCACAGAGAGGGATGTGATAATAGAATTGAGAGTATGACTAATGCCGATGGCAAGACCGCTATGAGACGTTAGTCCATAGGCGTGATGAAACACAAAGTTCCACTGGCGCCATCGAGAATAGACGGTAGATAGTTTGCAATTTGTCTCTTGAAGGAGGAGAATATCAGCCCCCAACGGGTTGAGGTCTTCATATGCTTGAGAGTTGCTGAGGGGGAAGCGAATCCCCTGCAATTAAGTGACACGATCTTGAATTGTGGGGTTCCTTGCCTCTAGCTGAAGATCTTTCAGAGCTGGAGGAAAAGACTTGAGACGATTATAGAAAATTTGTGCCCACGGATGGGTGGGAACATTCTGGCGGCAGAAATGCGACACATTGAAGATCTGCTCCGGCACAAGTTGGCGAAGCGATGGATTCTTGACTGCTAAGGCACGCGCTATTGCGTAGCTTGTCGGATTCGTTAAGTATGTATGGAGATCAATGTATGAGAGTGGTACGGGAGGTATATTGGCTGTCTGGAGAAATGCAGCGAACTCTTCGACCGTGGGAAAGGAGACTTCGGCTGGCAAGGTGTGTCGAGGAGAACTGCTGGAGAGGGAGGTTGAACGAGGTGAAGTAGAGTTTTGCTTCTTCGCTACTCGCCTGCTGCGGCCAGAGCCGCGGCGCTTCAGTGGAGGCTCGGTCGTCTCATCCTCACACAGTGTCTCTGTACCAACAGACTCCACATCAGCTGTTTCGGAGGTTCCAGTGGTAATAGCTGGTTGTAAACCCTCCGAAAGGGACTCAGTGGTGGAGCGACGACGTTGCGGGAGTGAGGAGGCAATTGTAGGAAAGTCCTCTAGTGAAAAAGAGGAAGCGGCTGTGGGAGCGTTGCGTTGACCAACGTCTGTAAGCAGACTTTTTTCATCATATCTTGGCTCCGAGGCCTGCTGTGCTGAAGTAGATGGTGTAGTACGCTTCGAGGTAGGAACAGTACCTGTAGGAGCACCAGTCGGAGTCGATGGAACTTGATGTGGGCAGTGCACGCGAAGATGGTTTTCGCCATGGCAAAGCGTGCAGTGCAAGGAGGTAATGACGTCGATTCTCCGACGTTGCTGGCCACACCGTACGGTTAGGATCTTCGGGCACGCAAGCAGATGATCGTCCGACGGAAATATGACACGGGCACTTCGACGAAACCCTGCAATGGATTTGTCATCGGGATCTCTGGGCGCCGCCGAAAGGGTCGTTATTGGTCCAACCACTCGGCCAAATTTGCTGAGTAAAGTGCACACAGCGACATCTGAGACTTCAGGTGGGACTGGGTGGAAAGTGACCTGGATAGGTCGCTGTGCCACAGGTTCAGCCAGAAGATGCACATCTTTGATGGATAAGCCAGCAGTCATCACAAGGTCTGCATGTTCTTTACGGGCAAAATACACTAATACGGCCCGTGGCTTTCGAGCCATATGAGTGATATAAGCTCCTGTAGGAAGCATCTTCTTTAGGGCAATACTATATTCCTTGAGTTTCGTGTCTGGTAATGCATCAAAACAGACACCGAAATCCATTGTGGAGAAAAATTGTTTCCCGGCTGGGGAATCCTCTGGGATATCGATGGTGGCAGAACTACCCTCAACACTGACGTAAGAGTCAGGAAAAACAGGAGCAATGAACTTGGAAGGAACTCTCGCTCCGGAGGTCACTGTGGAGTAAGTGAGAGACGTAGAGTTGGCAGCGGAAGGATGCGATACAGTGCTCATTGCTGGTAGCGGCTTGGTAAACTGAGTTGAGCCAGTTGAAGGCAACGCAACCGTGCAATCGGTCACATCCATAGCTTCGGCAAATGAACCAGGGTCGTGCGTCAAGGTGACGTCACTCTTTTGGGCAGGGGTATCAGCTTGAGCCATTGCAGAGGAGTCTCGCGTCACATCTTGTATGCGTATGACGTCTCTGACGTGCATAAATGCTGATTGGTCTCCTGAGAGTGAGGAGGAGGAGGAGGTTGAATGAGCATCACTGTTGTGGGCGTGGACATCACCCTTATCAGTGCTAGCCATTGTAAATGGCGAGGATTAACTTAAGGGTCGATCAGCTTGATCGGAAATAATAAAACGCTGAATGCAAACAAAATATGCAACTCACCGACTTGGGAGCTGAGCTAAAAGAATGTACAGATCTTCTTCTTGAAGGGGAACACAAAAATAGGAACAAACACTCACTATATACTTTCAAAAACTGGGCACAAACACAGAGCTCGAAAGGAACGTGACTATATCGGTCATACGCTTCTTCAACCTACAGTTGGAAAGCGTAAAAAACGCTTTAATGAATTTCTCAAACTGTATCATCTTTAGAACACTGCTTTCTACACCCAGTAGGCACGGAGCACTTAGTCTCTCATGGGTCATCATGGTTCTCAAATAATTTTGTATCACTACCAACTTGCTGAATGATCCCTCTCCTGAACAACTAGTGAACATCATGCTTAACTTGCTGAATGATCCCTCTCCTGAACAACTAGTGAACATCATGCTCAACTTGCTGAATGATCCCTCTCCTGAACAACTAGTGAACATCATGCTCAAATATATATTCGAAGAGCTACATTAACACTGGGAAAAATATCACCGATCCTTTCATCATGGAGTAAAACCGCCTGTGGAGATGGAGTGAGACATGACCTGAACCTGGCCAAGGCCGCAAGCTGGACAATTTCCTCTTTTATTTATGAGAGAAAACACCCCCGAAATTTCAAATACACTGCTGGCCACCCAAAATGCAACACCAAGAAGGACACGAGATAGCAAAGCCAGATTTACTGGACACATAACAACAGATACAAAGATGAAACGATTGAGCTTACAGGCCCGTGCGACTTGCGGAACACGCAGACATCAAAAGTTCGTGTGGCCCCCATGGATGGCAATAACGGCCGCTACACGCCGCGGCATCGAACGAAAGAGGCTTTGGGGTATGTCAGTCCAGGCTTCTTCCACACGTTGCCACAGTTCATCAGGCGTAGCCGCGGATGGTGCTTGCCGGGCCACTCGGTTGCTGATCAGAGACCTGACGTGTTTGATGGGCGACATATCGGGAGAACAGGCGGGCCACGGCAGCAGTGACACCTGGTGGGCCGAGAAGAATTGTTATAAGATGCGTGCCAAGTGCGGGGGCGCATTTTCATGTCGAAACGTGGCTGCTGGCAGGTCCTGCAGGTAAGGGAGAACTACATGCTCCAAAACGTCGGAGATGTAGCGGTGGCTGTTGAGTTTACCGGCGATGCGTACCAGAGGGGTGCGGGTGTTACATCCAATTGAGCCCAAACCATAACGCCAGGCGACGGACCGGTATGGCGATGCATAATGCAGGTGTCATACAGTCTCTTGTCGCGGTTCCGCCACACGCGGATCCGACCGTCGTGGTGTTGCAGGCAGAAGTGGAATTCGTGGGAGAAGACAATGTCGTGCCATTCCGTAGTCCAGGTGCGGCGTTCAACGGCCCACTGCCACCACACTGGCCGGTCGTGTAACGTCAATGGTAATCGGAGCAATGGGTGCCGTGCGACAATTCCCCGCTCCTGCAGACGACGTCGAACGGTACGTGCTGACACAGGTTGTTGCGCAACACACCCTAATTCCTGCGCTAACGTTTGTGATGTGACGGTGCGAGCCGTCTATGCCCGTCGCACAACATGCCGGTCCTCTCGTTCGATGGTGTACCGCGTCTGCGGCAATCGCTCACGTCGGTCCGTCCGTCCTTCCTGCACCCACCGAATTCCTACTCGCCTCACTGTGGCTGGATTCGTCCCACACTGGCGCCGATGTTTCGGTACGATGAACCGCTGTCGCGATAAGCCACTATTAGTCCTCCGTCGAACTCCGAAACGTGCTGGAATGACTGCCGTATTCTGCGACGAGGCATCAGGAAGCTTCCCACGCCCAGGTCCGGCAGCACAACACACTTCCACTACTTACACTCCGCCTTCTGTGCACCCTTCTTATAGTGCTTCTCGGTGGCGTGCCGGGCGCACATGATTTGCATATGCCCTGCAATGCTAATCGTTTGCATGTCCCCTCGCGGGCGACGCATGCTGCGAATTTCCGGCCAATCGGATGCTTCCTTCTTGGTGTTGCATTTTGGGTGGCCAGGAGTGTATAATAGCACCATTAGTAACGAAAATTAAAAATTAGGCCATTGTTAAAAATTGTTCGTCACAATTTTTTATATTCTTTTAAATAAAATTATCTTTTAAGTGTTATATTTTTGTGTCAAGGGCAGAAACCCTTTAGCTGGGGGACCCAGGGTTATTGTCTCTTTTACTCATTTATAAATCCGGACCTGGATATGATATATGATCAAAAGAGGATATTTTGTGTAACAATAAGTATGATGATTGGTAAAAAAAGACGTTACGTATTCATGGGCCCGATCATTATGGCCGCCTCTATCCGCACGAGTGGACACCGCAAACAGAAAGTACCACTGACGTCACTGACTAGCGCTGAATGCAAATAAGATTAGATCAGATCATATGTAGAGGATTTTTAGGATATGTAGAGGATTTTAGTAACTCCTAACAAACATACTCACTCAAAAAACATTCTGTTTTTTTATTATTTAGGATTTTATTTTCTAGGAAAATTGTAAGTAATTTTAAAACTAAACTTACTAAACTTAAAAATGATAATAATTTTACATGTTTTTAAACTTGAGAGAAAAGATCAAAGAGGCAAAGGCGTGTGATATGTGTACTTCGATAATTTGAATAAGTTTCATGGCTTTTTATTTCTTCGACGATGTTCATTATTTTCTAGCCTAAAATAACTTTACAGTTATATAACGCATGTAAATTTTAACACAAGATTATTGAGATTTATGACAATTCTCTTGATTTTCCTATAATCTGTGACTGTTCTACATGTTTTCTGAGTGTATGTGTGTTTTTTTTTTGTTTTTTTTGTCGTGTACGGATGGCCTGCGGAACGTAATAACTTCAGAGGGGACCAACTTCTTCGAGAGCTAAAACAATATATATATATATATATATATATATATCATCATCATCATCATCATTGTCAACCATTATCAATCCACTGCTGGACGAAGGTCTCCCCAAGTTTCCTCCACAACGGTCTGTCTTGTGCCAGTCTCCTCCATGTCACCCCTGCATACTTTTGAATTTCATCCACCCATCTCCCATGTGGTCTTCTTCTGGGTCTTTTCCTGTCCCTTGGAATCCAATCTAAAATTTTGGCTGTCCATCGATGATCTGTCCTTCTGGCAGTATGTCCAGCCCATTGCCATTTCAGGGATTTAACTCTGATCATGATGTCTTCCACTCTTGTCATTTTTCGGATCCACGAGTTCCTCTTCTTATCTCTCCTGGTTACACCAAGTATACACCTCTCCATGCTTCTTTGAGTTGTCTGCAGCCTTTGTATGTCTCTTTTAGTTAAGGTCCACGTCTCTGCACCATACGTAAGCACTGGAAGGATGCATTGATCAAACACTTTTCTTTTAAGACATAATGGCATATTGCTCTTGAAAATTATGCTGTTTCTTCCAAAAGCTCTCCAGGCAAGTTTTGTACGCCGATTAATTTCTTCATCAATGTGACCCTCACTTGATATCTGCTGTCCAAGATAAACGTACGTGTCTGTTATCTCCAGCTTTTCTCCATCAATCGATAAATCTTCATTTCTTATAAAAGCTTTGAACATCACTTTTGTCTTCTGAAAGTTCATTTTTAATCCCACTTCTTTACTCTTGTCAGCAAGTTCCTGGATCATACTCTGCAGCTCTGATGGGGTAGTTGCAAAAATGACTATGTCATCAGCAAAACGAAGGTCGGTTAAATAATCTCCATTAATCTTTATCCCTTTGTTTTCCCAGTTCAGTGATTGAAAGACATTTTTCCAATGTGCCATTAAAGAGCTTCGGAGATATGGTGTCACCTTGTCTCACTCCTTTTCTAATTTTTATGTGTATTTTATTTTCAAACAGCCGAATCTTTGCACTTGCATTTTCATAGATGTTATTAATAATATTAATGTACGCATCTTCAATACCGCAGGATTTCAGAGCCATTGTAACTGCTGATGGTTTAACCGAATCAAAGGCTTTTTCATAATCGATAAAAGACATGCACAATGGAAGTTCATATTCCCTCGCTCTTTCAATTAGTTCTCTCAGCACATGGATATGATCTATTGTGTTGTAGCCACTCCTAAATCCAGCTTGTTCTCTCGGTTGAGCCATGTCCAGTGTCACCTTCAAGCGGTGTGAAAGAACTTTAGTGAAGATTTTATAAACCACTGATAGGAGGCTGATAGGTCTGTAGTTCCTGAGATCCTCAATGTCACCTTTTTTATGTAGCAAGATCATTGTAGCGTTGTTCCAATCCTCAGGATTCTTCCCTTCATTAAGGCATCGAGTGAAAATTTGGGCGAGTACTGTTTCGATTTCTCCACTTGCTTCTTGTATGATATCTACAGTAATTTCATCTTCTCCTGGAGCTTTTCCCCGCTTCATGTTCTTGATTGCATGTGCCACATCTGCTGGGAGGACTGGGAGAACTCTGGTACTGGTACCTTTCATGATGTCTGGAGTACATGTATCATCCCTTTTACATAATTTGGAGTAGAAATCTTTCACTCTTGTCAAAATTTCGCCTCTATTTCTTGTTACAGAACCATCTTCTTTTCTCAGTGCCATAATCTGTTTTCTTCCCTTACTGAGATGTCCCTTTGCTATCTTTAGGCTTTGGTTGTTTTCAATTGCTTTCCTTACTAGTTCACAGTTGAATTTCCTTACGTCTTCAGTGATACTTTTTCGTACTGTCTTGCATAGCTCTATATATTCCACTTTGGAAGTCACTTCTTCTTTAGTTGTCCTCATCTCTCTTCTTTTTGGCATCAACATTTTGGTTTTTCCTGATAATTTGTTCACATGCAACTTGTTCTTAGACCCAGCTAATTTTGTTGCTGTTTCCATAAGAGCTTTGGTGACTTTTCTGTTAACTTCAGAAATATCCACTTCTTCCGTTGTTAGGCCTTCTAAAGCAGAGAATCTGTTCTTGAGTTCCAACTTGAAGGTATTATGGTGTTTTTTAAGGTTTATATATATATATATATATACTTAAGAGCAAAACTGAAGACTAAGGAAAAAATTTTAGAATTTAAAACGAAGGGTTTGCTAACTTGCTAAAAACTCTGGAAAGCTTTAAAACTGGCACTAATTTTGTTAAAATACTTACAAAATTCTCAAGTCCTTCAAGCACTCTGTCCTTAAATGTTTTTTCAAATTCTGGAATGAAACTGCTGACCATGTTGATAAGCATGTTTTTGCTTTGGTTCTGGACATTCTTAAACATATTCTTAAAGATAAAATTTCTCTTAAAGAATTTTCCAGTAATTTTGTTACCATCAGGTTCCTAAATAAAGCCTACGATAATCTCAATGTAAGGAAGCTGTTCTACAATAATGCAATTTTTTTTCCCATCCACAGGCACCAGTCTATTGTAAGTTTTAAATATGTTAAGACCTTAGGGTCAATAGTTAAAAACTACAAACTTAACTCTTCGAGCTACATTCCCGTAATTACTACTTGTTCTTGTGATGAACATAAAGAAACAGTTCACTATGATAAGAATTACAACCATATTATCACCGGAAACTTGAGTTTTGTTGAAAATGTAAAGCTTAGGAATTTATTAGAGTATGGCTCTAAATTCAGACCTTCCTTCACAATTTCCAAAGAAAGGATTCTTGAGAGCTTCACTCAAGATGTAAATAAGTACATCGTAAAAACTAGTTTAACATACAATCAGCCTATTGAGGCCTTCGCAGAATGGAAATATAATATAATCAATAGCTTCACCGGTGAGTTGGCAGGTCTGGACTTTTGTTTCGACAGAAATCTCTTTTTCTCTGGAGAAGCTAAAAGGTCACTCTCCAAACTACAAGACCAATTTATTTTTACCACTACGGATAAAGCTAGCAATAATTTTGCAATTATCTGTAAGAAGTTCTATTTTGAATTGTTAACTACGGAACTCAATAATAGAGTAACATACGAGCCCGTAAGTTATTCTACCAAGCAGTTAGAAAATCGGTTTAAGGCATTCTTCAAGAAACTTAAAATTCCACAAACTAGAAGATATGAGCCTGAATTTCCATTTCTTGCAACGGTTAAGTTTCATAAGGATCCTGTGAAGTTCAGGTTCATAGCTAGTGGAGTAAGGAGTCATAAAAAGAAAATAGATCTTGCTTTTGAAGATGTCTTAAAGAAGGTTTTGAAACACATTAGAAACTGTTCTAACTTGATGTACAGAGATTTTTGGATAATTAATAATAATGCAGAAGTAATTTCTACTATACTCAATGTTTGTCCCCTAGATATTAATAGTTATGATTTTGAAAACCTATATACTAATCTGCCTCTATCAGATATAATCACTACCTTTAAAGAGCTGTATGCAGAATTTAAACTTAACCAATTTGTTGATGTAGGAACTTGGAACTCTTATCTCAATTGCTGCATAATAAATAACCATATCTTATATAATAATACTCTCTATAGGCAAGTGAACGGTATTCCAATGGGAACATCAACGTCCACGAATATCGCTAATCTATTCCTGTTCTTTAAGGAATATAAATTCATTAAAAATCACCCCACCTGCTCAGATAACTACCTTTACACCTTTAGATATATTGATGATCTGCTGTGTATCAATAATTCAGAAGTTATAGAGAGTGATTTTGATAATATCTATCCTAGCTCTCTTAACTTATGTAAAACCAACCACAGTAATCAGGAACTTGAGTTCCTAGACTTAAGCATTAAGCTCAACAGAGGTAACCCATCTATTAGCCTCTATGATAAAAGAGTTAATTTTCCTTTCAAAGTAATTAAATATCTACACTGGAATAATAACATTTCAACCAAAGTAATTGAGAATGTACTAATTTCTCAGGTCCTAAGAGTTTCAAGAATTTGCAGCAACAATTTGGACTTCAATTACCACATTAATATACTATTAGAAAGTTTTCTAGAGAACGAAATTCCTTCTTCTTTCATCAAAAGAACTTTAAGAAAAATTATTCTGAATAATAGAGTAAGGTTGGCAGATCTGCTTTAATTTTCTACACAGTTAATAATATGATTCTGACCAATCAAAGCCGTAAGGAAGTTGGCTAGAGGATGCCTATTAACTACCTAAAGGAACCTTAGTGCTATGGATATGACGGTCCTATTAAAACAAAAAATTAAATAATATAAACAAAATCACAAAAAAGCTTAAAAATCTGTTTATAAAAGAAAATAAAAACAAATAAAAAAGAAAACTAGTTATTCATCACTAGGATAGCTATACTAAAAATAGTAAAACCAACATTAAAATTAATAAGATTCTGATTAATCTATAGAAGCTCACTAAGGTGATTTAATACATGCAAAGATTATTAAATAAACTGCTCGTGTATTTTATAATATTTCTCATGTATTCTGGAGAGTTAATTCTGCTCTTTCTGATCATACAGATCCACAGTCTTAAGTTTATATATTTTTTTCTCTGGTTAAAATCTCCGCGCGTTGGTTTCTTGCTGTATGAGGAGGCCATCAGCCCCACCCTCACTGCCCCCCAGCGTCTAGGGAGTGGCGGAAGAGGTCAGCCATGTTCTTCTCTTGTGAGGAGAAAAGTTTTTGTTACACAAGAGGTAAGCTCTCTTCCTTGTTTTTGGGTTCTAGGTTTTATAAGTTCAATGTTTGTACTTCATGTACCTTTTCTCTGTCGTTTTTTAGCTTTTCAGCTTTTAGGCATTGGTTTGTCTGTTAACATTTTTGCGGGTTTTAACTCTTTCTTTTCTTTGTAACTTTGAGCGTCTTTTGGGGTACCTAGGAACAGAAGATGGCTAAGCTTGTTCCTTTTCTATGCGCTGTCTATGCGCTGTTTTTTCAAAGTAGTTAAGTTCTTAATAACTAATTAATTATGCACTTAAAGCACTGCTGAAATACTTTGTACATATTGCAACTAACTGTTTAAGGTATATAACTTTCACAAAGTTTTCTTTAGTTAATTATTATCTTTAGCTTATTCTCGTTTTCGTGCTGTCATAAGTTGTAGAGTAGGGGGTTTTAGACTCAAGTTTTCTTTCAAAAATCTGTTCGTTATAAATTAACATTTCCTTTTTTTAATTGCAATGTAAAATTTGGATTTCTTTGCATTGTTTTTCAGGTTTAAATTCTCTCTCAAACGAACTTGGAATTTCGTTATGGCTGAAAATCATTTCTAATTATTATGTCACTCTCACAGCTTGAGTTCTCTTTAATCTTCTTCTCTCTGTTTAATCGTAACAGATGAAGAGTATGGGTCGGGCCAGGAAGGTTAATGGATGCAAGCGAAATTGTTAACTAGTGCTAGGTCATGCAACTCTAAGGAGGACATGACTTATATATATATATTTTAAACTATTTTAGGTGGGAATGTTACTTGCATCTATGGCCTTGCAGAAACCCATTTCCAACTAGGTCTTTGTGGAAGTGAGAAAATGCAGAGTTTTTGCTGGTCCTTGATAAAGCCAAGGCTCAGTATTCTCGACACCTTCTACATTCAGTTGTTTTATTTTATTTTTTTATCTTTTTTCCTTTTGCTCACACAAGTAGATACATAACCTTTTCTATGTTGTACTAGGTGTGAGTCAAAATTATGTATGTATTTTTTTGCTTAGGTATCTTCTTTATAGAATATATATATATACTCGCACATATCATTCAGGGTATTTAAGGGAGTAAGGGGAATTGCCCTCCTAAGTGTTATATTTTTGTTAAGACTCAAGATTAATCTACATGTAGACTTAATTGAAATTAACTGCAATAGACATAACTACCAAACAAGAAAGACATTACCGCTTCTCCCAATACAGCCTACAACCCAGCTATTGAAACAAAGCTTGAATTTCTCTGGACCGGATTATTGGAATTCATTACCTGTACATTTAACAAATATAAATGACCAAATTCTTTTTAAAAAAACACTTAAGAAACACTTACTGAGTTAGAAAATAAAAGATACTTTCCTTAATTAAATCAAAACACCAATACTAATTAATTACTAAAAACACAGTCATTTCTGCATTTATTATTCTGAATTGGATTACTAAGGCCAAACTCGCTTGTCTTACTATTTGAGGGAACAAAGGGCTTGAGAGGACTCCTAAGAGGCTTTTTCCCTTGTTCTCTTTGCTGTTCAATTAATAGCCTTTGTATGCATAATTTATTGTAACTTAATATTGTCATGTAACAGCATAAATAAATAAAATTATTATTATTATTAAAATGCTTTAATTTAATAAAAATGCATCGACTTACATTAGAAAATAATGCTTCAATTTTGTCTTCTAAAATTTATTTACCATTTTATTTTATCCTGATGGATTTCAAAAACTTCCATTTTTTGTCCACCCCTACGCCCGAAAAAAATGTCTATATACGCTCCTAAATTATCATCAATCATTATCAACCCGCAGCTGGATGGCCTCCTCAAGTGCCTTCCACAACTTTCTGTCTGGAGCTTGTCACTCCGGCATTTCGTATTTTATCCACCCATCTCCCACGTGGTCTTCTTCTGGATCTTTTCCTTCTCTTTGATATCGAATCTAAAATTTCAGTTGTTCAACAGTGGTCAGTTCTTCTAGCAATATATCCAGCCCATTGCAATTTGAGGGTCTCTCAGCAAAAGCACAGATACATTCGTCCAGGCTCATTTATCTTCTACATGACAAAACTCCAAGAAAGACCTGCATACAACAAGCAGCAGTATACTTACTGCTTAATTTGAGTTTGGATTATTATTTAATTTTATTTTTTAGTTATTTATTTGGCAGATGTATTCGGTTTTCTGATCTCGAGTCAGACACATTCGGACTTGGGGAAAAATGAAAAGAGAAAAAACACAAAGAGGGAGAAAAAAAACTAGCCCTGGTTATTGCTTTTAAATGATTTAAAGAATTCCTGAATGATCTTTAGAAAAGATCATTCAGGAATTCTTAAAAAACACAACGCGGAGTTAACTATTCCCCTTACTTTTACAAAATCAATTTTTTTTAATTGTACTTGAAGCGTTTTCCAGAAAATTGCTTAGTGCAGTGGCGGTCTCCAGGAAATCATCCTGAAAAAACGATAACTCATAATATGTGAACCAGAAATATTTCGTAGAAAAAGCCAGATTCGGGGGGGCATGAACTGCCAAAGGGGGTCCGGATCCCCGTGTCTCCTACCTTTTGCCACCCGTGCGTGTGCGTACTTGTTATTTTCTTTTACCTACTGTACAAGACGACCCAGAAACTGTGGGTCGCCTTCTAAATAGCCATTGAAATGTATCCACTATACTTTCTTTTCTGCATCGTATTGGTGTTTTTCATTTTGTATAGCCTGTTGGTTTTGGGCCGGCACTTCTACCGTCTGATGTAATGTGTGTGTGTATGTGTGTGTGTGTGTGTGTGTGTGCGTTGTTAAATTTTGATGTCACATTTTTGTTTGTGTTTTTCATGTCTGACCGTGACACTCTTTGGCTCATTTGAGGCCACGGCGCCAGAAAAATCGTATCCATATGCCAACTTAGTAAAACTATTGGAGCGGGTTAGTGAAAATTGCTATTAGGTGCTCCACAAACAATATTCCCTCTGAGCGGCCAATCGGCAATGCGTGCTCTACCCAATGAACTGGGCAAGCATCAAAACCACTTGGGCAAAATACACTGGCGAAAAGTGAAAAAAGAACACCAAGAAGGAATTGGCGGAAGATCATGAAATTCACCTATGTTAATGGGGTCGAGTTTACGTAGGTGTGATGTTAATTTTGAGACCAACCGGTGAGCGCTTACGCCACAGCACGGCATAATATGCAAATTATCGTCGGTGGTATTTAAGGAGTACGGCTAAGTGAAATGTAATCAATCGTCGGCGTACGGACACGTGCGAAGACCCTGAAGAAGCTGCAATGCCTGGACATGGAAGACGTGTACGATTTCAGCAGTTATCGGATTTTGAGCGAGGTCGTCTAGTCGGACTACGCGAGGCCGGGTGGTCGTATCGTCGTATTGCCGAGCGAATTGGACGGGAAGTATCGGTGGTGGTACGATGGTGGCGTAGATGGTCCGAGGAACATTCCCACACGAGAAGACGTAGAATCGGGAGTCACAGACGTACTGATGAGCGGACCGATCGACGCATAAGAAGAGCGGCGTTGTCAAGAAGAAAATCCACTGCGACGCAAATCCAAACTGCTGTTGCACTTGAAGTGACTGTGCGAACAATCCGCAACCGTCTACTGGATGCAGGACTACGTGCACGTGTGCCTCTGGCATGTGTACCTCTGACTCCAGCCCACCGTCAAGAACGGCTGCAGTGGTGTCGCCAACGTCTGCACTGGAGAACGCAATGGCGATCTGTCGTGTTCAGCGATGAAAGCAGATTCTGCTTGGGAGCCTGCGATGGCCGTATGCGTGTTCGCAGACGCACAGGGGAGCGTCTCCACCCTTCTTGCATCCGCCAGCGACACACAGGGCCGATCAGCTATGACTCCCGTACACAACTAGTGTTTGTACCGGGTACGTTAAACAGCACCTCCTACATCAACATCATTCAGCCCGTTGTTGTGCCATTTGTAAGGTCGGTCCATCGTGGTGTTTTCCAGCAACATAACGCACGCCCACACACGGCACGTGCAACGCAACATGCACTTCAGGGTGTGAGACAACTTCCATGGCCTGCACGTTCACCGGATTTGTCTCCCATTAAGCACGTGTGGGATTTTATGGGACAACGACTTATTCGGTCTCCACGGCCAGCCACGACCATCCCCGATTTACGCGTCCAGGTTGAGGATGCTTGGAACTCAACACCCCAAACTTACATCCAACATCTGTACGACAGACTCCATGCCAGAATTGCACAGTGTGACGCAGTTCATGGCGGTTCAACCTCGTACTAACCATGTTACATGGAAATGTTATTTGTCAGTTTACCAGCAAATACGGCTGTATTTTGCCATAATGTTTTGATCACGTTATCCTCTGTATTCCGTTATTATGCTGTATAATTTTTTTGGTATCAGACGTCTCCTTCTTGGTGTTTTTTTTTTCACTTTCCGCCAGTGTATTTTATTTTCTCAGCTTCTCTTACTAATGGCAGTACAAGTTGAAACTTGGATTCGAACCATTATTTTTTCTAATCCCCCTATTCTTGTCAACGTTCTTTCCGCAATTGCTTTTAAATAAAAAAAAATAATAAAAATATTTCATTAATTAAATTTCTTATTTTATAAAAAAGTGAGAAGCTCAAACTTACTTCTGGAAAAAAAAAACCACTGGAAATTAGGAAAAGCATGTTTACGCATAATTCACCGTTTCTCTGAACTTGGTTACCGATTGTTATGATTGGCTGGCGCTGATGTTTTGTTTTGAGAAAAGACTCAATATATCTGCCTCTTTCTCTGCGTGGGGAAATCACTAATCCGCATTCTTGCGTTCGCTATCTGCTCGCACGAGGCTACTGTGCAAGAACTAGAGCAAGAACGAGGCGAACGGCATTTATGAAAAGTGTTGTTTTGACTTTTGATAGCCCAAGCTTTTCCACATCAACTACATGGCTGTTCCCAAGCTTTTCCACATCAACTACATGGCTTTTTCAAGAAAGGTAGACAGCAAACTGGATGATAGAACACTTCAACAATTTGAGCGTGGTGACTTGATTAGATAATAAATGAATAGATGCGAATGCAATTATTCATTCGCAGAAACGATGCGTTATTGTTAGTTGGGCACCCGGTATCGCGGAAGAAAACGCAGCATTATTTGACAAACTGCTTCCAAACTCGTGACAATCTAAAGATTGTATCAATTTGGAAAATTCTTATTAGAAGTAAAATCGGTGTTTTATTTGAAAAAACACCAAATACTAGAAGAAGGCAATAACAACAAAAATGACAGTATACTAGTCACTCGCGTTTTTTGTTGTTACTTTAATAGGGTATTTCAATATGTTTAGGAATTTTTTTATTCAAATTGATACAATGTTCAACTGCCTGTGTGCTTTACTGAAATCCGTTCTCCTTTGTCAGAAAAATATTTTAAATCAACTGCTGCTAAAGTAGTTATTTTTTAAGCAAGGCTTAATGCTCGTATTACGGATAAGAATAGGACACACGCTTCCGAAAGCTCACAAGAATTATGCACATTCTTACTAATTCTTTAGAAAGGTATTTTCCAACGTATTATTCTTTTGGATAAACTGGACTTCTTTACTCCTAACTAATGGTGTACTGTAGAAAGATATTACAGTTTTATTCGAGTTATTGCTGCGTTATTCTTTCTGAAGCAGCTGGATTTAATTTGAGCAGAGAAACAAGTAGGTACTAACTTATTTTTTCATCTTTTATTGTGTAACAAGGGCATCATAGATTCAACAGGATTAAGTTATAATAACCATTTTGAATATGGTGAAATCAAATCATCTCCCATTTCCTTAGGGTTAATTATGAGACGGTCCCTTTTTGTCCATTTCCGTGCAGCTGCGATAAAGGTCTGGAGGACAGTCTTTTGCTTCTTAGCCGTCCTTCCGTTCACTGCCTACAGACATCTTCTTCTGCGGGCTCATCCACCTACAACTCTTCCTTCAGTATGTGCCTATCTTTTCGTGCTGGTTAAACACGTTATTTACGTATACCTTCAACAACTCCGCAGCATTTCCTCGCCGGTCTCTTTACACCAGGCCAGCGCAGCACTTTTGTGCCATTTTCAAGATCGATTGCTTTCTCGACTCCGCCTGGAGTACCAGTCGGCTTCTTCCAGTCGTCGAGAAGCCACCTTCTATGCTACCTGGGCGCCGGCCGCTCCATGGTTTGCGATTGATTCTGGACTGCTACACCTATCAGAACCCTAGGACATTCTACACCTCCTTTGCTGAGTTCCGTGGCACCCTGGTGGCCCTCCTCCACTCTACGACTCGTGCAATCCACACTACCGTTGAATTGTGAATGCTAATGCCATCTCAGTGTTTTTTCATGCTTACTCGTGTACATTACTTACTTTCACCCCGCCTGTATTATGTTGCTTTGTTGCCCTCGTTAAATAACTTGCACAATTGTGCACGCTGTGTTTTTATCTCATGTATGTAATGTTTTACCTTCACGGCGGTGTTTGTGCTGTTCTTTTTCTAATTGTGTACTATTGTTTCGCCTGTGTTATCCTGTAAATCATGCCCAGCCAATGTCATGTGACACGATGTGTTTCTCTTTGTCACTTCTGCAATTTTTTATTCAATAAGCTTTGCTTGCAGCATTTGTTATTCATCCCCATTGTCATTGCAGTGTATATACCATCATGTTTTTAACAGTTTTGTATTATTTCCCAGTGAGATGCCCAATACTGTACGTCTCCCTCTTATGTTTTCTTATGATAAATTAGAATAAAGCGATTTTGAAACCTAGTCGAGGGAAACTCAATGAGCTATAAGCAGTCGCCCGTCCTTAATTTAGGGTCACTGACTCCAGAGAAGGAAGAGAGCCAGTGCCATAAGACAAGCACAACACCCATGCCTCACACCGGGATTCGAACCCGGACCCATCTCGGGCGAATGATCAGAAGCCATCGCTTGGACCACTGCGCCACCGAGGAGACTTTTAGGACTTCACTTTTCTGCAAGGGAGTAACGGGGGGTGTGTGTAAGGACGAAGGGCTGCTCTGATCGGTGTGAGGAGGAATAGCAAATGGCTTAAATACTTTTTACGTTTAATGAAATTAAACTTAGAAATTTAAATTAAAAGACCTAGCGCATAGGTAGAAATCTATTTTTCTAAAGTAAGACCTTACTCATAGGTAAAAATCCATTTTTCTAAATTACAACCTTGCGCATACGTAGAAATCCATTTGTTAATGAAAAAACACAGGGGACATTCCATATGGTTTGCCATTGAAGTAGTCATATTCAATGGGTCCTTTATTTCCTATTTTCTTAAGTCTTTCAATTTATTGCTTCATCCTTTTTTCACTTAAATTTTCGAAGTCCAATTCCATGAAACGTAACCGTAAAAATTAGTACTTCTCCTATTGAAATAAATTCCTCGGAAGCAATGATTTGCAAGACAAGGTTTCTCATTTCAAACAGTACATTTTTATGAATGAAATACGGGATTACACCATACAATACAAATTTTGAAGATGACAATCTGTTTTTTGTTGTAAACATGACAAGGATGGTAAGTCAGTATATCCGAAAATTTGAAAATTTCGTTGTCCTGAAGCGGAAATCGAATTCGCGTCTTCCAGGTATGCTAACCACTACACCACCCAGAACGACTAAGTCTCATTCGCTAAACATGAATGCCGCTTGCTTCGACTAGCGAATTCTGTGATGGTTATATTCAAATTAATCAAACATTTGAGACTTGGTCGTTCTGGGTGGTATAGTTCTTAGCATACCCAGGCGCTATCTGGGAGACGCGGGTTCGATTCCCGTTCCAGGACCACGAAATGTTCAAGTTTTCGGATATTATGTGACTTAACGTCCTCTTCATGTTCACACAAAAAAACGGATTGTCATCTTCAAAATTTGTATAGTTGATTTTTTAGTTTTATTTAGGTTCAACAATTAAGCCTTCACTTATTTCAGTTGTTATATGTATGTAAATAAAAAAACCAGTCTTAATCCACTGTTAGATGAAGTTTTCCCGAAGTTTCTTTCACAGTTATCTGTTTTGGGCCATTTTATTCCATCTCACTCTGTCATGCTTTTGAAAATAATCCACCCACGTGATCTTCTGGGTTTTTTCTATACCTTGATGTCCAGTCCAGCACTTCAGTTGTCCATAGGTTGACAGTTCTGGTAATATGACTAGCTCATTGTCACTTGAGGGTCTTTACTTTGGTTATGATGCCATCAACTGTGGTGATTTTCCTAATTTGTGAATTCCATTTTTTTTTTTTGCCTTCTTGGTTACACCAAGCATGCAACTCTCCATTCTTCTTTTAGTTGCCTGCAGCCTCTTTATGTTGTTGTTTTTTTTTTAGCTAAGGTCCATGTCTCTGATCCATAAGTAAGAACTAGAAGGATGCATTGATTAAGCACAAGGCATAAAGTTATGCAAACCGTAATAGTAAATGGCTTAGTCCCTCCTAGACAAAAATTAGCCCCCTACCTTATCGTGATTTCTCATGTTCTCACTGAAGAGGCTCTGGCGACCAGCCAACAGCGATATATCTATACCACCGGAATTCAAGAAAATGCTGTCCCTCACTCATCAACCAGTATGACCATGGTGATGAGTTATGGCCAATTTCCCCATATAAATTGTCTTTGAAAGGGACTAAGGTAAGGGAAAATGTGCAGAAACTCAGGTACGCAGTAACTTTTCTTCCTTATTTTAGATATTGTATGTGCGTCATGTGAAATAGTAGGTATTCACTTACTAATTGTCTTTTTAACCTATACCTTGCAGGTGATTGGATCATAGAATGTCGTACGAACAGTCATCTGAGAGGAGGCATGAGGGCTCTCTATCGCGTTACCGAATGCGGCAAGAGGCAAAAGAGGCAGATATATGAGAACGAAATAACATTCCGCAATCAAGATTTATACGATGTCAACAAAAACAGAGTAGGTTTTGCATCGCCTCCTAAAGCCTACACCAGTAGTAAGGTAGACTACGTGGACGGCAGAGTGAGGGAATATTTCATTGCCGCAGTAGAAGAGGAATGGGAATATGTTGTGAAAGATCGCCATTTAGTGCTTGGTGGACCACTTATGGATCATGAGTAAGTATCGATTCCTGAATAAGTAGTAAACACATTTCTTTCTACTTTGTTTTTTTATGTTTTACGTCAGTGCCGTAACTTCAGAGCCTTAAGACCAAACGTTCTGAGCATTTGGATGCTTACAAGGGAGATTCTAAAGATTTACATTTAAATATTATTTCTATAAACTAGTATCTGTCTCTCGGGAGCTGTTATCCATACCCGAACAAAGCTTTCACATTTTCCTCGCATTGCAAAGGTCAAATATGATAAAAAGAAACTTAATCTATTTATCACATTTTTATTTCGTTTTTTCCTTTGGCTATTTGAGCTTCCAAGTCTCTTGTTTCCAAGTACCACTTCCACTGCACTCTATTCCGCGGCTCTAACTGCAGTCTAGGTTTCCAAGTTCTTAACACAACCTTTTAGAAGCATTTTCTTCTCCTTCTTCAGCTATTCTAACCCCCAAGGATCTCAGCTCTCAGCTGCAAGCACAACCCACTTCCACTCCACTCTATCTTATACAACTTCTACCTGCCTAGAATTTCTAGTTGCTTACACAACTTCAGATTTTGGAGCCTGCAAGCACAACCCACTTCCACTCCACTCTATCCTATACAACTTCTACCTGCCTAGAATTTCTAGTTGCTTACACAACTTCAGATTTTGGAGCCTGCAAGCACAACCCACTGCCACTCCACTCTATCCTATGCAACTTCTACCTGCCTAGAATTTCTAGTTGCTT
Organism: Macrothele yani; assembly: GCA_039090855.1. Lineage (NCBI taxonomy): Eukaryota > Metazoa > Arthropoda > Arachnida > Araneae > Macrothelidae > Macrothele > Macrothele yani. The sequence continues at coordinate 173,916,830 of CM076990.1, forward strand.
ACACAACTTCAGGTTTTGGAGCCTGCAAGCACAACCCACTTCCACTCCACTCTATCCTATACAACTTCTACCTGCCTAGAATTTCTAGTTGCTTACACAACTTCAGATTTTGGAGCCTGCAAGCACAACCCACTTCCACTCCACTCTATCCTATACAACTTCTACCTGCCTAGAATTTCTAGTTGCTTACACAACTTCAGATTTTAGAGCCTGCAAACACAAACCAATTCCACTCCACTCTATCCTATACAACTTCTTCCTGCTTAGAATTTCTAGTTGCTTACACAACTTCAGATTTTGGAGCTTGCAAACACAAACCAATTCCACTCCACTCTATCCTATACAACTTCTACCTGCCTAGAATTTCTAGTTGCTTACACAACTTCAGATTTTGAAGCCTGCAAGCACAACCCACTTCCACTCCTCTATCCTATGCAACTTCTACCTGCCTAGAATTTCTAGTTGTTTACACAACTTCAGATTTTGGAGCCTGCAAGCACAACCCACTTCCACTCCACTCTATCTTGTACAACTTCAACCTGCCTAGAATTTCTAGTTGCTTACACAACTTCAGATTTTGGAGCCTGCAAGCACAACCCACTTCCACTCCACTCTATCCTATACAACTTCTACCTGCCTAGAATTTCTAGTTGCTTACACAACTTCAGATTTTGAAGCCTGCAAGCACAACCCACTTTCACTCCACTCTATCCAATACAACATCTACCTGCCTAGAATTTGTAGTTGCTTACACAACTTCAGATTTTGGAGCCTGCAAGCACAACCCATTTCCACTCCACTGCTATACACCATTCCCTTCTTTCTAGAGTTTCCAGTTTTTAACACTACTTTTTTTACGATACTTCATCTTTTTGTTCTTCAGATTTTCGGGATTGGGTTGTGCTTGCAAATCACTTCCACTCTAATCTATTCTGTACCTCTCCTTCTAGTCTTGGATTCTAGTTCTACATACAACTTATTTACAGTAATTTTTCTTTTCCTTCTTCAACAATTCGAGCCTCAGTGGATCTCAATTCAAAGCCCACAACTTCCACTTTATTCTGCACCTCTTGCTCCAGGCTAAATTTCTCAATCCTTAGTATAACCTGTTTCCAATAATTTTTCTTTTTCTCGTTTAAATGTTCCAACCACAAGGCTTTCATTTATAAGTTCAACCAGTCTCCACTCCACTTCATCTTGCACCTCTCTCACCCTCCAATCTAAGAGTCCTAGTTCTTAATACAGCCAGTTCGCAGTGGTTTTAATTTTTCTACTTTAGCTGCTCGAGCCTCCTAGGTCCTCAGATGAAAGCACAACACACTCTCAGTCCATTTCTATTACAACCTGCATACAGAAAATTTTCCTTTTAAATACTCGGTCGTCCTGGGCTTTTTGTTGAAAGAATGACCAGAATTTTTTTAACATTTTCTTCCCAAAATTCATGCGGCCTTCTCTAGGTCGTCTTCCAATCAGCATTCATTTAAATTTCTCTGTAAGGAGTTTATACTCTATGTACTCCAGATGTTCAAGGCATCTTAAGATGGCTGCACACTACGTCGGAACGGGAGCAAAGTGTCGGAACAGAATCGAAAGTAAAAAACTGGTAATCGTATTTTCCGATGATAACCAGCGAATTACATCGAAACAGCTGAGAACAAGATGGAATCGTCCTTTCATATCGGACCAGAATGGAAATTTAGGGTATGCTCCTGAGAATATTTTTGACGGATTCGATTTCTTTCAGGAACGATGCGCGTGCGTTAAGTCGTGGTCATCTGCCTCAATTGTTTACTTTATTGCATCATCAGACAGCAAGCTCTTGGCGCGTCCCGATTTTCACAGTTTCACTACTTCTGCATTAAAACTGTTCATATAATTGTTGTTTTGGAAATATCTCCTGACAGAAAAGTTAATCAACTCTGTGCAAATAAATCCTGTTTTTGTTCGACATTAGTTACAAACATTACTATGATAGTGTGATGAAAGACAACGTGTTGGATGAAATATCAGAAAATCTCATTGAATCTGCTAAATCTTTTTTTATTTATTTCGCGCTTAATAAAAAACGCGTTTAGTTTAAAAAATACATGCGCAAGAAAAATAGTATCCGTAGGTTGGTATATATTGCTGCTATAGGATCATCTTATCATATTCTATATTTTTTTCTTTGCAGAATTTAGTTATCAGTGTCACTTTATTTTATATCCATTCAGGTACAATGATGCCACATTTTTTTCTCCCAACAAAGAAAAACATATGTTAGTTCTCAAGAAACGCTTATAACGTAGTAAATTCATTTCTTTTTGTGGTGTAATATACATAAAGGTTCTCCAAGCTTTCGCTTTCCACTGGGACGCTTTTTAGAAGCAATGGTTGACATAAAATAATTTTATGTCTACCACTGTCTTAAAAAAGCCTCCCGGTGGAGTGGGAAAGCTTGGCGAATCTTTATGCATATTACACCACAAAAATAAACGTATTTACTCGGTATAAGCGTTTCTTGAGTATTCACGGTCTGGTGTATTTGAAATAACGTTACATGTTAGTTCATTATATGTCCATATATTTTCACTTTAGTCTGAGTTTCACCTTCCTCTGTTGATCATCTCATTTTGCCAGACTACCCTATCTTTTGGTGAATTGAAGTTTTCTTTGAAAACAAATTTCTATCTTGAAATCTCCAAGTTCCGTATTACCGCCAAGCGACTTTTGTCTTTCTAGTTCTCCTGGCGTCGCAAGTGACTTTTGTCTTTCTAGTTCTCCTGGCGTTGCCAAGTAACTTTTATCTTTCTAGTTCTCCTGGCGTCGCAAGTGACTTTTATCTTTCTAGTTCTCCTGGCGTCGCAAGTGACTTTTGTCTTTCTAGTTCTCCTGGCGTCGCAAGTGACTTTTCTCTTTCTAGTTCTCCTGGCGTCGCAAGTTACTTTTGTCTTCCTAGTTCTCCTGGCGTCGCTAAGTGATTTTTGTCTTTCTAGTTCTCCTGGCGTTGCCAAGTAACTTTTATCTTTCTAGTTCTGCTGGCGTCGCCAAGTGGCTTTTGTCTTTCTGGTTCTCCTGGCTGGAACAAGTTTTCATCGTCTCTTCATAGGAAGTGATGCAAGCAGGTTGTTGCTAAGATCCCATTGTTTTTCAAAAAACGACCTATAATTACATTGGTCAAGTTAAAAATATAATGTGACACTTATAATTACGGTATGCGCAACACTACTTCTAGTGCGGTCGACGTCTAACAAGTGAATGATTCCGATTCCGTCTGTGTAGTTCGGACCTAGTGTGCGGACATAATTCGTTTCCATTCCGATGTGAAAGCTCGGTTCCGTTCCGACGTAGTATGTAGTGACCTATAATCTATATTATTTAATTTCGCCTATTGAAATAATATAGAGACCCAAACATGATAAATTTCATTATCATGTCTTCCTCGCGATTCTTTTGTTCTGTAGTCTCTTATTGGTAGAATACTCTTATGACTCTTGTTTTCAAAACTTCGGAATATTTTTTATCATAGAGTTCTATTTTCCAAGTTTTTCTCCATGCACCATTAATGGATGTAGTGATTGTACGTATTTCTGCTTCAAGTCTATCTGAAAGAGTTGCTTGAAAACAAATGTTGCAAAGAAAAGTCTTCATATTTTCAAGGGTAATTGCTACTGGATATTTAAAACTGTTACAATCGATTTTTATTCGGCTGAGGACCACTTAGTGAGCATGATTAAGTGGAATATTCAAAAGAGGTAATGTTTCTAAATTTCATGTTACCAGCTGAAGAACCGTTTTCTTTGTTACCATTTCTGGAAATTTTTAAATAGGGATCCAACTATAGCCCTGTCTTTTTAAAAGAGTTTTAAGTTTTCCAGTTTACAATCATTGCAAACTGAATTTCATTTTCATTACTGTATCTCTTGCGAAACTATGTCAGATTGTACAAAATAATAGGGGATTATTGTTAAGCTCCCGATGTTTTGAAGTGCAGTTGAAATCGACGTGTTTCTCGCTTCAAATGTATTTGGTAAGTACGTCAAAATTATTTTAGAACTCAGCAACTCCCTATAGCCCATATTTATGCATAAAATTTGGGATCGAGCGAAGTATTTTATGGTTTAATGTGTAGTTGTAACGGTAATGATTCATGCACATCCAATTCACATTCACTCATTTGTTTAATATCTATTTTAAGGAATGTTTTGTTAGATGTCTTTTGGAAACGAAATACATGGTAATGTCATCACTATGCCTGTCCGTCTACGGGCATCATATCTCTGCACTTATTAGTCCGATTTGAAAACTTCTTTTTGCATTAAAAAGCCTGAAATGTGAAAACGGTAATCCTAGCGTTTTGATCTTTATTTGGTGCCCATACCTGCAGTCAGTGGACATAAATTCAGATGCTATTGAATACAAAATATATTTCACTCCGTTTCGTTGTTCCTTAATATTCGACTGGAACTATATTTTTTTCCTTAACTTTTACCACGAAGACCATTTGCAAAATGCAACTTTTCAAAACAATGCACTGCTTTCTCTGTAAATGGCATAAACGTACATAGTATTTACAAAATATCTTTCCGATAGCAAAAAATAATTATGATTAGACAATTGGGTATTTATCCGAATTGCCGATATTATGTGAAAAAGCAACTCAAACAGTCTTTAGGCAGCACGAATTACGTAGATCCGGCAGGTAACGCCAGCTTGCAGCACAGAAGGGAAATGGCGAGTTAGCGAGAAGAGGCATTCAGCGTGCTGGAATTCCATTATTGTCGATTAGCGATAACTCTTCATTTATAATTCTTCCTGTGAGGCTTCATTAAAGATAAAGTTTATTCCCCATCTTTGAAAACTTAAAGGTTTGCATCGCAAAAGCGATTGCCGTAATACATTCGGATTTGCTGGAAAATGTTAAGGCCAGGAATCGAAAACGTTTTAATGTTAGGAGCGGGAATTGAAAACGTGAAAGATGCACATATTGAACCCGTATTGGGCACAAAAAATAACTCTGTGGGCTGTTATTTCTATTACCGTTGGTTTCATATTTGTCAGGCCTATACCTTTCCCTCAGTAAATGTCTGTTTTCGGGTAGGCCATATGTAATCACCCTGTATAAAAATAATTTTTATGAAAGCTCTGTATCTCAATGTCTTTCAAAAATTCTCTTTGCGATCAGTAACGTTCATAGCGAAGAATAATCCATATATAATTCCTAGATTTTTCTAGTGTACAGTTTTGCCACGTTGAAGCAAAATTGTACGTTAGAAAAATTTCTTGCTTTATAATAGTTTCTTGCTGCAACAAGACTTTAAAAACCAAACTTACAGTCTTTATTTTTTAGTACGTGCATCCACACTAGTCCTTTCATGGCAAAAGGTATGGCTTTCAATCTACTTATTTGATGTATCGCATTGTTATGAGCGTTTCGTAATACAGTGGACTCCTGATCAAAGTTTCAATATAATCTTCACCTCGTTACTCCTGATTAACGAGGAGAAGATTATCATGAAGCTTTGATTAAAAAATGTGGCCAATATGTCCATTCTCAAAACCTATACTTCATGTAATATCACTTTTGTGAATTAAGAATGCAGTAACATCCTCATTTCGAGTTTGAATACGTATGTTAAAATTTGAGATTATATTTTATTGGTTATTCTATCCATTGTATCTGAAAACAGGTCAAACGACTCGCGTGCGTTTCTCAGAAACCGCTTTTATGTTTCTACGAATAGTATATGAGTGTTATTGAAAAAAAAAGAAACATTCAGAAGAGGAGGATTTTTTTTTCAGCAAAAAGCACCAACCACAGTGCTTCTTCTGCGTCATGTTAAATGCTTAACAGGTTACGTGGAGAAAAAGAAAGACTAGTTCCAAAGACAAAGTAACGTTTTAAAAATTAGTCTCACAAGCAGGAAGTCAACGAAAAGGAATAAATAAACTTCAGCTTCATTTTAAGAAAATAGTACTACAAGCTCTTTTTTTATTTAATTTTGTTATTAACAGAGGATTAAAAACAAAATTGTAATTCTACTGATATACTCTTACATATCCAAAGTAGTGTAATAATAATGATATACTCATATCTATAAAATATCTCAGTAGAACCACAAAAGTTTGTTTCGGGTCCACGTTGATAACTCACACCGAAAGTTCATAGTAACAATTATATATATGCACTAACAGATTAAGTACTATTACGTACCTCTAATCCTCAGTTAAATGATGCACATTGTTGGTGTGTTATTTTTTTCTTTTTTGTGGATTCATTGACGATTCTCAACACATGTCGCGATATTCCAATGATAATTCCTTGGGAGAGGAAACTTTTGGTTTTTATCTTTTCTTTTGCGTACACTGCTGCACACACATTATTGCACTTCCAGCTCTTTAAATGTAAAAATCACTATATACATGTCGATAAAATATCCTATTCCATCGATGTCCACTGTACTTATTGCACCAGTAGTTTAATTTGAAGTTTAAAAATTCACCATTAAGAATCACATTCCACCGATGTTCACTGTACCTGTTACAGCACTAGTTTAAAATATTTCACTATTAAAATCCAATAAGAAGTTTAAAATCACGGCATGCCTGAGATCACCACCATTCTACCAAACTCTGGTTGAAGCTTTTTAACCTCTGTGAGGCTGTCTTCAGAACACTTGTCCTAACCACATGCTGCAAACCGACCATGTGCACCAGATTCCCTACGGGGTCTCTCTACATGTGCGAAAGGGCCAAAGGATCACGTGCTCCTCCCTGCATTCCTGAGTTTCATGTTTTTCTCTCGATACCATCTATATTTCATTCGCTGTTTTATTCTCCTATATTTCCGACATTCCTTTTTTCCCACCCTTCCTTCTCCATTGCTGTTCTTTATATTCTTATTTTTAATAAGGCCTTCCAAGGTTCTGCTATGATGATTGGTTCATTATTATTACAGGCTCTGTGTTTATTTTTTTCTATGGTGAGAGCCTCTGAGTACCTCAACTCCCATTCATTCTTATATCCACTTTTTATTTGAATATCTTCAAATTTTGGTTTCGCATTTTCTTCAATATATTACCGCACCATTACTGTAACATTCTCTCTCTTTTCCCAATTTTTAATATGTTGATTTCTTCTTTTTATAAGTCTATTTTTGGTTGATCCATAATAATACAAGGCAAAAAATTCCAGTTTTACAAAAAGAAGTATATAGAATACCTTTGGAATGTGAAAACAACCAACGAACCAAGTTTTTATAAAAAAAAAAAAAAAAAGGAAGAGCATATATTATCATGGATCAACCAAAAATAGACTTATAAAAAGAAGAAGTCAACATATTACAAATTGGGAAAAGAGAGAGAATGTTACAGCAATGGTGCAGTACTGTATTGAAGAAAATGCGAAACTAAAATTTGAAGATATTCAAATAAAAAGTGGATATAAGAATGTATGGGAGTTGAGGTACTCAGAGGCTCTCACCATAGAAAAAAATAAACACAGAGCCTGTAATTATAATGAACCAATGATCATAGCAGAACCTTGGAAGGCCTTAATAAAAAGAGAAAAAGAATATAAAGAACAGCAATGGACAGAGGAAGGGTGGAAAAAAACGAATGTCGGAAACATAGGAGAATTAAACAGCGTATGAAATATAGATGGCAGCACAGTATCAAAAGAAAAACATGAAATTCAAGAATTCAGGGAGGAGCACGTGTTCCTTTGGCCCTTTCGCACATGTAGAGAGACCCCGTAGGGAATCTGGTGCACATGTTCGGTTTGCAGCATGTGGTTAGGACAAGTGTTCTGAAGACAGCCTCACAGAGGTTGAAAAGCTTCAACCAGAGTTTGGTGGAATGGTGGTGATCTCAGGTATACCGTGCTTTTAAACTTCTTATTGAATTTTAATAGTGAAATATTTTAAACTAGTTATGCAACAGGTACAGTGAACATCGATGGAATGTGATTTTTAATGGTGAATTTTTTAAACTTCAAATGAAACTACTGGTTCAATAAGTACAGTGGACATCGATGAAATAGAATATTTTATCAACATTTATATAGTGATTTTAACATCTTAAGAGCTGGAGATGCAATAATGTGTGTGCAATAAGGGTACATAAAAGAAAATATTAAAACCAAAAATTCTCATCTACCAAGGAATTATCATTGGAATACCGCGACATGTGTTGAGAATCATCAATGAATCCACAAGTAACAAAAATTACACACCAACGATGTGAATTATTTAACTGAGGATTAGAGGTACGTACTAGTACTTAATCTGTTAGTGCATATATAATTGTTACTATACTCATATCTACGAAGTACCGTAGTTTTACTGATATACTCCTACAACTACGCATTTTTATTAGAAAGTTTATTTTTTGAAAAACATCGTGAAAACTGAATTAAAAAATTTATAGAAAAAGTAAGGTTTGTTTTCGGCATCGAGATTACCACTTATTTCCAAATACAGTACAACCAAGTCATAACGAGCCTGGTCAACCTGTGGCTTTGTGGACTCAACACCGGCTTCTGACCATTCGCCCGAGATGGGTCCGGGTTCGAATCCCGTCAGACAGGGATGTTTCTTTTGTCTTATGGTACCTGTTCTCTCCCTTTCCTAGAGCCAGGGTCCCTAAATGAGGGACTGACGGCTGCTTATAGCCCACTGAGTTGCTCACAATGTTCGTTAAATCTCCAACCAATACAAAAATAATTATAATAATGACGAGCCCGTACTTTGCGATATCCCGGATTGAACGACCGAAACAAAAAATCTTTGTTTAGCATAATGTTAATTCAAAGCTAATTTGATCATTCTTAACGGAAAAAAAAAACTAAGGAAAAGCCCGGTTTTTAACGAGGGAGAGAAAAGCTAAAATGATCGCCTTTAACATGCGGTGAAACAAATTCTAATGGCATTTCATATTTAACGAGGCAAAGAAAACCCGCCGCGCACTGTCCTGGAATGGAAAAAAGGAAAATGGTGGCATACAAGACGAGATCGCAACTGCGCAGTAGAATCGTGGTTTGCTAGTGGAAGAATGTTGATGGAAAATCAATGGGGAGGGAGTACATCAAGTGCTCAACAAGCGAGTTACTCAAGAGGCTCCCTCCGCCACCCACTTTAAAGAACTTGGGTGTATCTCGTCAGCTGATTAAAAACAGACCGCCTACTCCTAGGCAAAATAGGATGTGTGGGGCTCACAAACATGTACGTTGATTTTTGGTCAACGATTGCAGAGAGAGAGATAGGGAAATAATTGAATGAGGGTGTGGCCTGAGGAGAAAAAAGATATAAGAATTCCTGGAATTCTGTTCATTGCTTCTTTCAGCTTCCAAGTAAGCGTAGCACTGGGAAAATCGATGCTTCTTTTTCTTCATGTGTATCGGCAAACAGCTGTCAGTCTCACATAGCCGTCAAATCGGAAATCCTAAACTTTTATAAGTGACAAAATGTCGGAGAAAACAAAGGGGGAACGCTAGTTTCTTAAGTGCTATCCCTAAACGACGAAGTAATCATCATTAAAGATCTAGAAGATGATGAGAAACTGTTGCCATATGCTATGATATACAGTCAACCCTCGATGTACCGCCCCTCGATTTACCACCAACCTTGCATAACGCCACTCCTTGGTCTGAAGAAACGTGCTCTATGTAAAACATCCATTGATCCCTTGATATACCGTCGCACCTTTGGCATCTGTCAACCGCCAATTATATTTCTGCACCAACCTGCCTTTTCCAACATAAAACATACTTGTACTGGCACTTGCAAGTTGTGTGTGTGAATTGCCTTCCCGTTTTTTCGAATCATGATTCGACTGTGCCGAACCTTTTGGCGGAGAAAATGGCAAAAGTTGCCTGGGGCAAAAGCCAGCTGCTACTTCCGAAAACATGACACAATGAGGGAGCCCATCTGGACTGCTCCCATTTTAGTAGAGTGGCACAGGAGTCAAAAGAAGAGAAATAAGTCGCAGAACGTTATCAGTATGGGATATCATTACGGATTTTAAAATTTGCGTTCGCTAATACGTCGTTTTGTACAACTCACAAGTTAATTACAAAGACGTTTTACTGATTATAATCCGAAGTTTCCGATTATCTGACGTAATTCGTTTTCCATTTACTCCGTCTATTGTTTTTCTTTTATTCAATGGGCTATAAGCAGTCGCCCATCCCTATTTTTGGGGCCTCTGGTTCTAGGGAAGGGAGAGAGAACCAGTGCTGTAAGACAAACACAACATCCATGCCTCACCGGGATTTGAACCCGGACCCATCTCGGACGAACGGTCATAAGCCATCGCTTAGACCACTGCGCCACTGCGGCGGCATTACCGGTTAATGATGTGTTTAAAAAGACCAGAGCACCCAAACCGTGCCACGTAAAGACAGCCCACCCATGTATCGAATCATCACCAGCTTGCGCAGTGCCTTGTTTACAGCTTGGATCCATGGCCTCATGGGATCTGCGCCACACCCGAACCCTACCATCAACTCGTAACAACTGGTAGCGTGACTCATCGGACCACACCACATGTTGCCAGTCTTTCAATGTCCAATTGCCGTGTTCACGAGCTCAGGTGAGGCGCTGTCAGGTGTCGTAATGGCAACAAAGGCACTCTGGTGGGTCTCCTGCTACCATACTCCATGGATGCTAAATTATGCTGCTCTGACCTGATGTATATATCTCTGGTACCTCCTGCATTGAATGTGCTTAGCATGGACAATCCTCTGGTCACGGTCATTCAGCACCCGTGGTCGGCAACTGCTCTGTCCATGGTGTGTGGTAATGCCTTCCATAAGGTATTCTCGGTACATGCGTGACACCGTGTACCGAAGAACATTGAATGTTTGCACAACTTTAGAAATTGAATGTCTCATCCGTCTGGCTCCCACACTACCATGCCTCATTCAAACTCTGATAACTCACGTCGGTTTTTCATAATCATACTGGCGGTTGTTCAACCTGACTCAGGAGATTATACCTCGCAACTGATAAAAATCGTGGCTTCCGTCGAAGCCTAGCTGCCGGCAATAATGTACTTGTCGTAGTAAGTACATTATTTGCCAGCAGCTAGATAACAATATTAAAGACTTTTTGATTCATTCATATTCACGGTTCTATAACATATGCCATTTCGTATCACCTGCTATTGTTTTGAATATTTTAAAGATTTGTAACGAATTATTCGACGTGCTTCCTCATTCATTACTCTCACAAAATTCTCGTCTCATTTTCTAGAGAAAGTCGAATGTTCGTTGAAAGGAAGGACGATCGCATCGGATCTCGCTACAAGAAAGCCCTGTATCGAGAATACACGGATTCTACTTTTTCCACTCGCAAGAACAGAGGGCCCGAGAGTAAGCATCTGGGAGTCATGGGTCCAATGATGAAAGCAGAAGTTGGTGACACCATACGCGTGACCTTTAGGAACATGGCATCTCGACCTTACTCCATGCATCCACACGGTGTTCTTACTCATAAAAATGTCAAAAGGTCAGATCTAGGTGCCGACGAGGATCCCGTGCAGCCTGGAGACTACGTAGTTTATGACTGGACTGTTCCATTGAGTGCTGGCCCTGGAGAAAAGGGTTTCAAACTGCACTCCGTGGGCATATTACTCCGCGGTGGATCCGATCAAGGACACGAATGCCGGCCTTATAGGACCTCTGGTCATTTGCAGGAAAGGCATCCTTACAGAAACAGGTATGTACAATCAAGTTTAAAGGTTTCCAGTACACACAGATTGTGACTAACACATGCTGAAGAAAAAAATTAATTCCTAATATACACTGGAGAACATTGGATTTTCTTTCTATACACAAATTAACGTTATTCAAGATACGCATTCAGTAACGCTGTCAGCTTTTTTACGTTGCTAACCAAGACTAACTACTACACTGGTGTACAAAAATTAAGGACGAAGAGGAGAAATTAGCATAACAACGGAACGAGCAGGCAGAACGAACCTAAAGACCACTCAGGAGATAGACTAGGGTACAGTACAGTAAGGCATTCGCATATATGCAGCATGATGTAGGGGGAGTGTCGGAAGGCTAAAAAGCACACGGGCGGTGTACGCTCAGCAATTCGGTGAAAGCTATTGCACGGTGTACATCGGTTTTGAAGACGTCGAGTTGCTGCCACCGTGTGATATGGCCAACGGGCAATCAAGTAGACGACATCTGGATCACTTTACCTAAGGTTGCGTCATTGGGAAGTTGGAAGAAGGTCGAAGTGTGACTAGTGTGGCCGAGAAGTTCGGGATCGCTCACAGCATCGTTTCACGAGCTTGGAGAGCTTTTCAAACGACAGGAACAGCTGTCCGAGAGTTTAGCAGTGGTCGTCCACGAGCTTGGAGAGCTTTTCAAACGACAGGAACAGCTGTCCGAGAGTTTAGCAGTGGTCGTCCACGAGCAACCACGGTGGCGGACGACCGGCATATTGTCCGACAGGCGAGAAGAGACAGACGGCAGACAGCGGGAGAAATCCCAAGGCACATGCAACAGACAACTGGGTGTCCGTTATCGCGTTTTACCGTGACCAGGGGACTGCACAAAGCTGGTCTATTTGCACGACGACCAGTACAATGTGTGCCATTAACGCCTGCTCATCGTAGACCACGGTTTCTGTGGTGTCAGGAACACAAGAACTGGACACATCAGCAATGGGATCAAGTTCTCTTTACGGATGAGAGCCGATTTAGTCTGACGAGCGATTCTAGACGTACACACATCTGGAAAGAGCAGGGAATACGCAATCACACCTCCAGCATCATCGAAAGGGACCGGTTTGGAGGTGGCGGAGTTCTCGTTTGGGGCGGTATCATGCTTGGTAGCCGTACTGACCTCCACATCTTCCAAGGAGGTTCAGGCACTGGTGTTCGCTATTATGCCAAGGTTCTCCTGTCTCACGTGCGTCTGTTTAGAGGTGCTGTGGGTCCTGAGTTCCTCTTCATGGACGACAACGCTAAACCTCATCGTACAGTGGCTGTCGCAGAGCTGTTGGAGAGTGAAGATATTCAACGCATGGATTGGCCCGCAAGGTCCCCGGACCTAAATCCAATCGAACACGTGTGGGACCTTCTCGGGAGACGCTTGGCAGCACGTCGCCAGCCGCCAGCAACGATTCCGCAGCTGCGATTGGCACTACAAGAGGAATAGGCCGCGATGCCTCAACAGCTCCTTGACAACCTCGTCCTTAGCATGGAGAGACGTTGTAAATCCTGCAACGCAGTCAAGGGAGATCATATCCCCTACTAAAGACTGGATTTTCCTTGGCAGCCGCCTGTCACATTGGCGGTTTCTGTCTTCTGTCCAGTTGTGCTCGAAGCAACCTTTTCAGTAAAGTGCCTTTGTATCCTTTGGATTTCTGGTTTGGATGGTTTTGCTCACTTGTCCCATATTCTTACATCTTGGGGATCTTATGGTATGATTTGAGTCGATGTGCAGCCCTTCTGCACGACGTTCCATACGAAAAACCGTCTCGTCCTTAATTTTTGCACGCCAGTGTATATCAGTTAAGTGTACATTAACTACCGGGTTGGAGCGGATGACATGTCAGGCAAAAGACCAGCACACGTGGATGGCGAGAACGGCAAAGTAGGACAACTTACCTATGCAAAATAATCCCCCTCGGCATCGAAACATAGTTGCCATCTGTCCTGCAAGGCCATGATCCCGGAACGAAAGAAGTCTTGTGGCTGGTTCCGAAAGAAGTCGGAACCAGCCACAAGCCACGACTGTTGTGGAAACAGCCACGACAGTCGACGCTGAACCTCGTCGACTGTCGTGAACTGTTTCCCGGACAGGAAGTGATCCAGGCAACGAAACACATGATAGTCTTTTGGAGACAAGTCCGGAGAATAGTTAGGATGAGGCAGTGCTTCATAGCCCACGGCGATTAGTGTCAACATCGTTTGTTGTGCGACATGAGGGCGGTCGTTGTCCTGGGGCAGAAGAACACTATGTCTGGTAAAAACCGGTTATTTCTGCATCAATTTCCGGTGCATCTGGTGACATTCAGCACAATAACGTTCTGCAGTGATGGTTTGACCTCTTGCCAAGTAACTCCGATTAATTATCCCGGTTGTGGACCACCATACAAGGAGCATTATCTTCTTGGTGTGTAGGCGTGGCTTAAGATGCCGTCCAATAGGCTGTGTCTTGCTTAACCATTGTGCAGATCGTTTCCAATTATCATAAAGGACACACTTCTCGTCGCAGGGGACAATTCGATAAAGTAGAGGTTTATTACTGACAAGCAGAGGCGTGCAGACTTCCAAACGCCTTGTCTGGTTGGAAGATGTCAACTCATGCGGCAGCCATATGTCTAGCTTTTTGATTTTTTCAAGAGCAGCCAGACGCCAAACAACTGACGTATGGTTGACAGTTACTTCTGCTGCTATCTCAGGACATGTTTTTCGGGGGTCCGTTTCAACCACACGCAATAGAACATCGTCAGAAACTGCAACACGTTGGTGACCACGTGCGTCGTTTTGCAAGTCATCGCCGAAGTTCACAAACCATCGCCGAACGGTTCGTTCGTTGGCTGTATTCCCTCCAAACGCTTTGTTAACGTTTCGAGCTAAAATTCCTGCAGAATGGCCTAATTTAAAATTATACAGGAAGGTGACTCTCAATCCGGCGTCTGCATGTTTCCTTTGCAAGCCATGTTACGTCCAAACAAACCACGCCTGAACCTTGTTCTTCACACACGTGCTAGCTATTTATAGTAACTCTGTTACGTAATACCCTCAATTCCTGTAGGTGGTTCCATTCCGCTGTGGTGGCGGAAGGCCTGTCTCCACTGCTCGTTCGCGCCGGACATTTTATTCTCCCCAACTCAATATATGAGTTCCAAACGAGTATAGCGTAAAATAAATCCATTTATTCGGTGGCGTAATACAATATATTGGATTGGAAAGAAAGTAATGTCCGATGACGAGGTACCCGAAGTCGAAGCCCCTGCCACGACGCACATTGGACACTGAGATTGAGCAGCACTCCGGCATGACATTAGCAAGTAGGTGACTTTAGTCAGTTGCAGTTAGGTGGCTTAAGTCAGTGGCAGTTAGTTACAGTTAGCCGTCAGGAGGCGAAGAGTGTAAGCGCCAGCCGACATGGAAGTGGACAAGGAGCACATCCGCCAGTGCATGCTGTATGAGTTTTGTCGCAGTAGCATCCCCGCATGTGCTGCAAGGAACATCACCAGTACGCATCTCCTTGCAGCACATGGAACATCACCTTGCAGCGCATGTGTAACCCAATGCCATATTGCACCGCCAGGGCTGTCGTTGGTTCGAACACTTTCGTTAAGTAAATTTTGACCTGTCAGACCGTCCCAAAGCCGGGAGACTCGCAACATTGGATACGGACATGCTGAAGACCTTAGTAGAGACCGACCCACGCGTGACCACCCGCGAGTTGACCGAACAGCTGGGGACTACATCATCACTCACTTGCGTCGACTTGGGAAGCGGCACAAACAGGGAAGTTTAGTCATCAACTCACAGTTGATCAGAAAGCAAATCGCATGAGTGCATGCGTTTCCCTGCTTGCATGTGACTAAATTGAACCATCTTTGACCGCTGTGTGACGGGTGACGAGAAATGGGCTGTGTATGACAATGTCAGCGTCTGGAAACACTGGTTGGATCCAAAACAGAAGCCCACGCCGATCCCTAAAGCTGGCTTACACTCACGTAAGGTCTTACTGTCTGTTTGGTAGGATATGCGGGCTGTCGTGCTTTTTGAGACAACACCACTATCACCACCGACGTACCGTCAGCTCGACAACCTGCAAGCATCGCTCTCGTCGAAACGACTGGCACTGCTGAGCCACAGGGGTGTCCTCCTACAGCAGATCGAATCATATGTAGGGGATTTTAGGAAGGGGTGTCTGACCCCAGGTCTTAAACAACCCTTAGAAATAGGAAGCTATGAGATTTGAGCTACAGTACCCGATAGGAAAGTCACACAGAAGCGAGGTAGAAAGAAGGAAGAAGACGCCCTTATTTATTACCGGGAAGCCACTACCAGGTGCCCGACGGCTTAACGTGTCCATCCAACGCACGGCTGATATTCAGTGGTTCGAGCGTTCGTACCTGCTGGGATCAAACCCGAGGTCTTCTCCGTGGCAGTGACGAAGATTAACCACTAGGCCACACGAGGTCTTCTCAGTGGCAGTGACGAAGGTTAACCACTAGGCCACCCGCGGCCCTTCCTCCTACAGCAGGATGGAACAAGATCTCATATACACTGGTGACCTGTCACAAAATCAAGGATCTGGGCTGCGAGCTGCTGCTGCACCCAGCCTATTTCCTGGACATTTCCTCAAGGGACTACCACCTTTCCGGCCGTTGCACCATTTCCTGGGCTGACTGCGGTTCACCAACGGGGATGATGTCGAACGCGCACTTAACTCACTTCTTTGTGTCCAAGACGTCACAGTTTTACAGAGATGGTATCCAACAGCTGCCCAGATGTTGGGAGCAGGTAGTGGCAAAAGGTGTTGACTACGTTTTGGACTTGTTTGTATTTGTATATACAGTAATTAGCACTTTTCTGTTGCCTTGCATTTGCAGACCTTACTTTCTTTACAACCCAATATATCGTCAAACTTTCAGGGAGCGGTGACACATGAAATGCTCTTTTCCATTTAAAAAAAGCATTTATGTCTGACTGCTACCTTGAAAACGCTTTGCAGGGGACAGGGAAAGCTTGGGGACTTTTTTTTTTTTTTTGATTGTAGGTTTTACGACCACCGTGAGCAACTCAATGGGCTATGAGCAGTCGCCCGTCCCTAATTTAGGGTCACTGGTTCCAGGGAAGGGAGAGAGCCAGTGCCGTAAGACAAACACAACATCCATGCCTGACCGGGATTCGAACCCGGACCCCTTACGGACGAATGATCAGAGGCCAACGCCTTAGACCACTACGCCACCGGGGCGGCCCTTGGGGACTTACGTACACTCATTGCCATAAAAATCCGCGCACCAAGGAGGAAGCGTTGGATTTAAATGAGATTTTAGTAGTGAGATGGTACATACCAAGGACAGAAGTGATTGCAATATCACAGCAGCAGGACGATTTTCCGCGGACATACGGTAACATTCCGGTCAGCGTTAGTATCGCGTCCGATCGCCTCGTGCAGAAATACATGCGGTGATACGGTCAGGCATTGAGTCAAATAGACGCCGAATGTTATCCTGGGACAGATTGACATACACTTCTTGCCACTGACGCTCTAAATCACGAACAATGAGACATGGAGAAAGCTGGCGTCCCATCTGGTCCCACACGTGCTCCATGGGCAAGAGATCAGGCGATCTGGTAGGCCACGGAAACGTCGAAGCATGACGTAAACAGTCCTGGGAAACCAGAGCCGTGTGTAGACGGACGGTTATTTTGTTGGAAAATGGCTCCGGCCCGGCTCCGTAGCGCTGGGCTGTCAACGTCCCACGTGTCAATGCGGAGGAAGTACCGCTGTCATATGCGACGGCTCCGCAGACCATCATGAATGCAGGTCGGGACGTGTGCCGCTGTACAGTGAGGTTGGGATTGTAGCGCTGACCTGCGGTCTTCCACACTCTGACACGGTAGTCGTCCGTCCCCATACAGAAGCGGGATTAGTCACTGAACACTATACATCGCCAGTCCATAGCATTCCACGTTTCTCGCTGCTGACACCACTGCAATCGACGCCGACGATTGTCAGGTGTTAATGACAAAGAAACGCAAGGGCCGTCGAGAGTGCAGATTCACCTCTGCTAGGCGTCTGGAAATTATTCTGGCGGACACATGAGCCCCTTGTACAGCCGATGCATGTCGCTGGATATTGGACAAAGACGTTGTTGCATCTTTGCGTTCCGCTCTCACAATCCCACTGTCCTCTCTGCTGGTGGTGTGTCTGAGTGCCTTCCCGTGTCCACTGCTTCCACCACGATCGCACCGTACTGTCCGACCGACCAAAATGGCGGCCGATTCGGCACGCCGGCCACCCTGCCTCTCTCATCCCGACGATACGGCCTCATTCAAACTCCGTCAGTTGCCCGTACGCACACCTACGGCGGCTCCTCGGCATGTCTATCCCTCAAGAATCTCACCTGACTCTTCCAGTACACTTCGGCACGAATGTGCAGTCTCCTGCGCGGCACCTTATAAGCCCCATGATTGCGATTGCAGCGCCGGTCTTGGACGCGCGGGCATGCGGAATCGCACGAATCTTTAA
The DNA here is from genome assembly GCA_039090855.1 of Macrothele yani. NCBI lineage: Eukaryota > Metazoa > Arthropoda > Arachnida > Araneae > Macrothelidae > Macrothele > Macrothele yani. Next base: position 173,935,049 of record CM076990.1, read on the forward strand.
TCATTTGCATGTCTGCCCACCCCGTAGCTATTCGTCGAGTTTCGCGTTAATTGCTCGGTTTCTTCTTGGTGGCGCGGAGTTTCATAGCAATGAGTGTATATGCTCACGTTCATAAAAAAATAGAGCGCCTGAAAGAAGTCGAACTACGACTTCGATGTTTACAGGATATGCTAATCAGGCAATATCGCTGAAATGATTAGCATTTCGGTGTCATATGTACATGAGTACCACGTGTAAGCAAATCAGATCGCGCAACGTCACAGCCCCGAAACGGGCCGTTTTTCTATTATAAGAGCCGCGTGGGTGGGTCGACATGTCAGTGCTTGGTCAGCAATAGATAAGGATGCCACGTCGTCGTGTAAGACAGTCGTACAGTCGCATCAGCGAGTTCGGCAGAGGTCGCATTATCTGCATGAGAGACTATAATGCTTCCTTTAGGGAGATTACCGGTCGTGTGGCGTAGTGTGTCCGTCGTGTGAAAGAGTGTTGAAGGAGTGATACGAAGAAGGGCGTAGGACACGAAGAGAAGGTTGTGGACGTCGTGGCGCAGACAACGACCAGTGGTAACTGTCATCTCATGATAATGTATCTGAATGACCATTCTGTATCATCAACGGCGTTGGGGCAGCAGTGACGAACTGCGACGCATTCACCCGAGTCAACTGTAACACTTCGTCTTCGGTTATTACAGTTCGGACTTCAAGCTCCTCGATTTTCCCTCAGGCTGTCACTGACAGCGGAGCGAGGGACTGCCAGGCTGCAATGCAGCATCGAACGACGGGAGTGGCGTGACCAATGGCTCAATATCGTGTTCTTGGAAGAAACGCGCTTCTGTTTAGGCACATTTTCTTGGTCTAAGCGCGCTTCTGTTTAGGTGAATTTTCTTGGACGAAACCCGCCTATATTTAGGCGAATTTTCTTGGACGAAGCGCGCTTCTTTCTAGGCGAATTTTCTTGGACGAAGCGCGCTTCTCTTTAGCCGAATTTTCTTGGACGAAACGCGCTTCTGTTTAAGCGAATTTTCTTGGACTAAACGCGCTTTTGTTTAGGCGAATTTTCTTCGACGAAGCGTGCTTCTGTTTAGGCGAATTTTTTTGGACGAAGCGCGCTTCTGTTTAGGCGAATTTTCTTGGATGAAACGCGCTTTTATTAAGGCGAATTTTCTTGGACCAAACGCGCTTCTGTTTAGGCGAATTTTCTTGGACGAAACGCGCTTCTGTTTAGGCGAATTTTTTTGGACGAAGCACGCTTCTGTTTAGGCGAATTTTCTTGGATGAAACACGCTTCTGTTTAGGCGAAAATTAGGGCCACATTTGTGTCCGCCGACCACAGGGGCAGAGGCCTCGTGAAGAGTACATTCGGTTCAGGCATACAGTACCAATATGAGGTATTATGGCCTTGGCCACTATCGTGTACAAAAGCAGGTTATTATTTCGTTAGAGTCCGTACCATAACGAGTGCCCGTTACCTCATTGATACTCTACGGCCGGTTGCCCTTCCGTACCTATAGGACGTCTCCGGGGTCATATTTCAGAAGGACAATGCTACGCCTCATGTTGCAGTGATAGCACGTGCCTTCTTCAGGAATAACAACTTTCCACTTCTGCCGTGACATAAGTTCGTACAAAATAATAGATTTTTCTCTCATATGCTTTCCGGATGAAGTTAACAACAAAAATCAGTTTATTAAATTTTCTACACAAGCATGTGGGCTACACTTTTTGGGATATGAAGAGATACGCGATTGAGAAATTGAAAATTCTGAAATCTGCTTAATTGAACCATCTCATGTTTTTAAATTGCTACAGTGCTTTCCGATGCTGTATTATTATTGTGACCACGTCCTACTTTACGTCAACAGCGCGTTGCCAATGAAAGAAGGCACGTGTCGTGAGCTGCCTTGGAGGGTATATAGGGTGTAATGTAGGCAATCTGAAAACATATCCCTCGTTGCTGTTATGGATAAAAGGAGCGATTTATCAGATTTGCAAAAAGGGGTGATTATCGGCTTTCGGGCAAAGGGTGGCAGTATTTCTGAAACAGCGCAGTTTGTGAACTGTTCGCGTGTTTAAAGTGCATCGTGAGTGGGAAAATGGCTTCACTGCGAATAAGTGACGTGAAAACTGCGGAGAACCACGTGCCATTGATGTGAGAGGTGACCGTCGACTTCGAAGGTACGTGAGGGTCTATCTACACGCTACAGTGCAGCAACTCACAGGCCGAATGAACCAGGGGGGCTACCGGAAGTGTGTCTAAAACGACAGTTCAGCAAACCCTGCTACGTATAGGACTCCGATGCAGACGGATGGTCACTGCGCCTACACTAACGAAGATGCATCGACAGAAAAGGCTTACATTCGCACGGCAGTATCGGAATTGAACCTCAGCTGATTAGCAAAGGATTGCCTTCTCCGATGAGTCATGTATGTTTTCCGCTTTAACAAACGGATGGACGTTTGCGCATAAAGCGAGAAACATCAGAAAACAAACACTCTTCAACCATTGCTGGCATAACACAAGCTGGTGGGGGTAGCGTTATGGTCTGAGGAATGTTTTGGTGGCATTCTCTGGGTTCACACATACCTGTGGAAGGCATTATGGACCGAATTCATTATGAATTGATCCTTGAAGACCATGTACACTCACACATGCTGATTGTCCTCCCTGGGGCGGATGGGATCTTCGAGCACGACAATGCGACGTGTCACAGAGCTAGAAATGTCCGAGAGTGGTTGGAGGAACACGATGAAGACTTCAAAGTACTTCCCTGGCCCCCTAATTCCCCAGACTTAAACACAATTGAGCATTTGTGGGACCACCTTGATCGTGTTGTTGGCTCTATGGATCCTCCACCATGCACCCTACAGCAGTTGTCAGATGCACTGCAGTCATCATGGCTCCACATACCTGTGAACACCTTCCAGCACCTTATTGAGTCACTCGCAGCCTGTCTAGGTGCTACCCGTGCTGCACACGGCAATTACTCTGTCGAGTCACAATAATGTGACCTACACGGTCGAGTCACAATAATGTGACTCGACCGTGTAGTTTAACGATTCCATAAAAAGAGTGGCGGCTGGTGACTACATGCTACCGTGCTGTAGACGCTAAGAAATGTTGATTGCGATTTGTATAAAAGCAATACGAATGGCAATTCAAATCTTTTAGCGGAATGTACATGCGTTAATCAATGATTTACTACCAGCACAAAATCTTATTTTTAAATGGGCCGTAGCCAAAAAACAGCCCTTGTTCGCCGAGCGGTCTTAAAAGCATTGTGTTAAGAACTGAAATCGCGGTTTTCAACAAATTTTATTTAAGAAAATAGGCTGTTGCATCATTATTGTTCGCGCCCATCAAAAACATAAAAATACACATGACGTTTATAATGATATGTACACATGACAGAGGGTAAAGCTACCCAGATTAAAATAATAAAAACACGAATGCAGGCAAGCATTCTATGAGTATCGTAATGGTACAGGAATCTGGGATCAAGTGCAGCCCCATAATACGTGAAATACAACTAGAGAAACACAGGAAGTATATTTAGCATATGAGAGCAAGTAACAAAATGATTTCGGGAGAGTGTGCTAGAACAGAGAATGTAAGTAAATACAACGATGTATGTAATAAACAAAAACAGTACACAAAGCACAAGATACAACATCGCAAAGTCGGTGACACAACAAGAACTTTGATCAGAAAATACAGGGATGCTAACGGAGATAATATCGTCACAGAACACGACTCACCTAATAAGACATAATGACATACTACAGGATAAAAATATGTTCTTGAGCAAAATCACATATAATATGCAATGTAAGAAAAAAGGAAATTTGTACAACATGTGCCACACAAATAAAGTTAATTAACAGTACACACAATGTTACTCGACATTGGCGAGGGAAAAAAAAAGCAAACTGAAGAAAACAGTAAAGACCCAATACACACTAATTACGGTGAGTGAAAAAACAAAACATTAGAGAACAGTGAATACAACCTGGCGGAAACAAAAATCAAGAGCTTGATGAGTCAACGTCTCGTGAACAGTATACCACCTTTAAAAAAGTCATGTTGTTTTCAACATATTGAAAGAAAGAAAAGGATGACGCAGTTCTACACTCTGTTCTTAAAATAGAAGAAACACGACTAATAAAATGAATTGAACACTCAGAGTGGTTAATATCGTTAAAGTACATATGTAACACAATTATCACTCAGGGAAGCTGTGCAAATGAAATCTACAAGAGAGGTACAGACCCTAGGTTATGAAAGAGGTACAATGTCATCATGCTGATACAGAGAACAAGAAAGAATACACTAGAAAAATGTACAGCACATTTGCAGAGTAATACGATAATAACGTGTTCGCCTATAACACGGATAAAACTATAATAACTATGTAACTGAAATCGCGGTGCCCGGTCTTCCGTGCTACTTGTCGGTCAGCACGGCCTTACAGTTTGGCAGCTCCGGCAGTTTACGCCCCGCTCCCCGTTGGGTCTTCTCAAGCAGTCCACAAAAGCTTTCAGCTTGCTGAACTTCTCCGAGCACGCTCCAATCTCTGTATCCTATTGGAACTGGCGGTAGTCAAAGTTTTACCCACAATTCCTACAGGATGCGGTAGCTGACCAAAACAAAAGGAAAGCTTATCTGATTGTTACTGTGCTGTTAAGAAATTTACGAGATCAATCAATTACATTCTTTTTATGTGCTTCTATTTTTTTGTTCTTTGTATTAGGAGTATGCAAACATTTCCGCCGTTTTAAGGAGAAAGGAGACAAGAACAGTCAGTACATATTTGTTCAACGAAATATTGGCCGTTGGCATCAATGAGCTTTTGCCATTTTTCAGGCAACAAATGAATGCTCCTGTGATAGAAGGACTCGGGTTTCGAGCTGAATAACGCAGTGGCGAAATTTTCTACCTCTGGAGCTGTGGTGAACCGCTGTTGGGCTAGGGCATGTTGCATAGAGCAAAACAGACGAAAGTCTGAAGGTGCAGTGTCCGGGGAGTAAGCCGGATGCGGTAAAACCTCCCAGTGTAACTGTTCAAGGGTTGATTTCGGGGTGGCACTGACATGTGGTCTGGCATTATCGCCATCCTTTACCTGTTCATGGGCGTTTTTGCTCAATTGCGACATTCAGTTTTATCAAGTGATCGCTACATCGTTGTGCAGTGATTGTTTCGTTTCCCCCGGTTTCAACAGTTCGAAGTGCAGCACTCCATTTATATCGCACCACACACACAACAACACCTTTTCCCCTTGGTTATCCTGTTTTGCAGTGGATGTTGATGACTGTCCTGGGTCTACCCACGATCGTTTGCGTACGGGGTTGTTGCAATAGGCCCATTTTTCATCCCCGGTGACAACCTTCCACAAGAAATTCTTCCCTTGAATCCTCTCCGACATGCAGATATCCAATTGTTGACATATTACGCTCCATTAAAGTATACAGAACCCACTTACCAATCTTCTGGATCTTTCCCAATGCCTGTAAACTCCATACCACCGTCGATTGAGCCACTTTCAAACGTTTCGCCAGTTGCGTGGTCGATTGTGTGGCATCCTCTTGCAACTGCGATTCCAGCTCCTCGTCTGCGAGTTCCTGTGGGTGACCTGCACGTGGCTTGTCTTACAAGCTTAGGTTACCTTTCTTAAACCTGGCAAACCATTCTCGACACGTTCATAACCATTTCGCCATACGCCTGACATATTGAACCGTATGTTTCACTCTTCACTTTTCCCTAAATTAAATATGAATTACAAATAGTGCCGCAAATTAACTTTATCGACTGCCATGCTTGGCTTCATGTACCAACTGACAGCACGGGTCGCCGGCAGGGTTGACCCCTACAACGCCCGTTAGCGGTGACGGCGGAAACTTTTGCATAACCCTAATAGTGAAATTTTCGTAATCTTTTAGTTTCTTGAAGGACGACTGCAATTAATTCCTTGAAAAAATCATGTTCTTCAAGAGCTTTAGAAAGAAAAATTGAAGTAAAATCCTTAGGATACTAAATAAAAGTAAATCCTAAGCAAAATCCTTAGGATTCATGATTGTTCGGGAGGGCCTAAAAATGAAGATTGATCCATGTGCAATTATTTATACTTTTACCCATTTCATAAACTCTTCATAGTATATATAATACGTAGAGTAATTTAGTTAATTCATGTATAATTAAGTCATATTTAAGCTTTTCAGAAGTGTATTGAAAATCATAAGTATTAAGATCGCAAAGTTGATTGTACATTGAACAAAGACACCGCAAAAATATTTCCCATCAAAAATCTCGCCGAATGAAGAAGTATAGGATGATGATTACGAAAACAAAAAAATTATGACGTGTGCGACACCAAACTGAACGTTTGAGTGATTCGCATGTTCAACGATGCCCGAAATATTAGCAATTATGATCAGCAAGAAGCATTAACGAGCGATCAGCAAGAAGCATTAGACCTGTCCTAATTTATTATTGTGAAGGGTTTTTTTTTTCCTCTTATGCGAGATACACATATGTCTCAGACAACCGTTTATTTGCAAACACAGTTGCAAAAATAGCAGTTTTTCTAGCATAAAGGTATTTCTGAATTCTCAGTACAATGATGTGAGAGCCGAAAGAGAGTGTGTCGTTTGTTTGTTTTTTAATTCCTTTCAGATGTTAAGGGTAAATGAATGCGTACCGGCGATTGTTTGCACTCTGTAGAACTTTCTGTTGCTAAAAAAGACAATTACCGTATTTCGTAAAAATGTAATTAGTGCTCTGAAAAGGATATACAAAATAAAAATTCATTTATATACTACTAGCAGTCATGCTCGTTTTTCGAACGATGAATCTGTAAAATCATTTTTTGAACAAAATAATTAAGAAAAGAAAAAAGTAATTAAGGGAAAGAAAAGTAATTTACGATCCATAACTCTTTCATGATTTAGAACAGGGTCGTGACGTCAGTGCATACGGTTTGACGTAAAACGGTAGCAGGTTTTGGCGCCCCTTAATTTTAAATAAAAATTTCATGGAATTTTTACATTCCAACGTTTCTGGCATAATTATCTTTCAGCATTTTCAACAGCAAATCTAAGCTACCCTTTTGAATTTTTTGGTTCTGTCTTTTCTAGGTGTAGAAGTGGTAATAAAATTCAAGCACACAATATTCAGAAGCCGCCATTTTGACTTTTTGGTTTTGGAACTTTTCTGGGTATCTGGACCTATCAGCATGCTAATTTTCAGATCTCTAAATCATTTAGGAATGGTCGAACGATTCGCGAAATGTTCAGGCAGACAATGTTCCAAAACCGCCATTTTTATTTATTATTATTATTATTATTATTATTTGTTTTCGGACTTTTGTAGCTATCCGGACCGTAAGACCTATCAGCATGCTAATTTTCAGATCTCTAGGTCATTTAGAAGTCTTCGAAGAATTCGCGAAAACATTCTAGCAGGCAGTGTTGCAAAGCCGCCATTTTGATTTTTTTAGTTTTCTGACTTTTCCAGGTATACGGATGTTAAGACTTATCCATATACCAATTTCAGATCTCTAGGTCATTTAGAAGTGGTCGAACAATTCGCGGACGGAAAACTCGCATTTTCCCATTTTTCACTTTGCTTTTATACTGTATGTATACAATATAGATTTTTCAATATAGTAAACAAAGAACACTTGCACTTGCCTCTACGTGTTATGAACTTTCTATTAATTCGAATGAAATTCTATTTCCTGTTGCAGAAGCCATGTGGTGGACTAATCCAACGTCCCCTGTAACTGAAATCCTGACAACTTGCTTATGACGTCATAACAGGCGGACTATATTTTGGTTTTCTGTGTTTGTTTATCGACAAGAGTAGGCAGAGTCTAAACTGACGGAACAACAGAGGTTTACATGTAACCGTTATGGACTTTCGCATCACAAAACCAACTGGGTTAGCGATAAAAACATAATAGTCGTGACAAGTGGAATAACTCAGGGCCCCCTATAGTTGTGCTATATCACAACCCTTGTCGGTTTTACTACATAAAATAAGTTACGTTGCATAAATATAGAGACAGTCGACTTTGCGCCGTGAACGCAGTGCAAATATAGGTAGGAAGCTGCTTTTGTACCTAATTAGACATAACCCTACAACAAACGCTTCGATCCGTCGAGATCACCGGATTGTGTGAAAAGAAAACCACAAAGTGAAATAGTGTAATTTTAGGTGTCTCATAAATATAAAAACAACTATGTAAAGTAGCCACATGCAAATGAGATCTACAAATTAGCATGTTGTACGCACGCGCATGGGCCGTAATTTGGTCCAGCCTACAAAAGACAGCGGACCTGCCGTCAGACGCATTCATTTGCCGAAATGCCACGCAACAGTCAACTTTCTGGTGAGGAGGTGCAGAAGATTTGGAGACTGAGAGCAAATGGATTGCTTGCAGCGAAAATTTGTAAATTTGTAAAGGAGGAGTAGGGCAGTCACTTATAAGACTTTATCGAAACATGGTGCGTTAACTGCCAGAAAACGGCCTGGAAGGCCTTGAATAACAACCAAACGAGATGACCGTGCCATCATGCGTTTAGTTTCATCCCAAAGGTTATCACTACGTCAAGTTTCTCGGACTGTTGCTGTCACCGTCTCAAAGGACACAGTTCATCGACGAATCAAGGAAAGTCGCAACATTGTGCTCCGTAAAATGCGCCGTTTGCTACACCTCCCGCGGCGCCACAAAGAAGCTAGATTGTTATGGGCAAGCAGCCACATGCACTGGACGGACGAGTGGATCACAACTATTTTCTCCGATGAGAAAAAGTTCAACCTAGGCGGCCCTGACGGTTGGAACTGCTATTGGCATGATTTACGACGCGAGCCACTCACCTTCTTCAGCAGACAGAAAGGAGAGGGATCTGTGATGGTCTGGGGAGCTTTTGCGTTCAATGGGATAACGGATTTCGCTTTTCTTCAAGGCTGAAAAACTCCGAAACGTATCAGGACATACTCAGCAGCCACCTTCTACCGTTTGCCGAAACTCCAGCGGGTGTTGATTATCTGTTCCAGCAAGACAATGCCTCTAACCAACGGTCTGCATCAACGAAAAGCTGGTTTAACACTCATCATGTGACCGTAATGGATTGGCTAGCACTCAGTCCAGATCTGAACCCTATCAAGAACCTCTGGGGTATCCTAGCTCGTGATGTAAATGCGAATGGACGGCAGTTCAAAAGTGTGGTGGCATTGAAAGAGCAGACTGAACGAAGCTGGTACACACTCCGTCCAGAATACTTACATCACTTGGTGGACAGCATGCCCAATCGGGTTTTCGGTGTTATTCGGAACAACGGCTCCACTATTCGTACTGGAGGTGCTCATAACTAGTAAGTCTTTATATTTCTGAGACAGCGTATTTCTGTTTTTTTCTTGTACTTGGCGTTGGAATTGTTATGTTTCCGTCAAACTATTGTGCAGCTGCGTGCCCTATGCTATTTTTGCTATAAATATGAGGTGTACATTTCAGCTCGTTGTTGTTTCTTTTTTATTCGAGAATTTGTTCTGTCTCTATATTTATGCGACGCACTATACTACAAATACTGACTGCATTTGAACATCTACTGTTTTTGCAGTCCATACTACACCAGAAACTTTCGTATTTTCTTTACCTGACGGTGAGTATGTCTTACCAGAAACTCAATACTTCTTCGACTGACGTGTGGGTTCTTACGGTAAACCCACCTCTCTCCCTTGCCTAGAATCAGTGGCCCCAAATTCGGGAGGGAGCCTGCATTTACAGCTATTTGAGATGCTCACGGTGGCCGTGAAACTCCTTAAAAAAATATTGCAATACTTTCCTGTCTTCCGGTGAATCGATGAACGCTTTGAAACTTTTCTTTCTGTTGAAATCTTCAAGTGCTACATTACCACATACAAGGAGTGTTCAAATGAAAAGGTACGAAACGACACTGTGGGTATAAATGAAGACTTTATTCAAAGTATGCACCATAGGCCGTAGCACAACGATCCCATTGATTAACGAGCCGAAGGATTCCTTGTTCCCAGAACTCCTGTGGCCGTGACGAGACCCAGTCCTGCACAGCGTCCTTGAGGTCGTCGTCCGAGTGGAAGTGCTTCCCTTTCAGATGTTTTTTCAAGGGACCAAACACATGGAAATCGCAGGGCGACATGTCCGGGCTGTAGGGCGAATGGTCAAGCTGCTCCCACTGGAACTTGGCCAGTTCCGAGTGTGTGACCCTGGAGACGTGTGGACGCGCGTTATGATGGAGCAGAACCACACCCTCCGCGATGAATAGCGGCCGGTTTAACACCTTCCGCTGTCAGAAATCGGATAACGCCTCGCTGCTCCTCAATCGTCGAATTTTGCAATGTGAACACCATCCTGTCCTCACACGCGCTGCCGCGTCAATTGGACGGCGCTCTTTATAAGAGCCCCTGCTCTCTCCTGCGCATGCGGGCGCCCGCGCATGCTCCGATCCACGCCGGCGACTCCAATCGCACCCCTAGATGTGTCGCTACGTTCTCCCATAGCGGCATAGGCAAATATGTTAACGGTTACGTTCTTATGACGTTTCGTACCTTTTCATTATAACACCCCTAGTAGTTGTCGCCCCGGTGGTCTAAGCGCTGGATTTTGAACATTCGTCCGAGATGGGTCCGGGTTGGAATCCCGGTGAAGCATGGATGTTGTGTTTGTCTTACCGCACTGGCTCTCTGCCTTCCCTGGAGTCAGTGGCCCTAAATTAGACGGGAGACTGCTTATAGCCCATCACGTTGCTCACGGTTGTCGTTAAACCACCAACTGACCAAACAAACAAACTGCCTATTGTATTGATGTCTGGGGAATTTGGAGGCCAGTGTAATATCTGGAAATCTTCTTCATGTTCGTATCATTTGCTTTCCTAGCCTTGTCAGGCATGGCAAAGTGGCTCTTGGATTCTTAATCCTCCGGGCTGGCACAAGTTTTTATGGTCTTCTCGTAGAAAATTATGCTAGCAGATTGCACCTAAGTTTAGGTTGTTTACTAAATGCAACGTATAATTACATAAGTTAAGTTTGTTTGTTTTGTTTTTTGATTGGAGGTTTAACGACCACCGTGAGCAACTCAATGCGCTATAAGCAGTCGCCCGTCCCTAATTTAGGGTCACTGGTTCCAGGGAAGGGAAAGAGCCAGTGCCGTAAGACAAACACAACATCCATGCCTCACCGGTATTCAAACCCGCACCCCGTTCGGATGAATGATCAGAGGCCATCGCTTAGACCACTGCGCCACCGGGGCGGCTAAGTTAAGTTGAAAAGGTAGTTGGAGGTAGCATAACACTCAGTGGAGTATCGGAAAAAATATCTTCGAAACCCTTTTGCGAAAATCTATTAACTTTCAATTACTGAGATTTGAAAATTGTATATTGTTAATTAGGTCTTATGGGCGTTTAAAAAATTAAAATTCGTTGGAACCTACAGGTGTTTATCGAAAATCAAAACAAAAAAAACACAAATGGGGACGTTGTAGTTATAAAACGATTGCCCTAGTTTTGTACTATTAAAAAGTAAGCACACCGGACAAAAAATTAGTCACCCCTGTTAGAACATACCTAATAACGGGTGACGGCGCCTCTTGCCTTGATAACAAACAGCATGCATCCGGTGTGGTAGAGACTGCACGAGGTTGTGGATGTATTGAACATCGATTTGCAGCCACTCGTACGTCAATTGGTCCCAAAGTTCCGAGAGAACACGTATGTGTCTATTCCAGCGTTTCACCTTCTGTTCCAAATGATCCCATAAATTTTCAATAGGATTTATATCTGGGGATTTGGCGGACCAGTCGAGGTTAGACAGTGTTGCTCATTATTCGTCGTGCCACTCAAACACAGTTTTAACCCTGTGAGCACGGCAATCGTCGCCTTGGAAGACAGGAGTGGCAATGTAATGCTGCTACTGGAGATTTAAGGCAAAGGGCAATACTTCGTCATTCAGAATGCGGCGGTACGCATTCTGGTTCAACTTCATCGTCATTGCAACTAGAGGGTCCATTTTGTGGTGCAAAAACATCTCCAAAACATCACAGAACCTCCCTCCAGCTTAAACAACGCCTTCGGCACAATCAGGATTAAAGGCTTGATTGGGCCTGCGATGCACTCGTCGTCTCCCATCATTGGAGTACAAACAAAAACGAGACTCATCGGACCAAATTACTCGTTTCCAATCCTCCAGAGTAAAGTTTTGGTGCCTCTGAGCCCATTGATGACGTGCAACTTTGTGACTTGCTGTTAAAAGAAGCCTTTTCCGTGGTACTCTGCTCCAGATGTCCATCGCATGCAGTTCTCGTCACAATGTCCTTTCGGAAATTGGTTAAATTGGTCTTTCATGACTGTTTGAAGCTATTGTTGCCTGGTTTGCAGTTACTAGGCGTGAAATATGTCGGCTGTCCCTGTTGGCGAGAATCGTTTTCCTGCCACAGTTACATCGCCTATATTTAGTTGACTGCAAACTACAATACTGTTTGTATACTCGCTGGACAGTACGCTTCGACACAATAACAAATTGGACGACTTCATTCAGTTTGTGTCCGTGGGTACGGCCAAATACGATGGCCCTTTTTTACCACTCAGTAACGTCTGTCTTACGACCCATGTTGCAAGCTAAATTCAACACGAGACAGAAAGGATTCTGTAGACAACTTCCTTACTATTTATTTCCCAACAATGCTATCACGGCGCCCTCTGTGCAACCGGTAACTTCCTACTGTCATTTCTGTTAGGGGTGACTAATTTTTTGTCCGGTGTGCTTACTACAAGACACGTAAGTCAAAGATAATCATATCAAACAAATTTTACTTGCTTAGTGCACTAAGGCCAGCCTCTTTGAGATGCCTCACGATCACATTCACAAAAAAAAAACAACTGCCGAGTTACAGTGTCTAATGACCTTTACCAATTTATTCGAAAATACAGAACATAAGTAAGCAAATACGAGTATTTAAGTAAAAATAAAGAATAATGGCCCACAAAAAGTAAAACTACTTAAATTATTTACACTTGAATTTATAAATAACACTATTGAACATAATGCTACAAGTTTTGCACATTGTTGAGATTTTTTTTCTCTTGAATCTGTTTTTTCGTCAAGTCGAAGAACCCCTTTCAGTTCACTATATTCTGAAGGATGTGTAATTATGTGCAAATAACTGTAATATATGACACCTTACCCTCATTGGTATAAAAATTTAATTCACTGAACTGATATTTCTTTCATTTTCTTTTGCTAATATACATGTATAGGGACTATTGCTATTTCTAAGAAATAGTCCTCTGAAATTGCTGCTTTCCCCGTCATCCACTTTTTATAAACTAAAACCGCGCAAATGGTTCTTCAAATATTTTACTTATTTATTGAGAAAATACCAAAAATCCTTTTTCTTCTTAATCCTTCATTCAAAGCTGCCGTATAGAAAAATCCTGACTATTTCTTTAACCAGCTTCATATATACATTCCTAAAAAAAACTTTGTAAAATCTTATGCCTCGTATTATGGCCGTAGTGGTGGCAGCTCACGAAGGAGCTACACAATGCTAGGTTGGTGGTCATCATTGTTTTCTTCTACACTGTATGTCAAAAACAAAGAAAATATTTTTTTATTCAAGTACGTTATTGGGAAGTCATATGGTGGTGCAGTGGTCTAAGCGCTGGCTTATGATCATTAGTCAGTGAAGGGGTGTGGGTTCGAATCCCGGTGAGGAATGGATGTTGTGTTTGTCTTACAGCACTGGCTCTATCCCTTCCCTGGAACCAGTGACCCTAAATTAGAGACGGGCAACTGCTTTATAGCCCATTTAGTTGCTCACGGTGGTCGTTAAACCTTCAAAAAAAAAATCGTCAGGCAAACAAGAAAAATTTGGTTGGCTACGAGATACAAAATGAAATCTAGATCTTGTCAAACATAGATACGCCACCTATAGAGGAAAATATTCCTGAAGGAAATTCGGAAAAGCTTGAGTTACAATTTTCGTCGTAGCAGCAGTTTGATCCCGAAAGAATATTTGTAGTGAGGTTTACAGGCGCACACATATCCTCTTCAGAAATGGAAAAAGTGACATCAAGTGTGAGTTACTTTTTTTATATATCATCATCATCATCATTGTCAACCATTATCAATCCACTGCTGGACGAAGGTCTCCCCAAGTTTCCTCCACAACGGTCTGTCTTGTGCCAGTCTCCTCCATGTCACTCCCGCATACTTTCGAATTTCATCCACCCATCTTCCATGTGGTCTTCTTCTGGGTCTTTTCCTGTCCCTTGGAATCCAATCTAAAATTTCGGCTGTCCATCGATGGTCTGTTCTTCTGGCAGTATGTCCAGCCCATTGCCATTTCAGGGATTTAACTCTGATCATGATGTCTCCCACTCTTGTCATTTTTCGGATCCATGTGTTCCTCTTCTTATCTCTCCTGGTTACACCAAGCATGCACCTCTCCATGCTTCTTTGAGTTGCCTGCAGCCTTTGTATGTCTCTTTTAGCTAAGGTCCACGTCTCTGCACCATACGTAAGCACTGGAAGGATGCATTGATCAAACACTTTTCTTTTAAGACATAATGGCATATTTCTCTTGAAAATTATGCTGTTTCTTCCAAAAGCTCTCCAGGCAAGTTTTGTACGCCGATTAATTTCTTCACCAATGTGACCCTCACTTGATATCTGCTGTCCAAGATAAACGTACGTGTCTGTTATCTCCAGCTTTTCTCCATCAATCGATAAATCTTCATTTCTTGTAAAAGCATTGTACATCACTTTTGTCTTCTGAAAGTTCATTTTTAATCCCACTTCTTTACTCTTGTCAGCAAGTTCCTGGATCATACTCTGTAGCTCTGATGGGATAGTTGCAAAAATGACTATGTCATCAGCAAAACGAAGGTGGGTTAGATAATCTCCATTAATCTTTATCCCTTTGTTTTCCCAGTTCAGTGATTGAAAGACATTTTCCAATGTGGCATTAAAGAGCTTCGGAGATATAGTGTCACCTTGTCTCACTCCTTTTCCAATTTTTATGTGTGTTGTATTTTCAAACAGCCGAATCTTTGCACTTGCATTTCCATAGATGTTATTAATAATATTAATGTATGCAGCTTCAATACCGCATGATTTCAGAGCCATTACAACTGCTGATGGTTTCACCGAATCAAAGGCTTTTTCATAATCGATAAAAGCCATGCACAATGGAAGTTCATATTCCCTCGCTCTTTCAATTAGTTCTCTCAGTACGTGGATATGATCTATTGTGCTGTAGCCACTCCTGAATCCAGCTTGTTCTCTCGGTTGAGCCATGTCCAGTGTTACCTTCAAGCGGTGTGAAAGAACTTTAGTGAAGATTTTATAAACCACTGATAGGAGGCTGATAGGTCTGTAGTTCCTGAGATCCTCAATGTCACCTTTTTTATGTAGCAAGATCATTGTAGCGTTGTTCCAATCCTCAGGAATTTTCCCTTCATTAAGGCATCGAGTGAAAATTTGGGCGAGTACTGTTTCGATTTCTCCACTTGCTTCTTGTATGATGTCTACAGTAATTCCATCTTCTCCTGGGGCTTTTCCCCGCTTCATGTTCTTGATTGCATGTGCAACTTCTGCTGGAAGGACTGGAAGAACTCTGGTACCTTTCATGGTGCCTGGAGTACATGTATCATCCCTTTCATATAATTTGGAGTAGAAATCTTTCACTCTTGTCAAAATTTCGCCTCTATTTCTTGTTACAGAACCATCTTCTTTTCTCAGTGCCATAATCTGTTTTTTTCCCTTACTGAGATGTCCCTTTGCTATCTTTAGGCTTTGGTTGTTTTCAATTGCTTTCCTTACTAGTTCACAGTTGAATTTCCTTACGTCTTCAGTGATACTTTTTCGTACTGTCTTGCATAGCTCTATATATTCCACTTTGGAAGTCACATCTTCTTTAGTTGTCCTCATCACTCTTCTTTTTTACATCAACATTTTGGTTTTTCCTGATAATTTGTTTACATGTAATTTGTTCTTAGACCCAGCTAATTTTGTTGCTGTTTCCATAAGAGCTTTGGTTACTTTTCTGTTAACTTCAGAAATATCCACTTCTTCCGATGTTAGGCCTTCTAAAGCAGAGAATCTGTTCTTCAGTTCCAATTTGAAGGTATTATGGTGTTTTTTAAGGTTGGCTATGTCAATACGTTTTGTTTGTCTTATGAGCTACGTTCGAGTTTAGTGTTGAGGTGCATCTTACATCTCACCAATCTATGGTCACTGCCTGTGTTGAACTTGTTTAGCACACTGCAGTCTTCTATGACGAATTTTTTGTTACACATAATAAAATCAATTTCACTTGTCGTCCCATTTGGATGTCTCCATGTCCATTTCCTGTGTGGCTTTTTCTTGAAAAAGGAGTTCAAGATGAAAAACCCTTCTGCCTCTGCAAACTGTACGAGAGTATTTCCACGCTGGCTTCTGTTGCCGTGACCGAATTTACCTACTGAAGTTTCATTCTGTTGCCGTTGCCCTATTTTTGCATTGAAATCTCCCATAATTATCTTCAAGTGCTGCTTACCTTTATTATTTAGATCACGAATTTCCTCATAAAATTCTTCAATTTCTTCTTCAGCATGACTTGTGGTGGGTGCATAAGTTTGAATAATCTGAGCCTGGTATCTTCTCGAGAGTTGGATAACGAGTCGTGCAGCTCTGTCAGAGGAACTTTCAACTTCTACAACTTTATCCTTCAGTTTCTCGTTTATTATAAATCCAACACCACTAGTTCTGCCAGTATCTGTCCCACGATAGTAGAAGAGATGTCCACTTTTCAGTTCAATGAGATCTTCTCCTTTTCTCCTTACCTCACTTAGCCCGACGATGTCCCACTTGATCCTTTGTAGTTCCTCTTCCAATTCAAGAAGCCTTGAATCAGAAGATAGGGAGCGTCCATTATACGTCGCCAAGGTCAGCATCAGATGGCAGCCTAGTCCGGTCCTCCGGAGATTCTTAGCACCCTCTGCCTTCATGTCGCACTGGCCGCTGCCTTGGCCAGGTACATTCCAGCTGCCGGAGACTGAGGGCCAAGATTTAAGTTGTGGAGTCATTTTGGAGGGGTTTGGCCATAACTCACCACGCTGGCCAAGCGGGTTGGTGAGTGTGGGATAGCATTTCCTCTAATCCCGATGGTATAGTTATACCGCTATTGGCGGTCGTCAGAGCCCCTTTAGTGGGAACAGGATGTACCACGAGAAGGCGGGGTTGACATTTGTCAAGGAGAGGCTGTGATGTTACGCATATGTACATTGTATATCACGCATATCACCCTTTGGAGATAAACTATATTGATAAAAGTACTTGAACACCGCATGTGCTAATAAAAATGCGTATGAAGAACCAGAAGCCCATGCACGGTGTGTGTTGTGTACTGTACATAAAGGAAAGAGTTAGTACACTGTTAAAAGTTTCAGTTCAACGTTGCTCCACAATATCGTGCAGCATAAATAAAGTTTTATTAAAAATAAAGTTTTTATTGTAGTGTGAGACTAAGTATTGATCGTGCTCAGACAGTTTTTTAGATTCAGCATAGTTGTTCTTTGAGAATACACGGTTCTTGAGTTTTTTATACGTAACCCTGTATGTTACAACTTCGAGAAAACTAAGATAGCATTTTTATTTTTATTTTTATTTGTAGCCATGAAATAGACGATGCAAATAAAAATTTAGCAAATAACGTTCACAGTTCTCTGTTTTCTCTGAATTCTAGAAATTTGAAACAGTCAAGTTAATGCTAAATCAACTGGGGAATAAATTGCTTTTAAAACAGCGATGCTTATAAGTAAAGAATGTGCAATAGGTGTATTAAATATAAAACAAAATCGTATTCGCATTTAGTCCCTAGTATTTCAAAGGTAAGACTTTTTTCTTCACATTTTGAAAACATGAAATCGTAAAGAATTCCTCAACCTAGGTTTTACAATGAACGTAGAATTAAATTAATAACGTAAGTCCAAATTAACGTAAGCTTAAAGTAGAATACGAGGTCTTTTCGTGTTATTTTTTTTATTGGAGGTTTAACGACCACCGTGAGCAACTCAATGGGCTATAGGCAGTCGCCCGTCCCTAATTTAGGGCCACTGGTACCAGGGAAGGAGAGAGCCAAAGACAACATCAGTACCCGGTACCAGGGAAGAGAGAGAGTTAGACGAACACAACATCCATACCTCACCGAGATTCGAACCCGGACCCATCTCGGTCGAATGATCAGAAGCCATCGCTTAGACCAATGTGCCACAGGGGCAGCATACAAGGTATATGTACAGTATGTATGTATGTCTTCCAACATATATCAACGTAATCTAAAACTACATGTTTTTTTCTCTTTTTTTCTTTTTCTGGGGGCATTCAAATTTTTACATCATTTAACATAAAATTTTTAACATCATTCAAAAGTTTACATCATTCAATTTCTTTTCTAAGTTGATACGTTTTTCAACGCCATTTCTAGAAAATAGCATAACCGAGGTTCCACTGTAATTAGAATAACACCTGGAAGTTTGGCAGGAAACATGACAGGCAAAAGTGGGGAAGTTTGTCATATATAGTTGATGCAGTTTAATGTAATAATATCAGAGAGCATGGGTTTTGGTAAGAGGATTACAACACTAACCGTCGAAATTAAACATCTCTGCAGTAGTAGTACCAGTATAAAGTATAAAGTAGCAAGAATAGTTACCGATAATTTAAGATCTACAAGTGCCGCGATCATATCGCACTGTGAGGTTGAGTGAAAATGTCGCAGCGGGAGAGAAATGACTTTGAGAGAAAAAAGATTGTTGGGTGTTACATTAGTGGGTTGTCCATAAGAGAAACCGAGAGGCGTTTAAACACACTCAAGTCAATTTCTTTGGATGTACTGAATAAGTGAAAGACACATGGCGTGCCTGAAGCATCAAAACGTACCGGCAGACCAAAGAAAATAAGTGATAGAGGACGTCGAAGCCTCAGGGGAGTCGTTACAGCTAATCGACGGAGACCTCAGTGTACAGGTGAGTAAAAATGCTGAAACCTCGGTATGTACACGTACCATTCGCAGAGAACTTCATTCAGTGGGTTACCGTGTTCATGCGGCTGCTTATAAGCCTTTCATCTTCACTCGAAATACTACTCGTCGTTTAGAATGGTGTAAAGAATATTTATCGTGGACCGTAGATCAATGGAAACGGGTCCTATGGACTGATGAATCCAGATACACGATCGAGCAGTTTGATTGCAGTGTGTGCGTATGGCGACAGCCAGGAGAACACTATTTACCACAGTGTACTGTTCCTACGGTCAAGTTTGGAGCTGGCAGTGTACTCTTGTGGGGGTGTTTTTCGAGGTAAAGTCCCGGCCCATTGGTTATCGTGGGCAAACTTGTTAACCAGCACGTCTACCTCGATATTCTGGACAATTATGACCTACTAACTCTGTGGTAATCCTATGGAACCGAACCTTGTTGGTAGTAGCAGGATAATGCACCGAACACTAAAGCGAGGACTGTGACGGCGTGGTTTGACGCTAATTCCGTATCTTGTGCGGACTGGCCAGCACAGAGCCCTGATCTCAGTCCCATAGAGCACCTATGGGATGAATGAGAGCGCCATGTAAGAAGTTTGTAACCAAGGCCTACTACTAAGCAAGACTTAGCGACAGCATTATGTACTGAATGGAAGCGCATACCTTCCGCTGTGTTCCAAAACCTTGTCGAAAGCATGTCTCGAAGGGTCAGTGCATGCATTAAGGCCAAAGGTGGACCGACGCCGTACTAATGTATGTCAATAAATGCTATGTTGTGCTTCTCTTCTAGGTGTCCGGTGACTTTTGTCAATATAGTGTATATCCGTATATATTTTCCTGATCTACCTTAAATAATTCATGAGCTTTCATTGTTATACTCTTCAGATGAAGCAAAGACAAGATTTCTTTGAGGGGAAAAAGTGTTTCTGCTTCAGATAATAGGATTAAAGTGAACTTATCCTGCTGTGATAGTTCATACAAATGAATACCAGCTGTCATATTAACGCTACCATTTGATGCTGTCAAGACTGACTGAAGTTCCATTAATGCGAGGTTATGCGAAGTGACTCATTGGCAGCGAAAACTTCATGAACTCAGGCTTTCTTAACAAACATTCCAAACACAGAAATATCATGCATCTCCACACGACAATGCGCTACCCTAAAACATTTTTGCGAAGATAGAAAAAGATTGGTGCGCCCGTTGTGACTTTCCGATAGCAGCAGTTCAGGGCCTAAATTTTACTGATCACAAGCGATAAAACACAAAACCAAGAAAAATTAAGAGGAGAAAAACGAGTCTCAGGTGACCAGAGAAAAATAGAAGAGCAGGAAGAACGGAGACTACACTGAATTATTATTACTTTTTCCTTTATTTTTTCTTTTGCTCTCCAAAACACTTTTTGTACTGCTAGACACAATTTCAGAGACAAGGGTGGTTGCTCACCATTTAAGTGTCTTTATTTTTAAACAAGGAAGCGTTTTTCGTTTGAAGGACTATAGCGATTCTCATTTTTATCAGCATTATGAACATTATCTGAGAAAAATGTCTTTTTTTACCTTCACATCTAATTTTTCTGCTTTTTACACGCATAAATTGCACTGCTTAATCAAGCATCTCTGTCAGGAACATCAGCAATTCAAAGTTCTAGTGCCGATTCGATCAGTGCTTCACTTCCTTACTAAGACTTAGATCTTTATGTTTCTGAGGCACTTCATTTTTAAAGAGCATTAAAAAAAACTTCAGAGCTCTGTCCTTCGTGAGAGAACAACACTAATAAATTTCTGAAGTAGCATTAATGGGTTGGACTAGAGATGACCTAACCCCGAACAGATGCGTAACGTTCCTATTAAGGCCATCTGTAGTCTAAAACTTGCTCATGGCGGTTGTTAGATCCCTCATCCTCTTCAAAAAAAAAGAAAGCGCTCAAAAGATATGAGTATGAATCACCCACCAGAAGTGGCCGGTTTCGACAAAGGTGAAAGGATTCTAAATTGTCCAGATCAAACACTGATCTGTTTTATTCTAACAATTTCTTGGTCATCTAAAGAAATTTGTGGATTCTCTCAACAGTGATGGGCTATGGAAGATTTATTGAGTTTACACTTTTTTAATATAGACTGGTGTCCTTTCAGCCTCATTCTAAGGGATTTTCGTGTCTCCCCTATATACCATATCCCATACTGACACTGAATGTGATAGACTTCCCAAGAATTTTTTATAGGAATTGGGGTATATTATGTAGAGAAAATCATCTTAGTTACGGGAGTTAAAATTACTTTGATTTTTGACAAGCTTAGGATTTTGGTTATTTTGAAGCAAGAACTGTCACGTTTCGGTGAAAGTTTGAAGAAATCGAGATCAAGATGGATTTATGTTTCGACTTTTGAAGCTTTTTGATTGCTGAGTCAACGCCCTCCGCCCCCCTGAAACTCAAAGCCTAACAACTCATTCATTATGTCATCGTAAGTGAAGTACATGTTTGCGTCCAAGGCTCGTTGCCAAGAACCATTTCGGACGAAGGATTTGAAGCCAGTGCTTCGTACCACTAGGCCACCCAGGGCTGCAACCTGACAAGTTGAGACGTCTCACAGACGAAGGCGAAAATCACAATTAAGTGAAAATATGTAGACATTTAACGAAGAAACATCTGTTTTCTTCTTCTGCCGGAAAAACTGCGGACTTTAAATAATGACATTATATCTGAACGAACGCAAAATAAAATGATTATTGAATTCTACATAAACAAACAGAAGAGCCAAATATCATAGGATGCATACCTAGTATCGTGTAGGACCTCCTCTAGCCCGACGAAGTGCAGCAACTCGACGTGGCATCGATTCCACAAGTGGCCGAAAGACTTCTGGAGAGATGTTCAACCGTGCCTTCGGAACAGCCGCCCACAGTTCCCTGGTATTTGTAGGTGCAGGATCTTGATTGCGAATAGACTTTTCCACCACGTCCCATAAGTGCTCTATTCGGTTCATGTCGGGCGAACGTGGTGGCTACACCATCCGCCGGAACTGTCCAGAATGCTCCTCGAACCAATTTCGGACAAATTGGGCCCGATGACATGGTGCATTGCCCACATGGAAGATCCCATCGTTGTTGGGGTACATGAAGTCCATGAAGGGCTGCAAATGGTCACCCAGCAGAGCAAAATAGCGATTACCTATTAATGACGTGTTAACAAGGACCTGAGGAACCAAACCGTGCCACGTAAACACACCCTATACATGTAAAGAACCACCACCAGCTTGCACATTGCCTTGTTGACAGCTTGGGTCCATGGCCTCATGGGGTCTCCGCCACACCCGAACTCTACGATCAGCTCGTAACAACTGGTAGCGTGACTCATCGGACCACGCCACATGTTGCCATTCTTCTAGGGTCCAATTATGGTTTTCACGAGCACACGTGACGCGCTGTGTCCGATGTCGTGGTGTTGACAAAGGCATTCTGGTGTGTCTTCTGCTCCCATACATCATGGACACTAAATTGCCCTGCACTGACCAGATGGATATATCTCTGGTACCTCCTGCATTGAATGTGGATGTTATTTGAGCCAGTGTCGCTTGTCTGTTAGCATGGACAATCCTGGTCAGACGCCGCTGGTCACTGTCATTCAGCACCCGTGGTCGGCCGCTGCGCTGTTCATGGTGTGTGATAATGCCTTCGTATTTGGTACATACATGGCACCGTGGATCGAGAAATGTTGAATGTTCGCACAACTTTAGAAATTGAATGTCCCATCCGTCTAGCTTCCACTACCGTGCCTCGTTCAAACTCCGAGAATTCACGTCGGCTTGCCATAATCCTATTGACGGTTGTTCAGCCTGTGTCAAAATGGTGGCGTGCATCGAAGCCTCTACGCGACGGCAGCGCCAGTTAAAAATTTGCATACTGCTATCCTATGACTTTTGACACCAGTGTAATAAGATGATTTTCTAGCAGCGATATGCTACCACCTACGGACACTATTTTTCTTATGTATGTATTTTTTAAGCTAAACATATTCTTACTAAATGAGAAAAGAATAAAAATAATCATACTTCGCTTAGAAGATTTGGTGAGATTTTCTGATATTTCATCCCAAACGTTTTATTTCATCACAGAGTTGTAATAATGTTTCTGACCAATGTCACATAGAATCGGATCTATTTGCACAGCGTTGATCAATTTTTCGTCAAAAGACATTTCTGAAAGAGTGATAAAAAACGTAGAACCAGTGAACTCAGGAAGATTAGGACGTGCTAAGGGCTTTCTTGTCTGCTGATGCGACAAAATGAACCGCTGGGACTAGTGTTCTTGACTTTACGCATGCGTAATGCTTCGGAAAAAATTCGCTTCAGAAGAAATATTCTCAGCGAGCGATATCCAAAATTCCGATGCAAGAATTACGATGCTTTTGCAGTGTGCGGCGTTCCATTGGAAATAATGGCTACCTATTTTTTTTCAGAGTTTCTGTTCCGATATTTGGTTTCCGTTTCGAGGTAATGCTTAAAACATTTAACTGTAAATTTAAGAGTCTTAGTTTGGTGGTCCCCAGAATTCAGAATCTAAAGTTTAAACATTTTATATAAAAAATGTGACGTTTGCTCGACGTTCTTGTCCAATCAAAACGAGTTTGCACTACGAAACTCTCATGATGCGTTAGAATTCTGCTATACCATTCTTCTCATCAGTATAATTAATTAATAAATAAAGCTTTGGCTAATTTCTTCTCTCACTCACCTTGTTCTCTACTGCAGGTGCCAGAGTGGATGCTCAGCATGAGTTTGCTGTGTTGTACACCATATTCGACGAAAATGACAGTTGGTACATCGAAGAGAACATACAGCGATTTTGTCGCAATCCAAGTTCTGTTGATCGGAAGGACGCCAAGTTCAGGACAAGTAATCGAATGCATTGTAAGTTTTTTGTTACCTTCTTTGTTTTAGAGATATGACCAGTGGACGCAGATGATATTATTAAAAGAAAATCATTGGTGTCTGTATTACAGGTGGACCTAATCTGCGAATATGAGCCTGGTACCACAGCAGTCTAAACGCCGGTTTCTGACAGTTCGTCCGTTATGGGCTCGGGTTCGAATCTCGGTGAAGCATGGGTGTTGTGTCACGGCACTGGCTCTCTCCCTTCCACAGCAAGCATGCGTCATTTTCTTGTAGGACTTCCGTCTACAGTGAGTAGATTTTAGGTCCCAGCCACCTACAGCGAGTTCGCCTTTTGGACAGGACACAGAAACGGAAGGAATGAGAGCAAGTCTAGCGACTTTGACAGAACAGTTTGTAGTGAGATTAGAGTACAGTAGATGGCGCCACCATACAAGTACGATGTTGCGTATATAGGGGAGAGAGATTTTCAGGGGGGGGGGGTGCATAGGAAAGGATACCCATTTAACCAGTGGGTCCAGCTTGGAGGCCGTCACTTAACGTGCTCGTCCGATGCACGGCAAATATTCAGTGACTGTTAGCAAATCACGCCACCTCTGCAAGATCAGCCCAGGATCGAACCTGAGGACCTTTCATTGTTAGTCTGAACTGCTAACCACTCAGCCATTCGCGACTAATGATATTTCCCTTCCCTGGAACCAGTGGCCTTAAATTAGGAAGGGGCCACTGCTTATAGCTCATCGAGTCTCTCGTGGTGGTCGTTAACCACCAAATAAAAAAAATCTATATGAAAATTTTCACATGGTGATGGGTCGGCTTCAATCACGAATTATGTCGGCAATTCTTTTTAAATTTTGGTAGATATGTGAACAAATAAATGTAAATCCATGGGATTATCCTTTCAGAAAAAATGCACCATCTGCTGTTTTTGCTTGTAATCAGGCAGTTATCAATGGCATGCATTGCTCGTCTGTATACCCAGTTTATTATTTTTTAAATCAATATCAAAGTTTCATGTTTGTACTTGTACACATGTTTATATGCACTACAACCTATCTGCGCTCAAAATTACAGAAGTTCTTAGCAAACGTTTTTGTTTCATTAACCTTGAAGTGGCGTCGTGCGGTCTCAAGGAACGCATCAGTTATTTAAGATGTATGTTTTATTCACATATACAATAGACCTAATGACTTGTACCTTCTAATACCTTCGGTTGGTTGGTTGGTTGTTGGATTTTATTGGCGCAAGGGCCAGGTTTGGCCAAAGAGCGCCAGACAAAGAACTATCAGCCACAGATTTTTAAAAACGTGGAAAATGATTAAGAACAGACAGGCTTGGTAAAAGTTGAAAAGAGTATGATGAAAGCTGTGAAGACAAGGTAGTTAATTAGGTTTATATAAAAATTTATTAATTGACTATTATAATTATAATTTATTTATTTTTTTTAAACAGAACTACACAAAGGATGAGTCACTCTCCTCCCCCCCACACTCCCCTGCAATGCTGGCAGAGGGCGGGGACGAACTGTCACTCTCTTCTCCCCCATGTTCCTCTGCAATGTTGTTTGAGGCTGGGGACGAACTGTCACTCTCCTCCCCCTATGTTCCTCTATAATGTTGGTTGAGGGTGGGGACCTCGCTGAGGCCGAGACAGTTGGATGGACACTGCACACCTTTGCGGATTGAGGGCCGGGTCGTCCGCACGTGCAGGCTTCCTGCTTTAAACTGGAAGAGAGGGTCGGCTGCAAAAGAGAAGGCCCAGAATCAGGTAGTCGAAAAATCGCGAGCTCGGGGAAAAACACCTGTGTCGCTTGGTCAGCTGTAGATCGCTTGGCAAGCGCTGCGAGAGCTACAGGGCGCGGAACAAAGGGCTGCACGGGTTGTGGCAGAGACTTAACAACTGCGGCAAAACTACGCTGTCGGGTGTTGGGAATACCCAACTTGGCTTTGGCAGCAGGGTACGAGAGGCCTTCCAGGGTCTTGAGGCGCTGGATCGCCATCTCGTCCTTCCATTTCATACAGTTGCGGGAGTAAGCTGCATGGGCCTCACCGCAGTTAACACAGCAGGCCGCAGAAGTGCAACCTTCCCCGTCATGTTCACCGGAGCCACAATTAGCGCAACGAGCGGAACTCTTACAGAATCGTTGTGAATGCCCGTACCTCTGGCACCTGAAACAGCGCAGAGGACTGGGAATGTACGGGCGAACTGCACAGACCAAGTAGCCTGCTTTGATTTCTGTCGGAACTTTCGGGGAGTCAAAAGTCAAGATGACATTTTTTGACTTAATCATGGAACCATCACGCCGGAACATCATACGACGTGCAGCAATAACACCTTGATCAGCAAGTTCAGTCACGAATTCGTCTTCACTGCAAGGCAAGAGATCAAACTCCGAAATAACACCCCGAGAGGTGTTAAGAAACGGGTGAGGTGTCACTTTCACAGGAATGCCTTGAAGACTAGTGAGGTTCAGAAAAGTGTTACTCTGAGAAACACTGCAAGTTTGGACAAGCAGGTCCCCAGAGCGAAGCTTCCTCACAGACTTCAAGGGGCCAACCGCAGCGTCCAAAGCTTTAGAAATGAAAAAGGGAGATCTGGTGGACAGTCTCTCATTCGGATCGATGGATTCTACAAGCAAGTGAGTAGCATGCGTAGTCACAGCAATTGAGGGGAGACGACGCTTCGGAGCGACTGGTACAGCTGCCGAAGAAGAGGTTCCACATTCTTGGTCCAGATCATGGTCTAAAGATCTTTTAAGGGTATGAGACTTGGTAGGTTGAGAAGACGAAGGAGAGTCGTTGTCAACGATCATTTGCTCAGGTGACTTGAATTTGGAGCGTTTGTTTTTGGGTTTACCCATGGAAAAAAGGAGAAGGATTCGTCTGCAGACTACTCCACCCACCACCGAGCCCTACAAGGAGAACTGGAGGTCTGCAAGCCAAGAAAATGACGCTGGACACAGTTCTGGAGCTTATACGTTGCAGATATAGTCCGTTGGCTGTGATCACACGCACTCGGCGGACACTTCGGCCTCCGGGTACCGTCATGCCAACGCCTTTGGCATGATCCCACAGCCCCGGGCTCACCCTGCCGTGCTATACGACAAAAAAGCCGCTAAAGCCCTGCACACAACTTGGTACAAGACTTCTGACTAGAGGTGGGTTAGTCTCTAGCCTCCCGTTTACAGCGAAGCCGGGGTCGAAGAGGAGTGTTGGCACACAGGAGGCACTTAACCGGTCTCCTGCGACCTCAGCCGCCAGACATCCCATTTCCGCCTCACGGGTCTCCGCACGCGGCAAACATGCAGGTAGGTCTAGCACCCAAACCAGCTAAAAGGAAAAAAAAAAGAAATCCAAAGAAGACAAATCCTGGCAGGGAACCTAAACGGAATCTCAGCAACCGACGAACTGAGCGGTTAATATAAATCAGTTAGTGGTGGAGGGTAACAAAACCACAAGACCGGGGTGTTAGTACATAACGTGGTAGCGATTAGGTAGAGAATACAACACGGGCAACTAGCCAGTGGAGAAAATAAATAAAAACGAAAAAGCGAGACACAAGACCAGCTCGGGAACGTGGGGCCGCGACTCCCCAACAGCTGGATGAACAGCCGTCCCTGCAAACACCAACAGCACCAAAATAAGAAAAAAACAAGCTGTGGCATGACATCAGATGTTGACCAGTCACAAGGTCAGCTCGGGCCGTGGGGCGCCGCTCCCCAAATAACTGGAAAACCAGTTATCCCCGTGCGGGGTCTAATACCTTCCAATATCTTATTTATTAAGCAACATGCATGCATGCTTTGTTGGGATTACCATTGGTGAGTATATTTTTTATTGATGCAGTGGTCCCACGGACCGCAAGATGCAACTTACGTATAGCAAAACGTTTCGTTCAAAGCTGTCCCGTAAGTTGCGTCGCGCGGTTAGATAAATGGTATGATGTCACTGATGCGTACAAAGAATATTGGCTTTCTTCCAATTTTTTGGGGTTGGGTTCGGGGAAAATCGTCTGACGTTTCAGATTATTGTTAGGTTACTCTGTGATTGTCTCTTACATTCCTGAAAAGAAAACAAAACCAAAGCTGTCATTCTTGTGTCCTCAATGCATTACTCGGAATACGTTGATGAAGAAACTCTGGGAAACTTGAAATAATTAGGTTTTTATAGCTGCACGAAAAGTGGAATGGATGCATTAGATGAAAAATGCAGTATTTATAGCTCTAGTGACCGCACCATACGTTTGCCGATGGCTGTATTTTTTCGAATATTAGATATGAGTACAATGAATGTATATATTCTGTATGTCTCATAGTAATCCGGATGTTCTACCACGGTTAGATTCCATGAAATCTATAGCTAAGTAATTTACGCATCTAAATCTAAAAGAGAGATTTGATAATACTAGGCTTTCCAGGGAATTGCGTTTGTCCATGAAACTCATCCTTGGAATCAGGAAAGAGGAGCAGATTAGAAAGGGAAAAAAAAAGGATGAAAAGTTAGCAAGAGAAAATAGAAAAACATGCTTTCAATGTCCAGCGACAAATAGGCGCAAAATTTCCTATTTGCGTTCTTCCTGCAGTAGGCAAACGTGCCTTGAATGTTGCCGAAAAATATACCTGTAGTGTGCAAACTCCGATTCCGATAGATGAATGTGTTGTCAGCTGAACGCTTGCAGCTCTCTAGAAATTCTCGCTGGATGGGCCTAATACTTAGTTTCTATGAAGAATATTTAATGAACAGCAGATATGCACAGTCTTAGAAGTGTGCGTATTTTATTATTTTTTAAGAGAATTTAAAACATTCTGTATGATTCTGATTAAAATTGCTGTGTTCCAACAAAATTGCGTGATTTTCAGTAACAAAATTTTAAAATATAAATTTTTTTTCTCACATTTGGGTCTCAGAGTGTTATTAAAGTGCAAAACAGTAATTAATGTTGTTCTTTCTGCAACAAGTCTTTATCTAGGGTGCAGTACAGATAGCCTGGACCACACGACGCCACTTACGAGTTAAGTGCAATTTGTAGCTTCGTAAAGAGCGCGTCGGGGTTGTATTGTTTCTCACAGTATTAGTGGTAATCTACTTTTGCCAAGATAGGTAAACAAAAGTCATGTTGCTGAGACCTGGCGCATGCGCACTCACCACGTATTGCTGCTGGTCTTCTGTGGAAGCCACAGCAGAAAGCCTCTGCTTAGCTTGTTTTTTAACGTGATTTGATATTTGTGCATCTTTTTAATGCGTCTCAAAAATGCTTGATGTTTCACTCGAAATTTTTCAAATGCACGGAAATTCAAGTTGACAGTTTAATCAACGATGACCAGGACAACTGCTAAACACATTGTTTAGCCATATGAGTTTAAATGACTAAACAATAGCTGTAAAAATTCGGTACTAAACACGCCGTTTCGGCATAACAATTCCTGTGAATAAAAACACCTAAAATGTTTGTCAAAAATTCGGACTGCAGACCCAACGTTAGAGAATGTCCCACACCACTGTTCCAGATAATAAGGATGCGAACAAACGTTTTAGAGAAAACTGTAAATGGGTAAATAGTATCGGTGTATTAACATTACTGAAAAGAAAAATATCAGCACACACCAAAAATCCCATACGTCGACAAAGAACTGTGAAAGAAGCACAGCGAAAGAGTTTAAATATTTAGGACCTCTCGTTCCAATAGAGGAATCCACAGCACGATTCGAATTCTTCCAGTAGTAAATAGCAAAAAATACAAATTTGCAAAGGGAAAAATCATAAGTAGAGAGCAAACACAGTTAATGCGTATTTTATTTATTTGTTTATTGTGAATATACACAGTCTTATCAGAATAATATGACCACCCCCGGAATCACAGTGTACCCACCCGGGTGCGTCACAGAGTGCACGTGACAAGGTCGACCACACTGAGGTATAAGGGGGCAGCCAGGATCGATCAGCCATAGTGCGTTATTACGTGAGCACAATGGGCAGAGATAGTGGTTTGACGAACGTGCAAAAAAAATGATCATCAGCTACCGCGCCAAGGCTGGAAGCATCTGAGAAACAGCAGATTCGTAGTCTGCTCGCGAGGTGCTGTAGTAAGGATGTACCAAGAATGGACCGCTGGCACACCGAGTACCTCCCGACGTCATAACTGTGGAGGCCCAAAGGCCATCAACCCCAGAGGAGAACGTCGCCTCCATCGACTGGTAAAGGGCACTCAACGCGCAACAGTGCAACAATTGGCCATGCAAATGAACGCTGGGGCACCCAGGTACGTGTCCCTGATAACAGTAGAGAGAACCCTGTTACGTATGGGTCTCCGGAGTCGACGCTGCGTCAAGGTGACCATGTTAACCCAGGTCCATTGGCAACGACGCTTGCAGTTCACATGGGACTACCGTCATTGGACAGTAGAAGAATGGGAAAAGGTTGCTTTATCCAACGAATTGAGGTTTCTATTCCACAGAAGTGACGGGTGGTGGCGGATATGACGTCAGACACACGAGAACCAACACCCAGACACGCTTCCGGTCACGTATAGGCCAGCGGTGGCAGTGCACATGCCTGGGGAATGTTTTCCTGGTATGATCTTGGACCGCTGGTATCAATGAATGGGTCCCTGAACGCCAATGGCACCATGTCCATCCTCGCTGACCACATGCATCTCTTCATGTTGGATATTTACCCTGGTGGCGATAGTGTAACAGGACAATGCGGCATGCAATGTCGCTAAGGGGGTGCGTGAATGGTTTCAGGAGCACGACACCGATCTCTCCGTTCTCCCTTGGCCAACAAAATCGCTCAACCTCAATCCCGTAGAGCACTTGTGGGACTATTTAGATCGATAGGTTCGACATGCCTACCCGCAACTACCTCATCTCAGGGACCTCCGTTCTCTGCATGCAGTCCGAATGGGCACGGGTGCCTCAGGCAGCCTTCCAGGGCCTCATTGCGTTCATGCTACGCCATCTCTCCGTTGTCATCCGGGCCAAGGGTGGTTATTCCCATTATTAGGTAGGTGGTCATATTATTCTGATACGACCGTGTATGTGCTTTCATTCGTTTGAACATTACAGTACTTAGTTTTGTAATTTCGTCATTCTTTTGCCGAACGAATTTACCACAGACACTCATTTTTGAGAAAGAACAGTCGGAGAAACTTTTTAATCATTCAAAATATGAAATATGAAGTGTAGAAAATCAGAACACCGGCTTTCACTTCCCATCTGTTAGAACTCTCGTCATGTCATCCCACTCTATGTGCAATATTTAAGTGCTGCAAGGCAGGAAAAGATCGTTTGGTTCTTTCTCAAAGAAGCAAACAGCATGGATACCGGGGTACTTATAATCAAGCATGAGTTTATGGTAACCACTAGGAATTCTTATGATAACCACTGAGTTCTTTGTTGTTCTAGGAAAGATAGATAAGCAACTGTCCGTCCCTAACTTGGAACCGCTGGTTCTAGGAAAGGGAGACAGCTAGCCCCGTAAGACATACCCACCACCAATGAAGGGTCTAGGTATGGAAGACAGCTAGCTCCGTAAGACAAACTCAACACCATGGGCACCAATAGCTTAGTTTTCAGAAGTGGGCAAAAATGGAAACTTTAAACACAAATAGCGTAAAAAAAAACAAATGTAAACGTCCATTGTTGCGTCTGTATCCTCTAACCAATTTTACTACACACGCCTAGATAAATTTAATGGAAAACCAGACGGTCCAAAAACTGCACAAAAAAGATTGATATGCTGTAAAAAGTTCGACAGCATAATGAGACAAAAAATATTCTTTGTTGTTCTTCTGAGCCCCTTGGCCACTTGTGCCCCATGCACCACAAAATTCAGATAGTCACTGAATTGATCAAGAAAAAAAAAAGAAAGACAAAGTTCTGGAAAAAACTTGCCGAACTCTCTCCAGCAGCAAACAGTCGTTGAAGAGGACGATATGTTTTTCGTTTCTTTGTTTTCCACACTGCCCTACACTGTCCTCAGGTATGCTGTGCTCCAATGCGCAGTACCAAATTTTAATATTATTACTTTCTATTTCAAACTCCCAGTGTTTTTACTAAACGCACACACAACTCCATAAAAATGAGCAGTAACACTGAATATTATTGAGAAAATCTTTGTAGTGCTTCCCAAGAACTAAAATTACAGTCAGATCTCCAGGGGAGGGCAAGTGCCCCCTCTTGTTCCTCCCTATGGGTGCCCATGCCCACCACCCATAAAGGATCTACGAAAGGGGAGCAGCTAGTGACGTAAGACAAACCCACCACCCATGAAGGTTGTAGGAAAGTGAGACAACCAGGGCCGCAAGACCAAGCTACCACCCAAGAAGTTTCTAGGAAAGAGAGACAGCTAGCGCCGTAAGACAAACTCACCACCCATGAAGGTTGTAGGAAAGTGAGACAACCAGGGCCGCAAGACCAAGCTACCACCCATGAAGGTTCTAGGAAAGAGAGACAGCTAGCGCTGTAAGACAAACCCACCACCCATGAAGGTTGTAGGAAAGTGAGACAACCAGGGCCGCAAGACCAAGCTACCACCCAAGAAGTTTCTAGGAAAGAGAGACAGCTAGCGCCGTAAGACAAACTCACCACATATGAAGGTTGTAGGAAAGTGAGACAACCAGGGCCGCAAGACCAAGCTACCACCCAAGAAGTTTCTAGGAAAGAGAGACAGCTAGCGCCGTAAGACAAACTCACCACCCATGAAGGTTGTAGGAAAGTGAGACAACCAGGGCCGCAAGACCAAGCTACCACCCATGAAGGTTCTAGGAAAGAGAGACAGCTAGCGCTGTAAGACAAACCCACCACCCATGAAGGTTGTAGGAAAGTGAGACAACCAGGGCCGCAAGACCAAGCTACCACCCAAGAAGTTTCTAGGAAAGAGAGACAGCTAGCGCCGTAAGACAAACTCACCACCCATGAAGGTTGTAGGAAAGTGAGACAACTAGGGCCGCAAGACCAAGCTACCACCCATGAAGGTTCTAGGAAAGAGAGACAGCTAGCGCCGTAAGACATTCCCACACCCATGAAGGTTCTAGAAAAGGGGAACAGCTAGCGCCCTAAGACAGACTGACCACCCATGAAGGTCCTAGGAAAGTGAGACAGCTAGTGCCGTAAGATCAACCCACCGCCCATGAAGGTTTTCGCCATATTTCTGCAGCGTTGTGGGTCATCCGCTATTTTGTTTTGCCAGGATAAATCTACACTGTTCGACGTAGAAAATGCCACACCACGAAGGAATGCACGAAATGAATTATATATTTAGCAACACGACGTGGCATCTAGTTGAAATGTTCTCTAACAGTGTCCTGATATCTCAGGACACTGATATCTCGAGATATCTGTCTGTGCATCGTTGACCGGAGTCCACAATTCATCGACACTGCGGGGAGGTCGCGCAAAAGCATAAAGTCGTCTGTCAATAACGCCCCACGCCCTCTCGGAATTATTTAATTGAAACTGGGCATCGAGGATACCACGGCAGCACCACGTCGATTTATCATTGTGCTGTCATTGTACCAATTATGAGTACAAGCGGTGAATGGATGTTGAAACCGATAGCGCCTCAAACAATGGCATCTGGCTGAGGAACCGCATGACTGTCACGGGTGGCATTATGATCTGCCCGATGACCACCTCGTCTTTAGATCTCATCTGTGGCCGTCGGCACTGAGACAGAAGCAAGACTCGTCACTGAATACGACATGATTCCATTGAACCGCCACGCATGTCTGGTACGGCACCACTGCTACCTTGGGCGACGATGTGTGTAATGGGTGGCAGTCGTCGCAATGGCTAGCGATAGCCCAAACCCACCTCTACGATTCACAGTCCATGACGATACGAGAATGTCCATAGATGCCTGTACACTTTGTCAAATGTTGCCGCTGTGGATTGTCGGGCTGCTACGGCTTGCCGTCATATGAGACGAAAGGAGCGTTCGGATTTCTGCCTATGTACACCAGTGCCACTATGCTGACGAACGTAACCTTCCTCCAAGCACTGTCGCCACTTTCGGCTGACAGCTGTTGAATTCCGATTCATTTCCTTCTCGATGCGATGCAACGACACACCGGCCGAACTTAGTTTTATGATGAAGCGTCAGGGAAAAGTGTTTGTGTGATCGCAGGATTTCCGATGACGTGGACCAGACATTCTCACTCATTAGACATACTTTATCCACCGAGATCACTTCAATTCAGTGGGCCACACCCCAGGTAAACCGGACCAAACTTACCTAGGCCAAGAGTTTCTCCCTTTTATCTCCCTCACCTGTCATGTGATTGGTTGCAACTGTGATCATTTACGTAACCCAACTGGCAACACATACCCACCAGTTTGCATGGCGCTCCAACAAATACGCCCTGGTGTGGCATTTTCTATGTCAAGCAGTGTACATGTCCGCACAGTTACTTCTTATATCTATAATTCAGAAGTAACTATTTGACATGACAGTGCATATGTCAAATAGTTACTTCTGAATTATCTAGTAAGAGTTTTTAACAGTATCAATTGTTGCTGATAAAAGAAATAAAATGAATCCCATCGCTTCATCGAATGAGGAAACAGAAAGAAGAATCAGGAAAGGGAGGAAAATCAGGAATGATTAATCAGTTTTTTGTGATAAAACCTTTGTGACGTATATTCTAAATTAACTTTCCTTTTTAGTTTCTTTCCCTGTGTAAATCTTGAGTTTGTTCTCAGTTATACTTCACACTTAACGTGATATCTTCTCTCTCAAACGAATACTGTTGGCAACACCATTGAGGTCAGAATGAACGTGACGTGTAACTGTATGAGATAAGACACCCAAAAACAGAGTTAAAGACAAAATTTACATCCTAAAATTTAAAACCAAGTTTTTGAACAAACAATCTGAAGATCATGACGTGCAACGCAGCAGTGATGAATATTCAGAAATTACAAGCTACAAAGCAGAGACTGAAACAAAAATTATTATTTAACTAGGACAAAAACTACAAATTAAACCTCAAAACCGAACAGGCATGAGTAAAAAAAAAAATTAATAGCAAAACCAGAATGCTGAAAGTGTCGAGAATGCCGAGCCTTGGTTTTATCAAGGACCAGCAAAACTCTGCATTTTCTCACTTTCACAAAGACCTAGTTGGAAATGGGTTTCTGCAAAGCCATAGATGCAAGTATAAGTCCCATAATAATTTTTAATTAACATAACCGCCCTCAATGATGCGGGAAAAATAATTTAGCTAAAGTTTTTGCATACATCTATCACTTTCCTGGCCCAACCCATACTCATTATCTGTCACAAAAAACAGAAAACCATAGGTAAAAACTACGATACAACAGTTGCTCGTAAGGGGTGTTGGATGTGTGGATGATACTGATTTGTTACGTAAAATGTGAAGTGCTATGTTGTGCTGATGAAGTAGTTCTGGAATAAAACCAATTTTCGTAAGTTTGACTTCTGTTTAAATCTTTCGTCTGGCCGATAAGGTTTAATTTAGGAACTCTTTCATCGTATGGTTATGTTTTAAAATAACGTTAGAAGAGCAATAAAAGTTCAAGCTCGAAAAGATGTTACGTTATACCGTCATTTGAGAAACAAAAGAAATGGAATGTATTGTTGAAGTCATCGTGCAGAATATTAGCCCTTTTGGGTCGGAGACATGAACAAAGAAGAAATTCCAAGAAAATCGATTACTTTTTATGGAGATATGACATCTGGTGACTACAGAAAAATAAAATACGGTAGTAAGAAACGAGGTTGATCTTTAACGGAATTCTCTCGAAATGTAATAGAAAATGTGAAAGAGAAAGAGAGAGATGGTGTATATATGCCAAGTGGATGATGATCACCCAGAGCGATGCAGGGAAAGCCAAATAAATTCTGGGACGAGGATTCGTGGCTTGCCTCAATCAGGGGATTCTAATGATGCTCAGTGCGTTAGATGATCCGGGTCCAAGCTCAAGGCGCAGCGCGAGAGCAGTTAAAAAATTCGAGTTCCAACCTACGCCTATGAAATATGAATATACAGTATTATCTGAAGATAGTACATATTCTTGTATGTCATTTTACCAATTTTCAATGTTATAGATCCATACGTTCTTTAGTTTCTGATGATTTTGTGAACTAAACTGTAGACTTTGTTAAATGGGGTAGAAAGAACTACGGGTAATGGTAAAATATTCCTGTCTTTGAAAAGCATGTCCCCACCAGAGGATCCTGATGATATGATACAGATATTGACAGACAACGATCTGCATGTATCGCAGTTGTCAAGTGGCACAGATCATTTCGTTGTTGCAAGGATCGTTGAAATGACGCAGGTCGTTCTAAATCATCCTCACTGTGACATATACTATAATTTAACTTTCCGTTTTAGTTCCTGTCTTCATGTGGAAATTTTGGTTCATTTTCGTTTAACGTTTTTCTAATCTGAACGATACTGATTTCTTTCCAATGAATTTGAGTTTGGCAACTCTGAAAATAAGTTGAAATGCAATTACGTAATCGATGGCTATACAGGGGTTGTCCAAAATAATGGAAATACCTCGCTGAAAACAGTGACTTTGGTATGTGCTGCTTTTTGAGTAAAACAACCATGTAGCTACAATTTGTTTTTGTAAAAAACTGTTGCTTATAGTCTCGAGGGTCTGTGTGATTGCATTGTAAATCTGTGTTTGCATAATTTAATTCCAGGTGAAGGCACAGTGAGTGACCTGTCGGAGTTCTAAAGAGGGTAGATTGTAGGAGCCCATCTGGTTGGTGCATCGGTAACCACAGTGGCACAGGTATTGGGGGTATCGAGAGGTACCGTCTCGAAGGTCATGACAGCATACAATGTTCACGGCACAACGTCATCTGCGAGACACAACTGTGGAAGGAAAACCAAACTCACTGAGAGAGACTGGAGGACATTAACCCCTAAACCGGCTGGAACGTATTAACTCGGGATTAGCAAAATGAGCTGGTATCAGCTCCAATGAATGAATTTGCTGTCTAAGAAGCGAACCGAACGAGGCTGAAACGACTGATCTTAAACATCAGAGAGCGTTGCATGTTTGAATCACTCGTTTGTACCCAATGACATTATGTCCGCGCCAGGGAAACTAGCCGTTCCCCATCGGGACTTCAGTCATGAAGCAGAGAATAAGGTACTAGAGCAGAGAGGGCTAGAAAGAAGTAGCGGAAGAGAGACAGAGTAAAAGACAGAGAGAGAGAGGAACAGATAAAGAGACAGAGAGACGAGAGACAGACAGAAAGAGAGAGGTAGAGAGACAGACAGACACAGAGAGAAAGGGTCAGAGAGAGATAGAGTGAGAGACAGACAGGGAGAGGGGAGAGAGAAAGAGACAAAGATATGGGAGAGAAACACAGAAATAGAGAGAGTCAGAAAGAGATAGAGAGTCAAGGAGAGATAGAGTGAGAGACAGAGAGAGATAGAAACAGACGGTGAGATAAATAGAAAGAGAGAGACAGAGAGAGAGAGAGACGAAGAGATGCAGAGACAGAGAGATATAGAAAAAGGCAGAGAAAGAAAGAGATAAAGAGAGAGAGAGAGAGAGACGGACAGATGCAGACACAGAGAGAGGCAGAGACAGAGAGAAAAAAACGGAGATACATAGAAACATAATTAACGACCAGTGACAGGTTTGTGGTTGGGATTTCTCAGATGAAAAGATGAAAGGAATCGTTTTGTAACAGCTTTCGAAAATCCAGATCTCTAAGAGAACATATAGGTTTGAGATTCGCAGAAAACTGTGGACAGCATTTGGTCCACATACATTGGCCGCTTAAAGGGTTAAAGAGGTTTGTGACCGCAAGGAGGAAGACCATGGCGATGAAAGTGACTGCTGAGCTTAACGCACACCTCTAAAATCCAGTGTCGACCCATACCGTGCAAAGGGAATTGCATAAGCACAATATTTACGGCAGAGCTGCGATTGCAAAACCTCTGGTGTCACAGGTGAATATGAAACGGAGACTACAGTGGTGCCAGAAACATAAAACGTAGACCCTGGATCAATGAAAACATGTCTTGTTTTCCGATGAATCAAGTTTCTCACTATTCCCCACCACCGGACGGGTTTACGTGGGAGAACCCCTTCAGAAGCCTACAACCCAGACTGTCTCCTTCCTACAGTGAAGCATGAGGGCGGTTCTGTAATGGTTTGGGACATGATCTCGTGGTTTGCAGAAGGTCCCATTATCACCTTACACGGACGGATCACTAGCGGTGACTAAATCACACTTTTGACCGATCATGTGCATTCAGTGGCGCAGACATTGTTTCCGTCAGGGGATTGCACCTTTCAAGATGATGATTCACAGAAGTCAAACTGTTCAATCATGGTTTGAGGAACATGAGAATGAAATTGCACACCTTCCCTGGCCTACACAATCACCAGACTTAAACATCATTGAGCCCCCGTGGTCTGTGTTGGAAAACAGAGTGCGATCCCGTTATCCTCCTCCGGCGTCTCTCAAGGAATTGGAGCAGTTTCTGCAGGAAGAATGGTATAACATACCCCTTAATACCATCCAGAACTTGTATGCGTCCATTCCAAGGGGGATTCAAGCAGTTTTAAATGCCAATGGTATATTAGGTGCGTAACACCTATTGTTTCAAGGTATTTCCATTATTTTGGACAGCCCCTGTAGATAACAACGAATGTGTGTGTACAATCTTCGAGAAGCATTCTTACGAGAGGCTACCTCTCTTACGGAATTATCATAGCAGCAGCATTTTTAGGACATGTGTTGCCTTGAGGGCAGATATCTTTTGAGGCTGCAACTGTGTAGTCATTTGCAAAAGTTTAAGACCACCTGTCAATTTACTGAAAATTAAGATTTTCAAAACAACAACTAATTACTAGTCAGAGATATTTGATAAAAAAGACACCACAGATGAATATTTACATTCTTTAGAACACAAAAAGACCGAAATCAGTGCTTTGTGTGGGCACCTTTGTTTTTTATAACGGACAGAATACGATGTGGCATACTCTCAATGAGGGATTTACAGTAGTCACTTGAAATGTCCTTGCACTATACGTACTTTACAGCGTCAATCAAAGCTTGGGAATTTGATGGCTGTTTTTCTGCTACCTTGTCTTTTAAAATGGTCCACAAGTTTTCGATGGGTTAAGGTCGGGACTATTACTCGGCTAGTCAAGTATACATTTATGTTTTACCTCTGCAGGTAGTCCTTTAGATCTGTTTCATGGAGCACCATCATGTATAAAGATTGTGAATCTGTGCACTTGTATATGAGTTAACAGCTTCTCACGTAACATTTCCACATAAAAAAGGACCAGTCATAGTAGTGCCTCTCGGCAAAAAGGATAATGAAACAGTACCGGATGCTGACATAGCACCACATATCATCTCACTAGGGGTGTCTCACGGTGCTAACGGTGTGTTTTTCATCAAACCTTTTGGTCGTCAAAGATGTGCTTCATGTGATATTAATTGACGCGCAGTTGTTTCATGGGAAAAAATAACTTGGCTCCAATTTTCAGCAGTCCACGATTGATGACGTTTCGCAAATTGGAATCTCTTCTTTTTCATGACAGAGGTTATTGTAGGTTTATGTGCAGGTTTATAAGACTTTAACGCAAAATCTTTGTTAAGACTTCGAGAAACAGTGCTGATACTAATATCAGGCCCTTTTGAAGGTAGAAAAGCCTTAATTTTCTTGCACGAACTCATCGGAGAACGCATAACTATTCGCCTTATGGTATTGTCATCACGTTAGGTTGTATCCCTTGGACGTCCACTTCTCTTTCGGTCGCTAAATTCATACGTATCCCGGGATTTCATGATCGTATTATGAATAGCAGTCTTGCTCACATTCGCCTTTTTGCTTATGTCATGTTCGGGTTACCCTTCATGACATAAAATCACTATTTGTGTCCCGTGCGTAACACTTAATGACGCTTTTTGCCTATTTTTTGCTATATAGAAAATGCGTACAAAATCTCACAGCATGAAAACTAGAAGCAAACTGACACTCGCATGCTTTCCCCAACTCTATGAACAGCTGCCGCTGTAGGATGATGCAACACCGACAGGAAGTTGAGTAATACAGACAGTAGCTGACGTGATTGGCAGAAATATCCTAGTACCAACAGGTGGTCTCAAACTGTTGCAAATGACTGTAATTACGTATTGTTGTCAGATGTCCTATATGTTAGGGAAAATTTGATGCAGTGAGTTTGGGATGGGTTTCTATTTGGAAAGAGAACTCCATGTCTGTAGTTAAGAACTTTTCAGCTACATCTAATATTTCAAGTTATCCTGGTTCAACGAATATTACGGTGACGCTGAACCGAGCCTAAGCCTAACAAACTGAAAATTAGAGTCTTACGCACAGACCAACATAACGTTAGCATAATAGTTGCTGTTAGCTTAAGCAATTCCCATAAATCAATTATTATTCCATACACCTCTGAGGAAATCATCAACCGCGTGCATGATCTCGTAATTTAAGACAAACGAATGACTGTTTGGTGTACAGTTAAGTCTGTAGGCATTTCAATCGGTAATGTCCATTCGGTCTGGTCGAATGTTTCCAAAATGAAAAAAGGCAATACGCGATGAGTCCGGCGAATACTGACATATGAGCAAAGTGGGTGTCACATACGAATGTGCTTCAAAGACTTGAACGTGCTTCGTGCTCATATATAATAAATTTCCGGCTACGGATTCTTACATTGAATGAAACATGGGTTCACAGCGCTTTGACCCAGAGATAAGGAAACAAAGTCTAATATGGAAGCATGCATCTGTCCACCTACCAAAAAGGTCCGCGTATCTCCCTTGGCCGCTAAAGTGATAGCACCAGTATTGTGGATGATAAGCATCATAATGTTTGAATATTCGGAAAAGGGTACCACTGTCACTGGTGCATACTGTGCCATCCCCCCTAAACCAACTTGGTGCAGCCATGACAGTAAGGTGGCGTGGATTATAGGCGTCTTAATGTTTGTCTATTTAAAAAAGGGCACCACTGTCACTGGTGCATACTGTGCCATCCTCCTAAACCAACTTCGTGCAGCCATGAGAGTAAGGTGTCGTGGATTATAGGCATCATAACGTTTGACTATTTATTGTAGAAAAGAGTGCCACTGTCACTGGTGCGTGCTGTGCCATCCTCCTAAACCAACTTCGTGCAGCCATGAGAGTAAGGTGTCGTGGATTATAGGCATCATAATGTTTGACTATTTAGAAAAGGTACCACTGTCACTGGTGCATACAGTGCCATCCTCCTAAACCAACTTCGTGCAGCCATGAGAGTAAGGTACCGTGGATTATAGGCGTCGTAATGTTTGACTATTTAGAAAAGGGTACCACTGTCACTGGTGCATACTGTGCCGTCCTCTTAAACAAACTTGGTGCAGCCATGACAGTAAGGTGCCATGGATTATAGGCGTCATAATGTTTGACTATTTAGAAAAGGTACCACTGTCACTGATGGATACATACTGTGCCATCCTCCGAAACCAACTTCTTGCAGCCATGAGAGTAAGGTGCCGTGGATTATAGGCATCATAATGTTTGACTATTTAGAAAAGGGTACTACTGTCACTGGTGCATACTGTGCCATCCTCCTAAACCAACTTCGTGCAACCATGAGACTAAGGTGCCGTGGATTATAGGCATCATAATGTTTGACTATTTATTGTAGAAAAGAGTGCCACTGTCACTGGTGCGTGCTGTGCCATCCTCCTAAACCAACTTCGTGCAGCCATGAGAGTAAGGTGTCGTGGATTATAGGCATCATAATGTTTGACTATTTAGAAAAGGTACCACTGTCACTGGTGCATACTGTGCCATCTACCTAAACCAATTTCGTGCAGCCATGAGAGTAAGGTGTCGTGGATTATAGGCATCATAATGTTTGACTATTTAGAAAAGGTACCACTATCACTGGTGCATACTGTGCCATCCTCCTAAACCAACTTCGTGCAGCCATGAGAGTAAGGTACCGTGGA
Source organism: Macrothele yani (assembly GCA_039090855.1). NCBI lineage: Eukaryota > Metazoa > Arthropoda > Arachnida > Araneae > Macrothelidae > Macrothele > Macrothele yani. The sequence continues at coordinate 173,976,956 of CM076990.1, forward strand.
TTATAGGCGTCGTAATGTTTGACTATTTAGAAAAGGTACCACTGTCACTGGTGGATACATACTGTGCCATCCTCCGAAACCAACTTCTTGCAGCCATGAGAGTAAGGTGCCGTGGATTATAGGCATCATAATGTTTGACTATTTCGAAAAGGGTACCACTGTCACTGGTGCATACTGTGCCATCCTCCTAAACCAAATTCGCCCAGCCATCAGAGAAAGGTGTAGTGGAAAACTGCGAAGAAATGTGTTTTTCCTTCAAGACAATGCACCAACTCACACATGCCGCATTGCGAAAACCAGTATACAGACTGCAAGACCTGAGGTGCTTCAGCACTCACCCTATTCCCGCGATTTTTCCCCTAGTGACTTTTATTTGCTTGCCAAGATGAAGGTTTAACGATATGCTTCTGGCTCTGAGACGGTGGCAACTGGGTGCGGGATTACAAATCCGAAGTAAAGAGCGTTTTTCCACCGGTGGGATAAGTGCATTGCAGTACAGATCCCCCGCACGGGGATAACTGGTTTTCCAGTTATTTGGGGAGCGGCGCCCCCACGGCCCGAGCTGACCTTGTGACTGGTCAACATCTGATGTCATGCCACAGCTTGTTTTTTTCTTATTTTGGTGCTGTTGGTGTTTGCAGGGACGGCTGTTCATCCAGCTGTTGGGGAGTCGCGGCCCCACGATCCCGAGCTGGTCTTGTGTCTCGCTTTTTTGTTTTTATTTATTTTCTCCACTGGCTAGTTGCCCGTGTTGTATTCTCTACCTCATCGCTACCACGTTATGTACTAACACCCCGGTCTTGTGGTTTTGTTACCCTCCACCACTAACTGATTTATATTAACCGCTCAGTTCGTAGGTTGCTGAGATTCTGTTTAGGTTCCCTTCCAGGATTTGTCTTCTTTGGATTTCCTTTTTTCTCCTTTTAACTGGTTTGGGTGCTAGACCTACCTGCATGTTTGCCGCGTGCGGAGACCCGTGAGGCGGAAATGGGATGTCTGGCGGCTGAGGTCGCAGGAGACCGGTTAAGTGCCTCCTGTGTGCCAACACTCCTCTTCGACCCCGGCTTCGCTGTAAACGGGAGGCTAGAGACTAACCCACCTCTAGTCAGAAGTCTTGTACCAAGTTGTGTGCAGGGCTTTAGCGGATTTTTTGTCGTATAGCACGGCAGGGTGAGCCCGGGGGCTGTGGGATCATGCCAAAGGCGTTGGCATGACGGTACCCCGGAGGCCGAAGTGTCCGCCGAGTGCGTGTGATCACAGCCAACGGACTATATCTGCAACGTATAAGCTCCAGAACTGTGTCCAGCGTCATTTTCTTGGCTTGCAGACCTCCAGTTCTCCCTTGTAGGGCTCGGTGGTGGGTGGAGTAGTCTGCAGACGAATCTTCCTCCTTTTTCTATGGGTAAAAACAAGAACAAAAACTCCAAATTTAAGTCACCTGCGAAAATGATAGTTGACAACGACTCTATTTTGTCTTCTCAACCTACCAAGTCTCATACCCTTAAACGGTCTTTAGACCTTGACCTGGACCAAGAATGTGGAACCTCTTCTTCGGCGGCTGTACCAGTCGCTCCGAAGCGTCGTCTCCCCTCAATTGCTGTGACTACGCATGCTACTCACTTGCTTGTTGAATCCATCGATCCGAATGAGAGACTGTCCACCAGATCTCCCTTTTTCATTTCTAAAGCTTTGGACGCTGCGGTTGGCCCCTTGAAGTCTGTGAGGAAGCTTCGCTCTGGGGACCTGCTTGTCCAAACTTGCAGTGTTTCTCAGAGTAACACTTTTCTGAACCTCACTAGTCTTCAAGGCATTCCTGTAAAAGTGACACTCCTCACCCGTTTCTTAACACCTCTCGGGGTGTTATTTCGGAGTTTGATCTCTTGCCATGCAGTGAAGACGAATTCGTGACTGAACTTGCTGATCAAGGTGTTATTGCTGCACGTCGTATGATGTTCCGGCGTGATGGTTCCATGATTAAGTCAAAAAATGTCATCTTGACTTTTGACTCCCCGAAAGTTCCGACAGAAATCAAAGCAGGCTACTTGGTCTGTGCAGTTCGCCCGTACATTCCCAGTCCTCTGCGCTGTTTCAGGTGCCAGAGGTACGGGCATTCACAACGATTCTGTAAGAGTTCCGCTCGTTGCGCTAATTGTGGCTCCGGTGAACATGACGGGGAAGGTTGCACTTCTGCGGCCTGCTGTGTTAACTGCGGTGAGGCCCATGCAGCTTACTCCCGCAACTGTATGAAATGGAAGGACGAGATGGCGATCCAGCGCCTCAAGACCCTGGAAGGCCCCTCGTACCCTGCTGCCAAAGCCAAGTTGGGTATTCCCAACACCCGACAGCGTAGTTTTGCCGCAGTTGTTAAGTCTCTGCCACAACCCGTGCAGCCCTTTGTTCCGCGCCCTGTAGCTCTCGCCGCACTTGCCAAGCGATCTACAGTTGAACAGGCGACACAGGTGGATTTCACCGAGCTCCAGCTTATTCGACCAGCTGAGTCTGCGCCTTCTCTTTTTGAAGACGACCGACTCTTCCGGTTCCCGGCAGACAGCCTGCACGTGCGGAAGACCCGGCCCTCAATCCGCGAAGGTGTGCAGTGTCCATCCAACTGTCGCGGTCCGTCTGACCAACATTGCACCTGTCTCCGGACTCAGCGAGGTCCCCACCCTCAACCAACAATGTGGAGGAACATGGGGGAGGAGAGTGACAGTTCGGACCCAGCCTCAACCGACATTGCAGAGGAACATGGGGGGGAGGAGAGTGACGGTTCGTCCCCGCCCTCGGCCTCGGCCAGCATTGCAGAGGAGTGTGGGGGAGGAGAGTGACGGTTCGTCCCCCTCCTGGTGACTCATCCTTTTGTGTTGTTGTGTATATAAAAAAAAAAAAATCGTAATAATAATATTAATTATAATAGTGAATTGATCATTTTTTTATACACCTGGTTGCCTAACTTTTCTTCACAGCTTTCATCGTTCTCTTTTCCGGCTTTTGCCCAGCTTGTCTGCTCTTGGTCATTTTCCACGCTTTTCAAAACCTGTAGCTGATAGTTCTTTGTCTGGCGCTCTTTGGCCAAACCTGGCCCTTGCGCCAATAAAATCCACCAACCAACCAACCAGTACAGATCTGAAAAGGCCGGGCCGGTATTTTTTTTTTTTTTCAGTCAAGCGAAAATCTTTGGGCTCCAGCCGGGGAGGTTTAGCGTTTTGCTCCTGCATTAAAGAACAACTTTTCATCTCACAAAATGGACATTGGCTTGTTATATAATCATATGACGAAGATCACCGAGTGAAACGAAATTCATGGAAGTACATCCGTCACCGGAAGCTTTGATTAATTACAACTGAAATCCACAAGCTGGGCTGTAAAATGAGAGTGTGAAATGGGAGGGTTTATTTCTTTAAAGGTTGAAATCAAATTTTGTTTTCACTTTACCCACTTAAAACGCGTGGTTTTTTTCTTTTCCGAGAAATGTTTGCATAAACGCAGCTTCACGAAACCAAAACTAAAACAAAGTTCTGGAGCAGTTCGTTGCCACGACGGAGATGAGAATGTCCGAAGTATTTGTTTATACATTCGGGGATCGAGACTGCCTCGTTTATACCTTAGCGTAGAAGTAGAAACGCGTTTATATTTGTAACAAAAGTATGTAGTCACGTCGAAACTTCATTTGTAGGAGGAATTCCTATGAGAAATGGCACGTCTCAGCGTTACACTGGCTTGGCTGCTGAGGTACTTCAGTTCATTAAATCATCTTCATTTCCCTAGAGCAGGGTGTTTTCGACTTTTTCTGAATCGCCGACCATCTCACAAAATACAATAAACTCTCGGGGCACATGAAGAAGAATAAAAATTCTTGTGTTTATTATGAATACCTATTATTTCAGCGAAGTTTTGGATCCTAAAACTTAATTTTTGGAAAAAGAAACGATGCAGTTAAGATACCATCTGAGAACATTTTGAGTACTCTTCAGAAATTTCAGTTATGTATTTATCGCAGAATAGTTCATAGCAGATATGAGAATTCAAAATTCATGAACCCAAGATACCTGGATATTCATTTTCCATACCGAAGATTTTTTTTTCCATTTTAGAATTCACTTGGTAGATAACGTCTCGTGGGTCATTAAAAAGTACTCCGAGGGAAACTATTGGCATCCTAGGCGCGATTTAAAAGTCGCTGCTCGAAGGAGGCCTTCAGTTATTTGCAATAAGTGGCGGAGAACGCGTGACGAAGGTCTTAAACAGGTCAGGTAGGTCACTGGCAGACCCTGAGCCGTGCCCCCCCCCAAAAGTTTGAATCCTAGCTGGTGTCAGGAATCCAAGGCCCATGCCAGAGTTGGAAACGGGTCAAAAATTTTGGACCCGGACGTCACATAATTGAACCCGACCTGGACTTCACCCGGGTCGAGTCCAATTATGTGTATGTGTATATACATGTGTGTGTGTGTGTACACCGATGAGTCATTACATTATGACCACCCACCTAATAAGCTGAAGGACCCCCTTTAGCTCACAAAACAGCGGCCACTCGGCGAGGCATCGATTCGACGAGGTGGCGATAGGTATTCTGGGGTATCTGGTACCATGATGTCAACAGCAGGTCCTCCAGTTCCCGTATATTTCGGATTGGTAGTGATTTAGCGCGAACTACCTTTTCCAAGTCAAACCACAAATGTTCGATTGGGTTCATGTCAGGATAATTTGGAGACCAGGGCATTAACAGAAAGTCACCAGCATGTCCCTCGAACCACTCCTTGACGATTCTGTCAGTGTGGTAAGGGGTGTTATATTGTTGGTAATGGCTATCACCAGCGGGGAACACAGTTGCCATGAATGGGTGGACTTGGTCCGCAGCGATGTTTAGATACCTCACAGCTGTCAGGGATTGTGCTATTGGGATAATGGGGCCTAATGTGTCCCAAGAAAACCTCGCCCACAGCATAAGTCCCAAGGAAACATCGCCCTCACGTGATTAAGAGAAAGTCACCAGCATGTTCCTCGAACTACTCCTAAAAGAGAGCAACGTTTTCATGTCCCAAAAAAGACGTCGCCCTCCAGTTCCCGTACATTTCCAGTTGGTAGTGATTTAGCGCGAACTAACTTTTCCATGTCACACCACAAATGTTCGATTGGGTTCATGTTAGGATGATTTGGAGGCCAGGGCATTAACAGAAAGTCACCAGCATGCTCCTCTAACCACTCCTTGACGACTCTGGCACTATGGCATGGCGCATTCTCATGTTGGTAATGGCCATCACCAACAAGGAACACAGTTGCCATGAATGGGTGGACTTGGTCCTCAATGATGTTCAGATATCTGCTGACAGCTATCAGGGATTGTGATATTGAGATAATGGGGCCTAAAGTGTCCCAAGAAAACGTCCCCCACAGCAGCAGCACCCCCTCCTCCAACAGTACGCCCAGGTGCCATAGCCTCCGTTGGCAATCTCGCGTATCCGCGCTCGGCCGTCTACGTGATACACCAAGAACCTCGATTCGTCTGACCAGGCGTCACTTTCTTCCAATCATCCACAGCCCGATCTCTATGATCTTCGACCCATTTCATGCGTTGTTGGCGATGGCGTGCAGTGAGCATGGGGACCCGGCTGGGTCTTCGGCTACGCAGGCCCATGCGCAGAAGGCTGCGATGAACTCTGCGATGTGACACATTGCCCTGATCACCACTGTTGTAGCTGTGGGTGATTTGTCGCACTGTGGCCTTGCGGTCGCTGTGAACAATGCGCGACAGTCTCCGCTCCCCTCTGGCATCAATGAGCTGCGGACGTCACACAGCAGGACGACGGTTCGTCGTTTGGCCATCTGTGCACCACTTTTGATACGTACTCACTACAGCGGCACGTGAACAACAAGCAGCGCCGTTGCTGAGATCGTAGTTCCGAGGCGCCGGGCCATTACAATTTGTCTTTTATCAAACTCCGATAAATCGGTAACTTTTCCCATTCTGACTCCGAACACTCTGCTAATCGAAAGCTTATCCTCGGGTTGTATATATATATATATATATATATATATATATATATATATATATATATCTTCGTTTTAAATTCTAAAATTTTTTCCTTAGTCTTCAGTTTTGCTCTTAAGTATATATATATATATATATATATATCCTCTGGTATATGTAAACTTCACATGTAAACTTCACGTGCGCCACCGTTTGGTCTCCAGGCGCGTTCGTTTCTTTAGGCTGTGGGTGATCATAATGTAATAGCTCATGGGTGTATATAAAGATGAATTCCAAGCAGAGGGAAAAAGTTTCTTCGCAGTTGGTATTGCAGGTATACAGAAATCATACAAATGTATTACTGGAACGTATGATTGATTCACTTACTTGCAGAAAGTGTTGAAAATGTCGTCCTTCACCTAACCTAACTGTTTTACATATGTTTGCGAGAGTCAAAAAGTTCCTCTGCAGTGATGTTAAAGCTGTTCCACTTAATGTTGATGGTACTACAGTCAAAAAATTTTGAATAAACTTGTTGTATGCTTAATTTCAGTGTTTGCTGTTTTCTTGATAACATATCAAGCGTCAGAATACATTTCACAGCAACACCAATTTTCACCAGCTTCTAATAAGTTGAAAGTTTCCAAAATGTGGATGCTCATTGCATCCACATTTGGAAACTTTCAACTCATCATTGCCCCTCAGAAGGAGGAAAGACTCATGAAATCAACATCCACATTTTGGAAACTTTCAACTCATCACAAGTTTGTGAAAAATTGGTGTTGCTGTGAAACATATTCTGGTTTCTTAATGAGACGAAACAACTTCCAATATTCACTTGTAACGTACCAGGAGATGTGACGTACCTGCCAGAAGGACGCACACGACATAAAAGGCAGATAGCAATTAGAATCAATGTCCGCGTAGCTTAATTGGTAGAGCAACTTGTTCCGGAATAAGCGGCCTCGGGTTCGAATCCCGGCGTAGGATAAAAATGACGGAGAAATTCACTTCGTTATACACTCTTCCCCCTTTTTTACGCTTTCCAACCGTAGGTTGAAGAAACGTATATGCTCCAGCTTTTTCCGTCCGTCTGTCGGCAAGGTGGTTCGATTTCGATGAAATTTTAGTATCCGATAGGGGACCACCTGGGGACGAACCCTATTGAAAATGGGACAAATGGGATTAAAGGTCACGACATAAGAGTGGGATCCATTCCATTGCCCTTAGGCCTCATTACTTGCGTAAACATGGTTCGATTTCAATAACATTTCAAAATGTGGTAGGGGACCGCCTGGGGACGAAACCTATTGAAAATGGGTGAAGTGGGATCAAAGGTAAGGACATAGGAGCGGGATGCATTCCATTGCCCTTATGCCTCATACCGTGCGTAAAAATGGTTCGATTTCGATGAAATTTTAGTATGTGGTAGGGGACCACCTGGAAAAGAACCCTATTGAAAATGGGACAAATGGGGTCAAAGGTCAGGGCATAGGATCGGGATCGATTCCATCGCCCTTATCCCATACTATTGAGGTGGACGTCAAGTAATTTTGCTTCCTATATTTCCAATGGAAAAACTTTTCTACACATTTCCTTCACAATTAGTGTGTTCCCAAAGGATGGAACTTTGAACATCGATTAAAATAACTTCATATTATAACTTGGAATACTTAACATTTTCTAAAACATAACCATAATTATATTAAAAAACGATAACGTTTCCTTTTGTGGTGTTGAAACCAGAGAAAAGATGAAGCGACCTGCGCTTTGATGACGTCAGTAGACAAACAAATCTTTGATTGCATAATTATGGTCATGTTTTAGAAAATATAAGGTATTCCAAGTTATAAAATGAAGCTATTTTAATCGATGTTCAAATTTTCATCCTTGGGAACGCATTAATTGTGAAGAAAATGTGTACAGAAGTTTCTCCATTGGAAGTATAGAAAGCAAAATTACTTGACGTCCACATTAAAAGAGCAATTCTTGTATCTATGAAAATTTTATTTTGAAAACGGCTCTAAGGATTTTGATGAAAGCCGATAACCTACCGTTTTCTGGTACTAGAAATCAATTTAGCTTGATTACGACTTTAGGAAAATTCGTTTAGTGGTTTAAATAACCATCCCGAATTAGCGCGTTTTTAGTGTAGTGTCATGGCGTCGTCCTATTAGATGTTGACGCGGGGTCACGCCATCTCTCTCATTACGTCACGCGTTGTGTGTGGATCCTATTAACGTTTGATGACGTCCTCTTGCGAGCAGATGGTCACGATTCCTATCTGCTTCATTACGTCACGCGTTGTGTGCGTATGGCCGTCAGCACGATAACTCGCGTAACAATCGTTTGATTTCGATGAAATTTTAGTATGATGTAGGGGACCACCTGGAAAGGAACCGTATTGAAAGTGAAGGAAATAGGGTCAAAGGTCAGGACACAAGAGCGGGATTCATTCCACTGCTCTTATGCGTCATAACTAACGTAAAAAAGATTCGATTTCGATGAAATTTTATTATGTGGTAGGGAACCACCTGGGGACAAACTCTATTGAAAACGGGCGAAATGGGGTCAAAGGTCAGGACATATGAGCGGAATCCCTTCCATCGTCATTATGCGTCATAACTTACGTAAAAATACTTCGATTTGGATGAATGTTAGTATGTTGTAAGGACTTTCCTGGGGACGAATCCTTTTGAAAATGGGCGAAATGGGGTCAAAGCTTAGGACACCGGAGCGGGATCTATTCCATAGCCCTTATGCATCATGACTTACGTAAAAATGCTTCTATTGCGACAAAACTTGATCATGTTATTTCGCAGGTATACTGAACCGGTTCTGTTGAATATCATCGAAATGGGATCAAAGGTCAGGGCACAGGAGCGAGATTTATTCCACAGCCATTATCCTCATAACTTGAGTAATGATTTCTGGTATGTTGGAAAGCGTATTATAATCAATGCATTGCATGATTTTACTAACTTGTTTATTTTCAACAAGAACGTATTTGTTGGCATCGACGCCTTTTTTAATCTCCTTAAAATTAAATTCACCCATATTAACAAATAAGGCGTTATTTCTGACACGATATGCAACGGAACGAGAAGTCGCACGTCAAACGAAAACCTCTGAATGCTCAAGGCAAATGGTTGCGATGTGAAAAGTAACTCTCAGTCTTACAAATCAATTTTTCACTCTGTTTTTGCATGACAAATCAGTTTTTACTCCACTGGCACGAGTATCGTGCGCAAAATTCCATAGTACGCCTTTTTCTTCGAACAATTTTTTTTTTTTTTTTTTTTAAATAAAACAGAAATAAAACCGGGGCGAAATCGGGTCAATAACACCTTGACCCCACCCGTTTGACTCGCAAGAAATTTTCGACCCGTTGACCCGCTGACCCGTTTCGATAACTGTCCCGTGCCGGCGACTATTTCGAAAACTGAAAAAGGAACCATAATACACAGCTCTGTTGTATGTCTTAGAATATAAACTGCGAACCCGTAGACCTTTCTCTTTCTATCTTTTTTTTTTTTTTTTTTTGGAGGGTCTCTTTTTCTGTTATCAACGGCTTAGCAGGCTTCCGAGGGACAGAGGGTGTTTAGTGGCAGCGGGGAAAAACCGATTCCCTCTGGTGCCAGGTAGTTTGCTCTATCCATTTAGTCAGCAATGGCTGCAGTGGAGCAAAAAATTTGATACACAAAAAAGAGAAAAGCAAGATACAATGAAAGAGAAAAATTCAATTAATTTTAAGACCTTTGGCGAGTTTCAGAAACCATGTAATGAAGAAAATTCTGGTAATAAAACAGGGGGAAAAAATAGAGGAATTCTCGTTTCAAGATAGATAACAAATGCAAGCAAAGACATTGTAAACTGTGTCGCATTTGGTTTTTTAAATAATAGTAAAAATTTTTACTTAGAAGCATGTAAGACAAAACAGGAATTTGAAGCTGTTGGGAGTAAAGGTCTTTTGTCTCTCTTAATGCTGTGCAGAACCAATTAAGAAAAAAAAATAATTGTAACTCAATGTAAACGCATCGTGTTAGAAAAGTATGAGTTTTTTTGTTTGTTTTTTTTGCGGGGGGGGGGGGGGGGGGTTCCCTTGATGAAAAGCAATCAGGACCAGAAGAAATCTCAGAGGCTTAAAAGTTGTTATTTTTTCTCATTATTGACGAACTCCAGTACGATCTGAAACTAAAGAGGATCTGTAAGTGCCTTTTGATCCTAAAAATTTAAAAGGGTATGCTTTAAAGGGAAAAAAACCTTCATTTACAACCACTATAAGAGCTTTTAAATTAAAATAATTAAAGTACATCGTCCATTTAACGAACTCAATAGGAAGTAAGGATAATTGGTTAAATGATGAAGTTGGCATTAACGGTTTAAAAACACATTCTTAGAAACACTTTTAGGGAACAGTGTTACTACTGAAGAATACAAATATGTACAAACAAGGTATAGTGCAAATATTATAAGCACTAATAATAATGCAGTAAAGGTATATTCATTATACTCTTTTAAACATCTTAGATACAGTTAACACTGCTACTTGTCTGCTGTTTTCCATTCGACAAAGCTGCCCTCCTGTCTTAAAAGCCATTACTTATTTAAATACAAACGCCATTTTATAAAAACTGAGAGTAATTTTTCTTCGAGTTGGCAACAATGCAAAGGTGGAAAATAGCCACGCAGACGACTAACAGAATTAAGGAAGAATCTATGGCAACAGCTATTAGCCGTGGCAGACGATTCTGGTTTTATTATTGCGTAGTTGTTAAGGTGGACGTCTAGTGATTTTGCTTCCTATACTTCCAATGGGCAAACTTTTGTACACATTTTCTTCATAATTAATGCGTTCCCAAGGATGAAAATTTGAATATCGATTAAAATAACTTCATAGTATAACTTGGAATACTTAATATTTTCTAAAGCATAACTATAATTAAGCAATCCAGCATTTATTTGTCTAATGACGTCATCAATGTACAGGTCGCGCCATCTTTTTTCTGGTCTCGACACCACCAAAGGAAAAGTTATTGATTTTTAATATAATTATGGTTATATTTTAGAAAACATTAAGTATTCCATGTTATAATATGAAGTTATTTTAATCGATGTTCAAATTTTCGTCCTTGGGAACGCATTGATTATGAAGAAAATGTGTACATATGTTTGCCCATTGGAAGTATAGGAAGCAAAAACACTAGACGCCCACCTCAAGGTACGTCTACATTTCGCCATACAGCTATGGAAGTGAGTGATTCAGAGTTAAGAACTGAAATGCGTTGTGCGATAAAATGTTGCTGTAGTTTGGGTAAAACGGCTCCAGAAACAGTTGATTTAATGAAAAAAGCTTACAAAGATAAAATGTTTAGTTGAGTCAACGATTTTTGGGTGGCACCATGATTTCAAGAAAGGGCGTTTGTCGGCAAAAATCGCTCCTAGGCCTGGTCGACCTGAAAGTGTTTTTACGGAGCGCATTGTTAACACTCTTTGGGTAAATCCTGCAAGAAGATCGACGAATGACATATGAAGAAATAGCGGCATCAACTATTTCAAAAACGACGGTATTCCGCATTCTACTTGACAAATTACTGCTGCATCGTGTGTGTTCCAGATGGGTACCACATCACCTGACGAGAGAGCAATTGTTAGCCAGAATTCAGTTGTGTCATGAGTGGAAATAAATTATTGCAAAGGATCCAAACTTTCTGACCACAGTAATAACAGCCGATGAAACATGTGTCCACTATTTCGACCCCCTCACGAAGTTCGCAACGAGTGTCTGGAAACACACAGGCTCGCCTCCTCCAGAAAAAGTCCGCCAAACCAAATCAGCTGGGAAGGTGATGATGATAATTTTCTTTGATCATAAATGTGTAGCCTACCAGCATGCCGTTCCTCTACAAATTGCTGTCAGTGCTGAGTATTATATTTTAGTCTTGAAGCGTCTGCAACGACACCTATCGATTAAGCGACTGGAACTGGTGGGCAAGTGGACCCTACACCATGATAACGCCCGCCCACATGTGACTACTTGTGTTCAACAGTTTCTTACGAAATGCTGTATTGAAATCATGCCACAGCCTGCCTACAGTCCTGACATCGCCCCATGCGATTTCTGCTTATTTCCAACAGTGAAGGAGAAGTTCCGTGGCGCAACATTCAATACAGATGCTGACGTTATTCAAGCTGTATAGGGGTCGCTAAAGCAGCTTCCACAAAATACCTTCGCCACATGCTTTTGAAAGTGGACTGAACGATGGGACCGTTGCATATAACCCGAAAGAAGATACTTTGAGAAAGAATAACATATATTTTGCTGTATCTATATTTCTTTCTTTCTTTTTTTTCTTTTTTTTTTTTGTGTGTGTGTGTGTGTGCGATTTTACTCTCAGTTTTTATGGAACGGCCGTTGTATTTTGCCGTTTAAGGCCATAAATAATATGAGCCAATGGTTTGAATAGTGATTAGCCTACCTCGACTTTTGGCCGAAAGTCTCAAGTTCATGTATCGATGCCGCCAAAGCTCAGCCATGGTTCAGAAGACACACTAAGCCGGTGGAACCGAATTGAGAATCTTCCACGTATGTAAATATTTTATGAATCCCTTAGCGGTGATAGGAAGGTAGATAAATAAGATCCAAAACGCAGCACAATATTTTATTTCTCCTTTTTAAACCTAATTTAATGTTTCCCCGGTTTGAATTACAATACTTGAAACAAAATATTTTATTTGCTTAAGCAATAAATACGTTTGAAAGGCAGCGACCAACAAAGCTTCATCTGGACAACCACGCTGTGCAAAGAAAATTTATTGCATTACGATTTATTTGTGCAAAGCAGGATTTAATAAATTTTGCATCTTAAGTCCCAGGTCAACTCTATCTAGTTCTCTTAATACAAGTCTTTAGTGTAACATTCCAAAAGAGAAAAAAAAATCCAGAGTGTATCCTGGTATTCTTTGTAGATAATTTATGCCATGCATCTTTCCCATGTAAAGATCATTGTGGGTGAGAAATACGAGTGATTCGAGAGTATGCATTTATTTACGTACAACTCATTGTATTTATTCACGTCACTCATAACCACATCGAGGCCCACTCAGGTACATACTAAGTGGAATTAAATCACAACAACAAACAATGAGGTTTCCTAATTCCTGACATTGACCGGTACTTTGGTAGGTGGATTAATGAATGCTATTATCGTAAAACCAATGAAAAAAGACATGTGAGTCATAAAAGTAAACACACTCATCGTGAAAAAATAGTTGTACCAGAAAGACGTGTCGGACTGCAATGCTATTCGGGAGGATAGTTAAGGTTACCAGGAGCAGTAAATGATTAAACATTGAGACTGATGTGGGAAGTATTTATTGAGCTCCACGCCAATAAGTAGTGACTCTCAGTACGGCGTCGGGCCACCATGTTTGCTAACACAGCATAACAGACGTCTTTTTTTTTTTTTTTTTTTTTTTTTGATTGGAGGTTTAACGACCACCGTGAGCAACTCAATGGGCTATAAGCAGTCGCCCGTCCCTAATTTAGGGTCACTGGTTCCAGGGAAGGGAGAGAGCCAGTGCCGTAAGACAAACACAACATCCATGCCTCACCGGGATTCGAACCCGGACCCCTTACGGACGAATGATCAGAGGACAGCGCCTTAGACCACTGCGCCACCGGGGCGGCCCAGACGTCTTGGCATGAAGTTCTACAGGTTTCTAATGGTGTCATGTGATAAGCCATCCCTTGGAGCTTGAATCTTCTCACGCAGTTCCTGCAGATTGTGCGGTAGGGTGGAAGTGTGGATAGCGCGTCCAATAGCATTCCACACATTTTCAATCGACGATAGGTCTGGCAATGCGGGTGGCCATGGCAGAGTGTAAGTGCCTTGAAGGCAAGCTTTCGAGACAGCATTAGTATACGGACGAGCGCTGTCCTGTTGGAAAATCGGACTGGAGTGAGCGTTCAAAAAAGGTAGGGTCACTGGTTGCAGGACCTCCTTAACGTAACTTTGGACTGTCAAAGTGCTTGTAATGAATACTAAAGGTGATCTGGCATCGTAGACAATTGCACCCCACACCATGACACCAGGCCTTCTGGACGTGTGACGCTCGACAACAAACCGTTCATCTTGGTGGTGACAACGGTGCCTCCACACACGGATTCTCCTCTAAGACAAAAGCAGGACTCGTATGCAACCCCCTCTTCCAAGACAAAAGCAGGACTCGTATGCAACCCACCTCTTCCAAGACAAAAGCAGGACTCGTTACTGAAGATCACCCGCTGCCATTCTGAGTGGCTCCATGACAGTCTGGCACGACACCATTGCAGTCTTTGGCGACAATGAAATGGCGGTAAGGGCAGTCGTCGAAATGGTCTGAGTGCGTGTAGTCCTACGTCGTGCAGCCGTCTGCCAATGGTGCTGGCACTAATCGGACGATGCATGGGGGGGGGCACCATTCTTCGCTGAATATCCGCAACCGTGGTTGTTGGGTCACTCCGCCCATATCAAACTACCCGTCTGTCCTCTCTCACCATGGTTTGCACCCTTCCTGTCGCTGCTGCATGCCTTCTTCTATCCACTACCGCCAACAGCGTGCTATGGTGATATCCTCACGACCGGCATGGCGCGCAATACGGCGATAAGACCATCCCGCTTCCCGGATCCCGACGATGCGGACTCTTTCGAACTCCTCCAACTACTCGAATTGCTTCCGAACTTTTCTCCAAGGCATACTTCACTTGCAAAGGATGCAACCAACACAACAGCACGAGTCCAAATGGCAAACACAGCGCTACGACCCCTCCTTGATGGCGTCACATGCGCGGTCGAGTGTGATACTTAAATCATTTGCATGTCTCACAATGTCAAACCTACCCACCAAGTTTCATTCCTGTCGATTTGTTTCTTCTGGATGCAACTATTTTTTTGACGATGAGTTTATTTACCGATCTATAGAGGCGACAATAGTACGTATTTCGACTGTTTAGTATTTTAAAAACAATATTTATTATTATTGTTATGTATTATTCAGATTTAAACGAACATAAGAAATGGCCCGGACGTCGGTGAAACGTGAGGTAGCTACGAAAGTCCATCTACGCATGCGCAAGCTAAAATCTGACCTCAAGATAGAAAGAAAAGCTGAATCGCAAATGTGTTAGTGACGGGGATTGGTAACTTTTGGTCTAGGATATCTACAGGATACATCCCATCGTGTTATACGATACCCCCCCTCTTTGAGGGAGTCGAGAAGAAACCAAATTTCGCTACTACGTACCGTTTTCAATACATCAAAAATGAGTTTCTGTAATGGCTTTTATCACATTCAGCATCAGGTTCTCGTAATTTACGCAGATTGCAATGAGATATTGCTACGTTTATGTAAAACGTGGTGAAATAATGTTCGGCGATAGTTTAGTAAAATATATTGTTGAGTAACAATCAAATTAGCTATTGTTGCATCATTTCATGGGACAGCATTTAAAAATCAGATTTCAGCAATGGTTTTGACTATTTCCGTTACCCATTTCCGTTACATCATTTTTTTTTTTACTTGGGATTTACTTGACTGCTGCCGGGAAGATGCCGTAATCAAACGCTTTCTCAGCCGGGTGTCGATCAAGCGTTAGCGCCGTGTATTTGAGGAGACCACGCAATTTGTCAGATCAGATCAGATCATATGTAGAGGATTTTAGGAAGGGAATGTCCGACCCCATGTCTAAAACAACCCTTAGAAATAGGAAGCTAGGAGATTCGGGCTAGGGTGCCAGATAGGAAAGCGACACGGAAGCGAGGTAGAAAGGAGGAGGAAGGCGCCCTTATTTATTACCGGGAGCCAGTACCCGGGGTCCGACGGCTTAACGTGCCCATCCGACGCACGGCGGTTATTTAGTGGTTCGAGCGTTCGTACGTGCCTGGAATCAAAACTAAGGTCTAACGCAATTGGTCAGAGGCGGGCTCCCAATTTTATAGCAATTGGGCAGATCCCTTGCCTGTATCGTGACACTAACACTTCCGTTGCCCATTTCCGTTACATCAGTTTTGTTTTGTTGTTGTTGTTTTTTACGTGGGATTTACTTCACTGCTGTTGGGAAAGATGTGTAGCATCAAAAACCGTCACATTCGATACAGCAGATTTTCTGGTGCAAACTTGCATATTTACAAAATTTGTATACCCAATTATAATGGGAAAATCAAGAAGTCAAAGGTGAGACGACAGTTGTTGTTTTGTAAAAAAAACATTTGTGCCAAAAACAATTAACATTTAGAATATTCAAAGCAAACAGAATATTGTTGCTACCACTTACTGGTCATCCATGTAACACCTCTCAGAAAACTTAAAAATTTCACCGCCCGGGAGCAGGAATCGAACCCGCTTCTCCCGATTTCCGTTGAAGTATGCTAACCGTTATATCGCTCAGGACAGTAAAGTTCCAAGCAACTGAGACTAAGTAAACTTAGCTTAGGAATCTGAACATCCTGAGATTTTTGCTAGTTGAAGCATCGTTGCTCCCCCATAGCGTTTTGACCCACTTCCCATCCAGAAGTGGGTGTAGGTCGGAAATCACCAGCACTACAAGTAAATCAATGAAGGGAGAAATATTCTTCGTAATACATGGGAAATCGATAGAATATTCAACTACACTGTCCTTGGTGGTGAAGTTGAATATTCTATCGATTGTTTGGATTGCTTGGAACTTCACTGTCCTGGGTGGTGTAACGGTTAGCATGCTCGAACGGAAATCGTGAGATGCGGATTCGATTCCCATTCAAAGGCGATGAAATTTTCAAGTTTTCTGACAGGTGTTACGTGGATGACCAGTAAGTGGTACAAGCAAATACAGAATTTATGTTCTGTTTGCTATGAATATTCTAGCCATTTCCCATGTATTATGAGGAATATTTCTGCCTTCATTGAATTAACACTTATATATGCATGCTGAGCAGCGATGTTTTTTCTACAGTTCTCCTAATTGTGCCAATGTTATTAAGACGCAGTTTTGTCAAATACATAACGGCTTCAATGCACGCAATTGCACTCAGTTATTAATAAGAATATTTTATTTTTATTTTAGGGAAATGAAAAGCTTCCTGGAACTCTCCAGTCCCTGTGCGTTCGAAAATTATACATTTCATGGAGTTAAATTCAATTGTGCCGATCTGTACGGCACATAGAAAATTATCTTAGCTCGTTCAACAAAAGATGACGTCTAGGATCGGCTCTCCAAGTTTATTCACAAAAGAAATGCGATTATATTTAAGCATATATCATATACAGTATAATCGCAAATAAACCGATCTCTTTTATTAGCCGACCCCTCTAACTTCAGCAGCTAAATATTTGTGAAAATTCTTGACCCGCATATAAGCCGACCTTAAATTTCAAGATTTGGGGAAATTTATTTAGTTATAAAATATGAAATGTCTGAGATTACCTCCTTTAAAATTCTTCAAAGTCTGATTCACTATCGGAGTTTCCAAATAATTCCTGTAAATCCACTTCCGTTGCGCTTGCGTCATCAATATAAACATCGTCACTAAATTCATCATCGTTCCTTTTGCCTCCACCTGAATCGTAAATCAGATCGACTTCCGTTCCATCCATGGCATTACTTATACAGCATTTTTTGGAAGATTTTATTACCATTTCTGGCGGAATTGCGTCCGTCGCTTCTTTCACTCACAAAGTAGCAAGACCAATGTCGGCCTTTTTCAAGTTACCACCTTTTGTTGTTTCCACATCTGTTGATGAGATCTATTCAATCCATTTGTGTCGAAGTTTGTCTTTGAAAGGCTTTATCAAACTAACATCAAGTGGCTGCAAAAGTTATGTTAAACCACTAGGTATTACTATCAGTGTACTGTTATAGTTTCCATTGCCTTTTTCTAAGACCTTCAGTTTTATGTGCTCTAAAGGCATCCCACACGAGTGCTTGTTCTCCTCCTCAAGTCATATATCCGATGTCTGACTCACTGCGTGTCCGGTTTAACAAGTGACGTGACGCAACACGCAGTCCCACTGGGTAAATAAAATAAGGGGATTCCTTCATGTTTCGAAGGAAGAAATTCCACTATCTCAATTTAAAACAGGATTAGGTATTGCACTGATTATATTAGCAGCCCTTTTTCCCGTAGGAATCCTACTTTGGGTGAAAAAATATGCCATAATTAAGTTTTTTTGCATGTTTTAGTGGCCCGCGTGTAAGCCGACCCCCCAACTTTGAAAGCTGGATTTCTTCCAAAAGCGTCCGGTTTATACACGAGTATGTACGGTAATTCCCTTTTCAGAACAACGATTTGTGGTTTTAACTGTTGAGTTGGTACAGATTAAATGTTCCGAAATGAGAGTTAGAAAGTACCTACCCGCCTAGTCAAAGTAGCTTCCCTCTGCATTGACATACTTCTGCCAAAAGATTACGGCTTTAAAAGATTCAAAGCTGTCCCGTAAGTTGCTTCGTGTGGTCCAATAAAGTGTATGATGTCACTGACATGTAGAAAGCATCTTGGCTTTCTTCCAAGTTTTAGTGATTGGGTTTGGGAAAAATCGTCTGACGTTTCAGATCGTTGTTAGGTTACTCTGTGACTGTCTTTTACATTCCTAAAAAAATCAAAGCTGTCATTCTTGTGTCCTCAATGTATCACTCGGAAGAAGTCGATGAAGAGACTGGGAAGCCGAAAATGATTAGTTTTTATAACTGCACAAAAGAAGGTGTGGATGCATTAGACGAAAAATGCAGTATTTATAGCTCTAGTCATCGCACCAGATGTTGGCCAATGGCTGTATTTTTTCTAATATTAAATATGAATACAGTGAATGCATATATTCTGTATCAGTCTCATAGTAATCCGGATCCTCTATCACGGTGGATTTCATTAAATCTCTAGCTAAGGATCTTATAGATCCATACCTAAAAGAGAGATTGAATAACACGAGATTTTCAAGGGAATTGCGTTTGTCTATGAAACGCATTCTTAGAATCAAGAAAGAGGAGCCGATTAGAAAGGGAAAAAAACCGTTGAAAAGTTAGCAAGAGAAAATAGAAAAGCATGATTTCTATGTCTAGCGGCAAAGAAGCGCAAAACTCCCTAATTGTGTTCTTCCTGCAATAGACCAACATCGTTGAATGTTGCCAAATATGCCTCGAGTGTGCAAACTCGGATTCCGAAAACTGAACGTGTTGTCAGTTGAACGCTTGCAGTTTTCTACAAATTCTCCCTGGAGAGACCTAATACTTACTGTTTATGAAGAATATTTTATGAACAGCAGATATGCACAGTCTTAGAAGTGTGCGTATTTTATTATTTTTAAGAAAATTTAAAACATTATATATGAAAATTTCTGTGTTCCAACAAAACTGCATGATTTTCAGTAACAAAATTTTAAAATACTATTTTTTTTCTCACATTTGGGTCTCAGTTTGTTATTAAAGTGCAAAACAATCATTTATATTGTTCCTTTTGCAACAGGTCTTTATCTAGAGTGCAGTACAGATAGCGGCCCCCTGGACCACACGGCACTCTTTACTTACTAAATATATGCAAAAATCACTTTCAAAGCCTGAGCTACCGGTTAAAATCACTTTCAAAGCCTGAGTTACCAGTTAAAATCACTTTCAAAGCCTGAGTTACCGGTTAAAATCACTTTCAAAGCCTAAATTACCGGTTAAAATCACTTTCAAAACCTGAGTTACATACCTTTGAATTCTTCGTTGATAGCAAATTTGTATTCTTTAAGGATGGTTTAGGCTTTTAGAAACATGTTTTCCGCTTTGCAGTGGTAAACATGTTTCTAAAAGCTACACGTCATTTGGGACTGCAAATGATTTTGTGCGTGCGAGCAAGAATGTTCGTGTGAGTACACAAACATTCAATAGATCTCGAGCAGCGATTGTATTACTAGGGCAAAGCAAACGGAATACAAAGTTTGTTCATCTACCTTCCTCGTAGGTGAATAATCGGTGACGTCACTCGCCGTCGTAAAAGGAAAATCGTGAATCCAAAAAGAAGCTATTGAAGAGGAAGCTTTTTTCAACAATTTTTAACTCACGCAGGGCATAAAACCTGCAAAATTGTAGTCAAGGTTTATGCAGAAACACGTTTACAATACACACAGAAAACATAAACAGCTTTGTGGATATTCCAGAAAGGGTAAACCAAATTTCGAAAGCATATACAGCACATATTTATAAGGAAACGGATTATACTTTTGAAGGTTAATTTAGTTTCAAGAGTAATACATCCTATTTTTATGCAAATTAAAAAGAGTAAAAAAGACGGAGTACGTGCAGTCATACACTGGCGTGCAAAAATTAAGGACGAGGCGGTTTTTCGAATGTAACCTCGTGCAGAAGTGTTTCACATCGACTCAAATCATACCATAAGATCCCCAAGATGTAAGAATATGGGACAAGTGAGCAAAACCGTCCAAACAAGGAATCCAAAGGATACAAAGGCACTTTATTGAAAAGGTAGCTTCAAGCACAACTGGACAGAAGACAGAAACGTCCATGTGACCGGTGGCTGCCAAGAAAAATCCAGAGTTTAGTAGGGGATATGATCACCCCTGACTGCGTTGCAGGATTTACAACGTCTGTCCATGCTGAGGACGAGGTTATCAAGGAGCTGTTGAGGCATCACGGTCGTTGTTGGCGGCTGGTGACGTGCTGCCAAGCGTCTTCCGAGAAGATCCCACACGTGTTCGATTGGATTTAGATCCGGGGACCTAGCAAGCCAATCTATGCGTTGAATATCTTCACTCTCCAACAGCTCTGCGACAGCCAATGTACGATGAGGTGGAGCGTTGTCGTCCATGAAGAGGAACTCAGGACCCACAGCACCTCTAAACAGACGCAGGTGAGGCAGGAGAACCTCGGTACAATAGCGAACACCAGTGACTGAACCTCCTTGGAAGATGTGGAGGTCAGTACGGCTACCAAGCATGATACCGTCCCAAACGAGAACTCCGCTACCTCCAAACCTGTCCTTTTCAATGATGTTGGATGTGTGATTGCGTGTTCCCTGCTCTCTCCAGATGAGTATACGTCCAGAATCGCTCGTCAGACTAAATGGGCTCTCATCTGTAAAGAGAACTCGACCCCATTGCTGATGTGTTTAGTTCATGTGTTCCTGGCACCACAGAAACCGCCGTCTCTGATGAGCAGGCGTTAATGGCACACCGTACTGATCGTCGAGCAAATAGACCACCTTTGTGCAACCTCCTGGCCACGGTAAAACGCGATAATGGACGTCCAGTTGTCTGTTGCATGTAACTTGCGATTTTTCCCGCTGTCTGCAGTCTGTCTCTTCTAGCCTGTTGGACAATATACCGGTAGTCGGCCGCTGTGGTTGCTCGTGGACGACCACTGCTAAACTCTCGGACAGCTGTTCCGGTCGTTTGAAATGCTCTCCAAGCTCGTGAAACGATGTTGTGAGCCATCCCGAACTCCTCGGCCACACTAGTCACACTTCGACCTTCTTCCAACTTCCCAATGACGCGACCTCGGGTAGTCATTCAGATGTCGTCTACTGGATTGCCTGTTGGCCATATCACACGGTAGCAGCAACTCGACGTCATTCAAACCGATGTACACCGTGCAATAGATATCTTTCACCGAATTGCTGAGCGTACACGGCCCGTTTGCTTTATACCCTTCCGAGACTCCCCCATCCCTCCTTCCTACGTCATGCTGCATATATGCGCATGCCCTACCATACAGGACCCTAGTCTATCTCCTGAGTGGTCTTTTGGTCTGTTCTGCCTGCTCGTTCCGCTGTTATGCTAATTTCTCCTCTTCGTCCTTAATTTTTGCACACCAGTGTACTATTGTCATACAAAAAGAAATTACCTCATGCCTAGGCTTGCCAGACATCCCGGTTTCAGAAGCATGTCCCAGTGTCCCGGACGGTTTGTAATTTTGTCCCGGTCATCATAAACTTAAATAAAATGTATGCAAAATTTGGAAACCAAGTGAGGAGTGAGCTTATTTCGTACTCATCGATGAATCATCGACGGTGATAATAGTATGAATAGAAGTGCAACCGTTCCCACGTCTGTCACGCCAGTAAGTCACACTACTTTCGGAGGTGATGTGGGAAGGAAGAGGAGGTAGAAGCTCTTAAAAAATTGCAAAGTAATCTAAAAGAAATAAGGGATGTTAAGTTTGACACCTCTCGTGCAAAAAAACATCTTAAACACTCTGAGAAAAAATGAGGGATTCGATTCTTATATTGAACTGTGGGGAAACAGTTTTGATTATGCGTCTAAATTTGTTTGGATGAATGAAAATGCCATCGCATGGGAAAATTTTCTAAAGGTATCAGAGATGATAAGCGAAAGACTCAACAAGAACAAGGATATCGTGAACTAAGATCAGCTTTTCGATGGAGTTGTATTGGCTAGTCATCAAAAGTTGAAACATGGTTTGGAAGAAAAAGAAGAAGAGAGAAGAGTAACTAGTCATCAAAAGTTGTCATTAAAATTTTAGTCATCAAAAGTTGAAACATGGCAGAAGGAAGAAACAGAAGAAGAGAGAAAAATAACAAGTGAAGGGATGTGGTTTCTGCTCTTCCACCACTTCAAAGACAACGACATTTCAGTTCCAAATCTGCAATTAATAACGGAGTATATCTTTTCTATGCCAGGAACTTCAGCTCCAGTACAAAGAGTTTTCTCACTGATGAACAAGGATGATTCTACTGTACGAGACCTGATGGTCTGCAGAGTAAACTTCGGACTACTAAATCAAAACAAACAAAGTGTTTCTAAAAAACGTTCACTCAAATGAAAAGTATGACAAGTCAACTGGTATTGCATTACAAACAATAAATCAATTGTTGCATTGGCATTGCAAGTGATGTTTAAAGTTTTTTGCATTTAATATTTCTTTGTACAGTTTTTATAATAAATGTGTATATGTGTTTGTTCATAATCACAAATAATACTTTTGTTTTAATAACCTCTGATACAATATTCTCAACAATTATATTATTTATATATATATTGATTGTTATTACTTATTATAAGCACAAAACACAAGTTGCGCATATGGCGGCGTATGCTGTAGTGTTTAATTTGTGGAGGGGGGAGGGGGTGCAGGTTTTGGCCACAACTCAAAAACACGTCCCGGTCTCGCTTTTCCAAAATCTGGCAAGCCTACTCGTGCCGAACAAAAAAATCATTTCTTCAGCCTTCCTCAAATTTACTTAACCCTGCTGTTCTGTTCAGGTCTATTTGACCCGAAACTTTTTCTCATTTGTTTATAAAAAATAATGTATGGAAATATTTTCACCGCAGATCATGACTTTGTTGTTGAATAGTATGCAATTTCTCTCCTAAAAGGGTTTTTCATTTATTCCTGTATCCTTAATATATTTTTCAAGTTATTAGTAATGTATCGTTCCGGCCGGCCAATATGACCCGATTCAAAATATATTTGTATAATTTATTTATAAAAGTTAAAAACACGCATATTTGTTTAGAATACTTCAACAATGTTAGATAACAATTTCTGCTGCAAGCTATGGTGTTATCAAACTTGTTTATTCAGAAAAGCAAAACAAGCCGACGGGCAAGTCGCGGTAAGTCTTGTACGTGATAGGACGGCACTTACCAGGTCAAACGGAATGGCATTTTGAAAAAGTTGACATAGTGCTAAACTATCACAAGATGTTAAACAGCAAGGATAACAGATGTGAAAAGTGTATCCGCGACTGTATTCATTCTACAATTCAAAATGGAATCATAAAAATGACAAATACTGAAAGGGAAAGAATTTATGGAACACAATGGAAAAATGTAGAAAGTGTTAGTTTTCAAATATACAACGGCCGTTCCATAAAAATTGAGAGTATTATTTTTTTAGTTGGCAACAGTGCAAAGTAGAAAAATAACAACGCAGACGACTAACTGAATTAAGGAAATATCTAAGGCAACTTATTAGCTGTGGCAGACGATTCTGGTTTTGTTATTGCGCAGTTGTATAAGGACGTCTGCATTTCGCCATGCAGCTATGGGGATGAGTGATTCAGAATTAAGAACTGAAATGCGTTGTGCCGCATTTCACAACCTTGCCCCCCTCCCCCCAGTCGGCACCTATGGTAAGAAGAGTGTTTACATTGAAGTATGTTAGGGTGTTTTGGGGTGTATCATAAAAAATTAAGAGATATCTCCAAGCACCCTAAAAGCGTTACAAAATAAACCTATTTAAGAAATACATGCACAGTAAAAATTTCTGAAGTTCTGTAATTTCATCTTGAATCTTTTCCTTATCTGTATATTTCAGCTGTGAACGGTAGAATCTATGGTACCCTGGAAGGCCTTGTAGCCAAGAACGGGACAAAATCAGCTTGGTACCTGCTTGGAATGGGCAGCGAGGACGACCTGCATACTGCTCATTTCCATGGACAAACCTTCCTTCAAAGATCCGACACCGTTCGAAGAGGGGACGTGGTTGACCTTTTCCCAGGATACTTCGAAACTGTTGAGATGATAAATGACAATCCAGGAACATGGATTCTTCACTGCCATGTTGATGATCACATGAGCTATGGCATGGCCGCACTGTTCACTGTTACGCCATGAACTTGATTTTCAGCCTGAGAGAAATACCAACGAAGAAACTAATGAAGACATAGAAATGTTAATATTGATTTCATGCAAACACATATTCAGATCACTGGCGTAAACACTACAGGCATGCTCGGTTGCTTACATACCCCCGCAAAAATCAGGGCATGCCTTGACTTCTGTAGGGGCAACCGAAATTATCTTTGGTAACAATTCGTACATTGTAGTCATTAGAACTTATGGAAGATGTTTCTATAAGTTAACGTCATCAAAATTGATATATTCATCACACCCTTTTAAATTAGTGTACGTTAAATACATTATTTTAGTCAAAAGAAATTGTGAGATACATCAGTTATAATTTTATGCTAAATTCCAATCAACAGACATCTATTGAGAAATGAAACAGCTATTAAGAAAAATATGGAGAAAAACAAGAGGTCACCCAGGTGGCCGAGTGGTGTGCGGCGCTGGCTACCAGTCGTTCGCCGGAGATGGATCCAGGTCCGAATCCCGGCTCTCTTTCTTTTCCGTGGAACCAATTACTCTAAATTAAGGGTGGGCGACTGCTTATAGCCCACTGAGTTGCTCACGGTGGTCGTTAAACTCTTCCCCTCCCTCCCTAAAGAAAGAGGGCATCTTTTGTCCGTAATATATTCAAATTTACTCACAAGCATGACGATTGAATGAAAAACGACCACTATTACTCTAAAATAGGGACGGGCGGCTGCTAAACCCCCCTCCTCCTCCTCCCCCTAAAAAAGAGAGCATCTTTTGTCAATAATATATTCAAATTTACTCACAAGCATGACGATTGAATGAAAAACGACCACTATTACTGTAAATTAGGGACGGGCGGCTGCTTATAGCCCACTGAGTTGCTCACGGTGGTCGTTAAACCCCCCTCCTCCTCCTCCCCCTAAAAAAGAGAGCATTTTTTGTCCATGATATATTCAAATTTACTCACAAGCTTGACGATTGAATGAAAAAGACCACTATTACTCTAAATTAGGGACGGGCGGCTGCTTATAGCCCACTGAGTTGCTCACGGTGGTCGTTAACCGCCCCCCTCCTCCTCCCCCTATTCAAATTTACTCACAAGCATGACGATTGAATGAAAAACGACCACTATTACTCTAAATTAGGGACGCCGCCCCGGTGGCGCAGTGGTCTAAGCGATGGCCTCTGATCATTCGTCCGTAAGGGGTCCGGGTTCGAATCCCGGTGAGGCATGGATGTTGTGTTTGTCTTACGGCACTGGCTCTCTCCCTTCCCTGGAACCAGTGACCCTAAATTAGGGACGGGTGACTGCTTATAGCCCATTGAGTTGCTCATGGTGGTCGTTAAACCTCCAATCCAAAAAAAAAAAAAAAAAAAAAAAAAAAAAATAAATTAGGGACGGGCGGCTGCTTATAGCCCACTGAGTTGCTCACGGTGATCGTTAAACCCCCCCCTTCTCCTCACCCCTAAAAAAGAGAGCATCTTTTGTCCATAATATATTCAAATTTACTCACAAGCATGACGATTGAATGAAAAACGACCACTATTACTCTAAATTAGGGACGGGCGGCTGCTTATAGCCCAGTGAGTTGCTCACGGTGGTCGTTAAACCATCCGCCTCTCCTTTTCCCCCTAAAAAAAGAGAGCATTTTTTGTCCATAATGTATTCAAATTTACTCACAAGCATGACGATTGAATGAAAAACGACCACTATTACTCTAAATTAGGGACGCGCGGCTGCTTATAGCCCACTGAGTTGCTCACGGTGGTCGTTAAACCATCCCCCTCCTCCTCCCCTCTAAAAAAGAGAGCATCTTTTGTCCATAATATATTCAAATTTACTCACAAGCATGACGATTGAATGAAAAACGACCACTATTACTCTAAATTAGGGACGGGCGGCTGCTTTATAGCCCACTGAGTTGCTCACGGTGGTCGTTAAACCCTTCCCCTTTCTCCTCCCACCTAAAAAAGAGAGCATCTTTGCTCCATATTATATTCAAATTTACTCACAAGCTGACGATTGAATGAAAAACGGCCACTATTTCAAAAATTTCCAAAAGTTTGCTACTGGATAACAATTGATATATTTTTATGGACAACAGACTTTTATTTATTCTCTTATTTTTCTTTTAAGAAAGTTAGTATATAAACGCCATTTTCCTTTTCGAGCATGCCTTGCGATTTAAAAACCTCTTCCCCTATGATTCTGATATAATATGGTAGGGGCGTAACTGCCATTAAGTGCGATTGAGCGATCCTTGAGGGCTTTTGACACTAAGGGGCCCAAAGAGGATTGAAAAAATAAAATTTAAACTCAAATCCCCCCTCCAAAAAGGAAAAAAAAAGAATGTGAGATGCGGAGTGAAAGAAAAATAACTGCAAACAGCGAGCTAGAAGACAAGTAGAGCTTTTTTCACTTCCGTCGTCTGCTATGGTATCTGCAGTGCAGGGAATACAGTTGCGTCACAATGGCAAGCACTGGATAATAGATTTCTAAGAGCTGGAGACTCATTCAAGGTAAATGTTCAAGATAAATGGTAGAATTTTAGATATATCTATAACACAAGTTATGTAAGAAAATTATTGGAGCTAAAAAAATGGCCAATAATTTCTCATTTTTGTAACCTCTAAACATGCTTACCATACTATTTTAAAATATGCAAATAATTCGCAAAAAATATATGATAACGATCTAAGTAAACATTTGTCCATTCAAATTTTGCAAAATAGCTTTATAAAAGAAGAAATTACATCAGTAAATTCAATAAAAAGACCCTCAAAATACTCAATAATAAAGTTTAGGTAACCCAGACGTCTCTACAGAACATTTTTTTTTTCGCCCCGGTGGCGCAGTGGTCTAAGCGATGGCTTTTGATCATTCGTCCGAGATTGGTCTAGGTTCGAATCCCGGTGAGGCATGGATGCTGTGTTTGTCTTACGGCACACGTTCTCTCCCTTCCCTGGTACCAGTGGCCCTAGTTGCTCACAGTGGTCGTTAAACCTTCAATAAAAAAGAAATAAAAAAATTTAATTTCTAACACCACTTGTTGCAGGAGCTACTTTTGAAACATCATTCAGCAAGTCGAAAATAGTCAAAAGTATTTGCAAAAAAAACCAATATGTCAGGAAAGACTGAAATGTTTTTTTACTAATTACCACTGAAGATCAAGAGGCACACAAATCAAATACCAAATATTTAATCAGACTTTGCCAATGCAATATGTAGGAAGAAAGGTTTTTATTTGAAAATCTATAATTTTCTATTGCAATATAAGGATTTCTTAACTGAAATAATTGTTTCTAAGAGTTAAAACGTAAGATTTTCTAAGTTAGTTTTGCCAAATAGAGCAAAAGCGAGGAGGGGGAATTTTAGTTACGCCACATTAACACGGTAGGATTTCCAATCTTGTATCACCGACCCCGGTGGTGCAGTGGTCTAAGCGATGGCTTCTGATCATTCGTCTGAGATGGGTCCGGGTTCGAATCCCGGTGAAGCATGTCATTAAACCCCCAATCAAAAAAAAAATCTTGTAACGTGAAATTGAAAAGTCAGGACTGTTTTGCAATACTTATTTAGACTGCTTTCGTTGTGATAGCAACGGTGCAGTATTACCCTTTATAGAAATTGTTCTAATGGTTCCCATCATGCTATCTGTACTTTTTATGACAATATACATACTCTATCGTACGTGTTACTTATATAAAACAAGTTAGTAAAATCATGCAATGTATTGATTATGATACGCTTTCCAACATACCAGAAATCCTAAGAAAATGCCTTGGTTTTGAGGGGACTAAACTATGGTATAACGTTTGAGGTTCACATATATCAAAATTAAATCTCTTTGTGCCCCTGTTACCTATTTCTTTTATCAAGAGCTACCACACAAAAGCCGTTTTATAATTAAAAATCCCATCTAAGTCGGACAATTTTCACGGAAGTTATCGTGCGAAAATAATGGCTAACGAATCTCACGCATGCGCATTGCCCGCAACTGCTGACAAAAAAACATTTTTGACGGAACTGCATGCTTCCAAATTCGTTACGGAACAACGTATTGTATTTCGTCGCAATCGAAGCATTTTTAGTCAAGTTATAAGAATAATGGCTATGGAATAAATCTCGCTCCTGTGCCCTGACCTTTGACACCATTTCGATTATATTCAACAGAACCGGCTCAGTATACCTCCGGAACAACATGATAAAGTTTTGTCGCAATCGAAACATTTTTACGTAAGTTATTACGCATAAGGGCGATGGAATGGATCCCGCTTCTATTTCTTGACCTTTGACACCATTTCGTCCATTTTCAAAAGGGTTCGTCTCCTACCACATACTAAAATGTCATCGAAATCGAACTATTTTTACGCGAGTTATCGTGCTGACAGGCATACAGACAGACGGACAAAGCTGGAGCATATACGCTCCTTCAGCCTACGGTTGGAAAGCGTAAAAAAGGCTTAAAGTATCTTAACTTTGGCTGTATGATGGAAAAATATGTTCTGTTACGTACTCGTAGAAAATATATTCGACTTTTTTTATTTTAGAAAATATGTTATCATTTTATTAATATTGCGCACATGCAATTAAAGTACATTACGTCTATAATATTCTAAACATCGGCAATGAAGCAAGTCAAAAATACGAATAGTAGTTGTTGTGAGAAAACAGCAAATGGATCAGTTTAAAAGATAACAATACGTAATGAGAAAAAGAAATGTTATTTATATAATCCCTTTAACCTGCAACCAACACCACGGCGGTAAGAATTAACAGAAGACGCCCTAAGAATGGATTTTTGAAGCCAAAAAAAATGCGCTATTCGTCCGCACTCTTGTCTACATTCAGAGTGTTGACTACCCTATTAGGCGTGACTCTCATTGAAAAGTATTAAAAATTTGTGATTTTAGAAGATGATATTTCTTCTTAACATAGTTTTCCAACGCAGTTTTTTTTCTTTGCGTGCCTCAGAACTTATTTCAACTTGTTCATATTTAGCGCCCATTAAAATTTATTATACATTCATTTTATATTTTATACTTTTCGTGTCCATTTCTCTTTACATTTGCCCTGTTAAATTTCATAAGTTCTTATAAGGTATTCCTAATCGCTCTCTAACATTTCTAATATTCTTTCCTCAAAAGAGATTTGTTTTGAACAGGCACTATTTTCACTGCGGAAGAACGAAAATCCAAGAAATCCGGCTTCATGTCATTAGCGTAGGAAAAATAGGGTACAACGTCTCCTCTAAAATCTTAGCTCCAGGCACTTCGTGAAACACACCGATGGGAAATTCAAAAGAATTTAATTTAATTTAATTTTTACTGTTTTAGTTGTTACATCATATCTTACATCAAGTTTATATTTACATTTTACTGTAACAAAAAGTAAATATTATAACAGACAAGGAAATTCGGGAAAAGGTCTTCAATGACCTGACTAGGTCATTTGAAGACCTTTTATCTTATTACATAATAAATACAAGTCAAGTTATTACAGAATTAAAGTAAATAGTAGGCAGGTCATGCAGTAAATCAGCAGTTGTTAGTAGATATTAGTGGCAATTGGAAAGGGATTAAAATGTTATATGATATAAAGTGTGTAATAAAATATTATTAAAAAATATAATATTATTAAAATGCTATGTGACTATAAAGTGTTCCCAAAATTCATTTAAAAACAAAGTGATCGAAACACTATGACTGTGGTTATCATAAAGTCATATAAATGTTGTCTCTTAAGTGCAAATTCCGAATTTTTGTTTAAGAAGAGTTACTATAAAATGCTGCGATATCTGAAGACAAATGTTCGATAGATGAACCTAAACCCAATTTTTATTAGTTTAAGACAGAGAATTTCATAGATATAATTATTGTTGATGTAAGCATGGAAAAAGCAGTCTCAAAATGAACTATTTATTCTTGTAAGTACACTAATTCTTTCTATTCGAGCTAAGGAATTATATTTCGTCATTAAGTGAACCACGCATAATAGTATAAAAGTGTAGCTCGCAGTTGTGAAGAAATTTGGTAACTCTGGATGAGCAGGGACTTGCATCATTTAAATAATATACCAAATTTTGGGCTAAGGATCCAAAATAATTTGGAACTGAAGACAACAGATAAATACATGGCATAGCAGCAGACGTCTTATAACCAATGAAAACAAGGATCCCACAAAGTCAATAATATTTTTTTCGAAAATGGCAAACCTATCACGAAAAATATTATCGTTGGAATTCCATTGGTTGTTTTTTTTTTTTAATTTAATATCGATCGCAGTTCTCAGCGATCAGAAGTGTCTGGAAGAAAAGAAAATCAATTAAAATTAAAAGGATGATAAATATTGTAATATTCTTCAGTTACGTAGCTGTTTTACCTGTTAATATGGAAGCAATTTTAATTATATCATAAGCAGTCGCCCTTGATAAAAGAGTATATCTTCACATTAAAGTTAAAGGCCGCTTAAAGAAACTTTTATTTTCTTCAAAAGATTATCAGTCTAACTAAACTGCATTTACATATTGGCTTGAGCTGTATACATTCTTTCACTAAATTTATACTTAGATTTTTATACACTTTATTATTGTATAAAAAGGCTCTTTTAAGTGCCGTTGTTTTCAAATTATATTTTAAAACAACTAAAATATAATTAATACTTATTTATACTAAATTTTCTTTAGCGTGTTAACAACAATAGGTTAGCGTGTTGAAAATAATAGTATTTAGCGCATTTGTCTTTAGCGTATGAACAATAATAGTCACTTTAAAATCAAAGCTTTGTGCCTGCCGATTTCAATGCATTTTTTACTCAGTAAATTTTTACCGCTTTTCAATGATAGCATAGTTTCTTCAAATTTTGAAATTAACAAAGGGAGATTGCTAAGAAGAAGAATTGGACTTAATATCTCCTGCTGTGCCTACTAATGTACTGAATATAGATAATTGCAACAATCGCTAAAATATAAGCTAATAATAACAACTAGTTCAATTTATTCTGCGACAGCATATTGTTAATTTATAAAAACCCTGTTACATGTGAGAATTTGCCGCCCCGGTGTCGCAGTGGTCTAAGCGATGGCCTCTGATCATTCGTCCGAAAGGGGTCCGGGTTCGAATCCCGGTAAGGCATGGATGTTGTGTTTGTCTTACGGCACTGGCTCTTTCCCTTCCCTGGAACCAGTGACCCTAAATTAGGGATGGGCGACTGCTCATAGCCCATTGAGTTGCTCACGGTGGTCGTTAAACCTCCAATCAAAAAAAAAAAAAATACATGTGAGAATTTAATACATATTGTGGCCACTTGTTTACATAAACTCACAGAGTTTTACATAATTTATATTTTTCTTCTGGGAGAACTCATATTTACTCGTATGTAACCATATTTATCAAACATACAGTCAACCCTCGTGAACCGTCCCTCGATTTACCGCCACCCTTGCTGCATGACGTCACTTCTTGGGTCTGAATATACGTTGCTCTACATAAAACATCTCTTGATACCTTCATATACAGCCGGGTCCGCCAACCGCCAGTATGTTACTACACCAACTTGCCTTTTCTAACATAAAACATACATGATGTACCGCCACATAACACCCTGTGTGATAATTTTTTCGGACCTTCATTCAATCGTGGCAAACCTCAATATTAAATACCCTACTTCAATCAAAGGTGGAGTTCAGTGTCTTTTAAGAGTACGAAGATCCTTTGAAGCAAACTTTCAGTGTGGCAATATTTCAAAAACACTTGTCAAATTAAATTGTGCTCTGGAAGGAACTGGGTTGAAATCTAAAACAAAAATGAAAATAGACGAGTTTTGTTTTAAAGAAACTGAACTATGTAAAATGCTTTTCATTTTCCCTTGATACAGTTTAAGTAACGTAATATGATTTTTTATTCATTTCCGTATAATTAAAATATTAACTTTTCCTTCTTACTATGAAAGTAAATTCTCGCATTTCATGTACACCAGAAACTTTTGATGCCGCCCCGGTTGCTCAGTGGTCTAAGCGCTGGCTTCTGACCGTTCACCAATGATGGGACCGGATTTGAATCCCGATGAGGCATGAATGTTGTGTTTGTCTTACGTCACTAGCTCTCTCCCTTCCCCGAAGCCAGTGGCTCTAAATTAGGGACAGGCGACTGCTTATAGCCCATGGAGTTGCTCACGGTGGTCGTTGAAACGGACACTACGAACTACACTGTGCACTAAGTACATAACATATGACTGCATTTTTTATAATTCACATGTTTTTGACTTAGTGCTAATTATGATTTTCGATTAACCATAACTACCGAAATTCGGGTTGCTTAAAAAAATAAGGGGCAAATTTGATGTAACCCCACAACGTAATGCAACAAACAGTAGCGGTACATCAAGGGTTGACGGTACAAATTTAAAATTGTTTTCGTTCGTTCCTGAAGTTTGTTTACACTTATATATTTATATGTAATAAAACATGTAAATATATATATTAACTTTTTTTAGGTATATTTTATTTTAAGAGGTTTTTGCTTTGTTCTGTGAGGTTTGGGTGGGCATTTAATTTTTTTTTTTTTTTTTTTTTTTTGGAAAGGGGGTTACCCTGTTTGTAGTTGTTTGTAAAGGTGCCTGAATTCAATCTTTGCTGGACGTTACTTCAGCTTGTCTACATGTTCATTAGTTTTGTGATTTGGTTTGAATCTTTGCTGTTTTTTCGTGTTGGGTGTGTCTAGGGTGTTTCGTTTCGTTTTTGAGTTTTCAAGTTTGCTGAAAGGGTTATCTTATATATATATAGGGCAAAACAAAGCAAAATTTTGAACAAGAGAAACAAAAATAATAGGACCATCAGTTACCAAATACACTATCCGAACCAGGTTAGCTTCAAACTATGCAAAGTACCGAATAAAAGAATGCAGGGAAGCATATTAATGACTGACCTCTTGTCGGCTTCGTCAAGGGCACTCCACACGTATCTTTGTCAAAATCCAAGACCACATTCTGCCATCAAGATGACTAGCCAAAAAAGGGGTTCCCTACACTCAACACCCGCCACATTTAACTGCATTCTTAAAGCACAAACAAAAATTATGTTTTTAAAAACATTAAAAAGGGAACTTTTTTAAAAACATATATATATATATATACATGATATTCTAAATAACATTATTAGGGGGGCTTATTACTTGCATCTATGGCTTTGCAGAAATCTATTTCCAACTAGGTCTTTGTGGAAGTGAGGAAATGCAGAGTTTTGCTGGTCCTTGATAAAGCCAAGGCTCGACATTCTCGACACTTACTACATTCAGTTTGCTTTTATTTTATCCTTTTTTTACTCATACCAGTCAGAATATGAGTTTCACAATGTTGTTTTTGGAATCTCGGTTTGAAAATTGTTTTTGCTATTGTCTCTTCTTAAAAGTATGTGAATTCTGAATTTTCGTGACTGCTGCGTTGCGCGTCTTGATCTTCAGGTTTTTGTGCAAATTTCGCTTTAACTTCTTAGGTAATATCTTTTGTTTTAGTCTCAGCTC
The DNA here is from genome assembly GCA_039090855.1 of Macrothele yani. NCBI lineage: Eukaryota > Metazoa > Arthropoda > Arachnida > Araneae > Macrothelidae > Macrothele > Macrothele yani. The sequence goes on from CM076990.1 coordinate 174,011,013, forward strand.
TTTATATATATATATATATAATAGCACGAATGAATATGCAATTTTGCTAAGCACGCCAAGATAGAAGCTCAATAGCATCCACCTTAACGCTAAGGCATCAACTTCTACAACTTTAATGTTTCCCTCTTTTTTCTGACTGTCGTCGCTAATTTCAATGCTGTAACCTATGCTCTTATATCATTCGTAGCATTCGAAGTTGTAGTGGCCTGCTCTTTGTTGGCAGTTGAAGTAAACCTACCTTAAAGATTTGTCTTTCGTTTTATTTTAGTTACATAGTTGTTGGGGAAGACGCTTCCATTCTTTCCTTCACTCGTTCAACTCATTCGTGATAGAGCATTATTGTGTGACATAATTTTCTCAAGCATTTGTGACGACTTTATTAAAATTAATTTTCATTGCTAGTTTAATTTCATGAGTGATACTTATGCAGCACTGTTTCAAAATAGCGTCAGTTGTTGTCGTTATTCTTCAAAATATCTTTACCAAAGCGCCATACGTTTTTAACGTAGACGTGGCTTTTTCAGGACTTCTTGAATCAATCGCAGCTGGAAGTAGAGACAAGCACCTGTTTCCAATGACTTTCCTGTCCGCAAACACAGGCTTTCCAGCAATCTATTGTTCGATAGGGTAATTACTTTTACCATTACGCTTACCTAATGTGAAAAAGCAACAATTACGGTCGTGTACATTGGTAATGACGTTGTAGCCACCCTGATCTACACAGCTACGCATTTCTTTCTCTCTCTCTCTCTTTTTCTTCAAGAGTCCTTCACTTTTCATTTGGATATGCAGTGTTTTTACCAACATAAAAAAGTTTCTGCTTGTTTCTTACCGTCTTAAAATGAACACAAATCCTCGCCAAAAATTTAAATGGCTAACTTTAGATAATCAGAGATGTATCTGTCTTCTTTGCATAAAGGCGACTGCATTTTTTCTTATTACTTTTAATCTGAACACATTTTAGGAAAGGACATGTATGTTCTTATCAAAGTGTGAAAATTTAACGAGTGTTACGAAAGAATCCTCCCCCCCAAAACCAAGAAAGATGACAGCGAATTTTCGATCGTAATGAGCACATCTTTTCAATACTTTCCGACACAAATGAAATAGTTTAGTTATTCAATGTCAATAAAACCCGCTCACAAAAACAAAATCGGCCGGACTTCTACAACAGATAAAACATCCAAAAATAAAAATATGTACTTTCTCGTACTAGCGGCTGGAAAGTATTTTACGAAAACTGACAAATTGTGCGGAAAAAGGTTTTTCATAGCAGAAGGAAGATATCAGAGACAAAGGGATTTTCAAATACAACAGTTAGAAAAAGAAATATGAAAGAAAACAATGTATAACTTTACGCCCACTAGAGAAAGAACTTTGGATAATGTAGAAATAGAAAATATGCGAAAAACATTCTTCATTGCAAATGGCTGAGAAAAAAGGAATTTTTCAAAAACGTCTCCTGGAAGCAGAGATAACGGGAAAAAAGTTTTTACATTTACGCACCTTGAGGGGGAAATGTGCGTTATTTAAAGAGAATATTGTTACCCATATTTACTGTCATATACCAAAAAAAAATCTTTTTTTCAATTGGACTTTTAGAAGCGGAGATACAACTGCAAACAGAATTACACACTAATACCATTTAGCGCCAGAACTGTGAACTAAAAAACCCACGAGTGCATGTAAAATGATCCGCAAAGAATACGGTGTTAAAATGGTTTTCGAAATCCGACTTTTAGAAGCAGAGATATCAACAAAATCCGACTTTTAGAAGCAGAGATATCAACAAAATCCGACTTTTAGAAGCAGAAATATCACTTTTGGTCCCTAGTGGGGAAATTTTGCATTATTTTACGCAGAAACTGCACACAAAAGTGTTTTCGTAGTTAGTCGTATCTCACAGAAAAAGGATTTTCTCAATCGGGTTTTTATACGAGCGGATATTACTGCTAATATATATCGATGAACAGCCGAAATTTTAGATTGGATTCCAAGGGACAGGAAAAGACCCAGAAGAAGACCACATGGGAGATGGGTGGATGAAATTCGAAAGTATGCAGGGGTGACATGGAGGAGACTGGCACAAGACAGACCGTTGTGGAGGAAACTTGGGGAGACCTTCGTCCAGCAGTGGATTGATAATGGTTGACAATGATGATGATGATATTGGAAAGGGAAACGTGAACTTATGCTCTCTAGTGGCACACTTGTGCGTTAAGAGGTTTGAGATTATGAATAACATTTCACATCAGAAACCATCGCCGACAAAGAATTTTTCAAATCGGACGGTTAGAAGCAGATATGTCGACAAAGATAATATATATATATATATCTACGCTTACTGGCGGAAATTATGCACTATGTTAAGCAGAAGGTATTCTCAAAAGACTTCGTGGTGAGCGGTATCTGACCGCGAAATGATTTCTTAAATCAAGTTTTCAGAAGCACAAATTTTCGTGCAAATACATCAGAAACAGAAACATGCACTTACGTCTCCTAGTCGCAAAACCGTTCTTTACCAAAAATTAGAATTGTATGCAGAACATTTCTCACCAAGGTTTCTTTCTGATGTAAAAATATTTTTTCAAATCGGACTTTTAGAAGCAGAGATATCGGAGAAATCGCAATTTAACTTAGCGCCCCCTAGAGGGAAAACTATGCATTACTTGAAAAAGAAATTGTACTCAAAATAGTCTTCGTTATAAGTGATATCAAATGGAGGACAAAAAATTTTCAATCCGATATTTAGTGGTAATAATTATGTGGAACAGAATGTATTTTGAATTCGATAGCATTTTTGCGGCAAAGTTATGCATCTTAAAAATATATATAAAAGGCAAGGATCATCGTTCTCACATTTCAAGTTTCCCAGTGGAAAAATAATTTTTCAAATCTTAATGCTTACAGGGATATGGTGTCCACAGTCGGAAAATGTGATACCATAAGCACGTGCTTTTTGTACAAAAGACGTGCTAAAAAGTGAGGATGCAAGAATCAAACAAAGCGTAGCAGTGAACTTTGTCACTCTTATTATTTGGCATTTGGCATCGTTATGAACATTTCAGAGACTGCAAAAAATAGTTTCACTTTTCATTTCTGCTAATTTATCTGACAGGGTACGAATCCGCGTGGTTTTACCTGTATACAAAAGACATCAGACACGGCAGCTCTCATTCTTGCATCCACGCTACAGCAGTAGCAAACTTTGGTTTTAGAGTGTTGCACCAAGAAACATTAATCAGTTGGTGGTCGATCACTGCATACGATTTCTGTTCATCTTTGTGAAAGTAATGTATTAAATCGCTCCCTGGCGGAGATGTCGCGCTGAAAAACCATTGGCAAATAATTATCATATAATGGGACGTTCTGGAACTACATACAAAAAAAATAGGGCACTTCGTTGTTCCTCTCTAAGCTTACCACTCTGGTTAATAACAATAGGCCTTACCGTCCACCTTCATCTGCCGGTGAGTGATGCCCCCCCCCCCACGAAAGACACAACTAAAGTAACCCCCGATTAACGTGAGGTATGGATGCAAGTATGAGAGACACTATGTTTAAAGTGCCGAGCCAAGGAAAACCCTGTCGATAAGATTACAAAAAAAAAAAACAAAGAAAGAAAGAAAAAGGAAAATTGTGTAAACACATCGAAGGTTTTTATACAGTGAAACCTGTCTAAGATGGAATCCAAAGGACTCGAACTATTTTCCGTTTTAGTCAGGTTTATGTTTTGTGCATTGATGGAAGCCATTGAAATCTAAACATTTGAGTTTTTGTCATGCTAATAACAAATTCTACATAACTATTGATTACTTAAGAAAATGTATTGTTCGCAATACCTTAACCAACTAAAATTCGCAAACTACCATCTTTTTTAAATACTCCAACATTAATTTCTGTAAGTAACACATACAATATGACGCTCAGCACGTGAGCTGCTAATTAACTGAAATAATTCAGAGACACCTCTGAGAACTGCAAAATCCCGAATATCCTAAAAATTCTGCAATCCTTTATGTTGATTATTTTCGCATCCAATTCGAAATTTTTCTCTTTCACGTCTGCCGCTTCACCACAAATTTCCTTCAAAGAAATGTTGCGTCTCTTTCGAAAACTCTCTAACTATCTTTTTGAAGCATGGAACTCTTTTCCAAGTATTTTTTGGTCATATCTCTTGCTCGTGTTTACGGCCTGAAATTGGAAAATTTCTCAATCTTGCATTAGCAAACCATTCCCAAACAATATTATTGAATCGACTATCCCGGCCTCTTCATTTTCGGCTTTCCTCATTTTTCTCTTCTTTGAGCTAATTACCTTTGCTCCACAGCTATGTTATCTCATCTTTTTCGCTTAAAAATGTATTTTTCTGATATTGAAATTCTGTGCCAAATGCTTGATGCACACACTTTCTGTTTCGTTCATTTCAATAACTTTTGAATCAAAATCGAGAACGTTTTTCTTTGACGCCATCGTAAGAAGCAAGCAAACGAATGCAGCTCACAACAGGAAAAGGTTGTGAATAATCATCTCAATGAATAAATGCTAAGATAGTTAAATCTGACAGTCTCGTTGAAATGTGTGCGAAACGGCCAGCTGTGAAGACTTTGGACTTTGCATCCAGCAAAAAGAGCAACGCTGGTTACATGAACTGAACCAAGTCGCGGAAGGTGATTAAGCAGAAGCCAAACACTGCCTGTGCTACAGTTTGTGTTTGTATAAACAATTCAAAAGCAATCTCTCTCTCTCTCTCTCCCTCTCTGTTTAATTATGTCTTTTGTAACTCCAAGCATATTTGTTCTATATGAATCCATCATAACATTTTATACTGTAATGTTTTGTTTTAAGTTAAAATATTTGACGGCACACGGGAACATCTTATAACTTTCAGTTGTTACCAAATTCATTTACTCTCATCGCAATTTAGTTTTAGACAGGATAAATAGTAAGAAATTTACTATCTTTTATTTGGGACCAAAAAAAAAAGGGGGACGTTTTGGGCAGGTTTTCGTTTTGTACAGATTCCGTTGTTAAACAGGTTTCACTGTGTTATGTTCATATCCCGAAGTGTTCGTGATGTCGAAAGAAAAAACCGAAAATACACTGGCAATGATATCTCAAAGACAGGTCATTTTTTTTTTCTTTTTTTCCCTTTTTTTTTTTTTTAGGCAGAAAAGTTTACCTTCCTTGTTTTATCCAAACATAATCCTCTCGCTTTCATGAATTGTTGTACGATTATTCTCCAAACATCGTTCATGACGGAAACCCCTTCCCATTTGGCAGACGGAATTCGACACTAATACAGTAGTTCCCGTTTATAACAATCACCGCGGAACCGACAGAAATCCCCATTAAATCCGGGTACTTCCTAAATTCATTTTAGGGTGAAAAATATGTATACGTCACAATATGCATATCATCATCATCATCATCATTGTCAACCATTATCAATCCACTGCTGGACGAAGGTCTCCCCAAGTTTCCTCCACAACGGTCTGTCTTGTGCCAGTCTCCTCCATGTCACTCCCGCATATTTACGAATTCCATCCACCCATCTCCCATGTGGTCTTTTTCTGGGTCTTTTCCTGTCCCTTGGAATCCAATCTAAAATTTCGGCTGTCCATCTATGGTCTGTCCTTCTGGCAGTATGTCCAGCCCATTGCCATTTCAGGGATTTAACTCTGATCATGATGTCTTCCACTCTCGTCATTTTTCGGATCCACGAGTTCCTCTTCTTATCTCTCCTGGTTATACCAAGCATGCACCTCTCCATGCTTCTTTGAGTTGTCTGCAGCTTTTGTATGTCTCTTTTAGTTAAGGTCCACGTCTCTGCACCATACGTAAGCACTGGAAGGATGCATTGATCAAACACTTTTCTTTTAAGACATAATGGCATATTGCTCTTGAAAATTATGCTGTTTCTTCCAAAAGCTCTCCAGGCAAGTTTTGTACGCCGATTAATTTCTTCATCAATATGACCCTCACTTGATATCTGCTGTCCAAGATAAACATACGTATCTGTTATCTCCAGTTTTTCTCCATCAATCGATAAATCTTCATTTCTTGTAAAAGCATTGAGCATCACTTTTGTCTTCTGAAAGTTCATTTTTAATCCCACTTCTTTACTCTTGTCAGCAAGTTCCTGGATCATACTCTGCAGCTCTGATGGGGTAGTTGCAAAAATGACTACGTCATCAGCAAAACGAAGGTGGGTTAGATAATCTCCATTAATCTTTATCCCTTTGTTTTCCCAGTTCAGTGATTGAAAGACATTTTCCAATGTGGCATTAAAGAGCTTCGGAGATATGGTGTCACCTTGTCTCACTCCCTTTCCAATTTTTATGTGTGTTGTATTTTCAAACAGCCGAATCTTTGCACTTGCATTTTCATAGATGTTATTAATAATATTAATGTATGCATCTTCAATACCGCAGGATTTCAGAGCCGTGGTAACTGCTGATGGTTTCACCGAATCAAAGGCTTTTTCATAATCGATAAAAGCCATGCACAATGGAAGTTCATATTCCCTTGCTCTTTCAATCAGTTCTCTCAGTACGTGGATATGATCTATTGTGCTGTAGCCACTCCTGAATCCAGCTTGTTCTCTCGGTTGAGCCATGTCCAGTGTTACCTTCAAGCGGTGTGAAAGAACTTTAGTGAAGATTTTATAAACCACTGATAGGAGGCTGATAGGTCTGTAGTTCCTGAGATCCTCAATGTCACCTTTTTTATGTAGCAGGATCATTGTAGCATTGTTCCAATCCTCAGGAATCTTCCCTTCATTAAGGCATCGAGTGAAAATTTGGGCGAGTACTGTTTCAATTTCTCCACTTGCTTCTTGTATGATGTCTATAGTAATTCCATCTTCTCCTGGAGCTTTCCCTCGCTTCATGTTCTTGATTGCATGAGCAACTTCTGCTGGGAGGACTGGAAGAACTCTGGTACCTTTCATGATGTCTGGAGTACATGTATCATCCCTTTCATATAATTTGGAGTAGAAATCTTTCACTCTTGTCAAAATTTCGCCTCTATTTCTTGTTATAGAACCATCTTCTTTTCTCAGAGCCATAATCTGTTTTCTTCCCTTACTGAGATGTCCCTTTGCTATCTTAAGGCTTTGGTTGTTTTCAATTGCTTTCCTCACTAGCTCACAGTTGAATTTCCTTACGTCTTCAGTGATACTTTTTCGTGTTGTCTTGCATAGCTCTATATATTCCACTTTGGAAGTCACATCTACTTTAGTTGTCCTCATCTCTCTTCTTTTTTGCATCAACATTTTGGTTTTTCCTGATAATTTGTTCACATGCAACTTGTTCTTAGACCCAGCTAATTTTGTTGCTGTGTCCATTAGAGCTTTGGTTACTTTTCTGTTAACTTCCGAAATATCCACTTCTTCCGATGTTAGGCCTTCTAAAGCAGAGAATCTGTTCTTCAGTTCCAACTTGAAAGTATTATGGTGTTTTTTAAGGTTGGTTATGTCAATACATTTTGTTTGTCTTATGAGCTTGCCACGTTCCAGTTTAGTGTTGAGGTGCATCTTACATCTCACCAATCTATGGTCACTACCTGTGTTGAACTTGTTCAGCACACTGCAGTCTTCGATGACGAATTTTTTGTTACACATAATAAAATCAATTTCACTTGTCGTCCCAATTGGATGTCTCCATGTCCATTTCCTGTGTGGCTTTTTCTTGAAAAAGGAGTTCAAGATGAAAAATCCTTCTGCCTCTGCAAACTCAACGAGAGTATTTCCACGCTGGTTTCTGTTGCCGTGACCGAATTTACCTACTGAAGTTTCATTCTGTTGCCGTTGCCCTATTTTTGCATTGAAATCTCCCATAATTATCTTCAAGTGCTGCTTACCTTTATTATTTAGATGACGAATTTCCTCATAAAATTCTTCAATTTCTTCTTCAGGATGACTTGTGGTGGGTGCATAAGTTTGAATAATCTGAGCCTGGTATCTTCTCGATAGTTGGATAACGAGTCGTGCAGCTCTGTCAGAGGAACTTTCAACTTCTACCACTTTATCCTTCAGTTTCTTGTTTATTATAAATCCAATATATGCATATATGTTTATATTATTATTAGATATATAAATATATATCATGACTGTGGCAACATATTTTCTGGCATTGCCTACGAGTAGGGCACCTGTTTTCAATTCTGCTTACGCAACACTCCCAAGTCACAGCGCCTTGGAATGAGCGGCGGAGATTCTCTTGAACAACTCGCTTGTTAAACATTCCATTCTCATTGGTTTTCTATCCACATTCTTCCACTAGCACGCCAAGTTTGCATTGCGAATTTGCAATTTCGTCCTGAATGCCGTCATTTCCATTTCCCAATTCCAGGTTAGTGTGCAGCAAGTTTTGTTTGCCTCGTTAAATATAGAATTTTATTACATTGTGTGACCTCGCTTGTTGAAATTGATCATCTTAGCTTTTCTCTTCCTGGTTAAATCCGGGGATTTTATTAAAAACGATGAAATTAGCTTTGAGTTAACATTATACCAAACAAAGGTTCCTGTCTTGTTCGGTTAATCCGCGATTTCCTTAAATACGGGCTTGTTATAAGCGAGTTCTACTGTATGTGGAAACAGTAGAACTTTATACTTTTGACCAATGTTCTTAAATTGAAATAATTCCAGATTTATTAAAAAGCCGTCCCCAACACGATAATATGAAACTTGAAATGATGGTATTTACAAGTTAAAAACCTTTAATAAGTTAAAAAACACACATGCACAAGATATTTCGGACCCTCTTAAGCAGGTCCATCATCAGGTGGAACTAATACAATGAGTAGTGCGAATGTCTTAAGTAGGAGTTCAAAATGGCGTACAACTCATGCGCAGAAGGGCGAGAACTGAAAAGGTTTCCCGAACATAAAACTAATTTGAAGCCATCAGGAGGTCCTTGTATTAAACGGGGAATGCTTGTACGTCATACTTGAGGAACACTAGATGGTACATAGTCGTTGCAATACAAATTTCCATACCGTAAAATGAATAACATTTCAGTGAGAAGTAAATGGATCTAAGAAGATCTTGTGTATGTGTGTTTTTTAACCCATTAAAGGCCTTTAACTTGCAAATACCATCATTTCAAGTTTTATATTATCGTGTTGGAGACGACTTTTTAATCAATCTCATTTTTAGCACAAATTTTTCATTGTCTTCATGAAATAAATAATCCCTATGGTAATTTCCCACATGCTATACTAATTTACAGTTCTCCAGGAAAGTTGAAATATTCTCGCTAGACTCCAAGCTTTATAACCCTGTGAGCATCCAATCTTTTCCCAATACACATGAGAATTGGAGCTGAAATTTGAGCTTTAAGTGTGCTTTAAAAATATGCATTTAATTCAAAGTTCAAATCCAAATTTTAAATTTCTTATGCTATCATGAAAGTCATCTTGATTATTTCAAATAATACTGTTTTCATGTCAAGCAGTCTTTATTAATGCTAGATTACGTTACCCCAAACGAGAAAGACGAACAGGATTTTATTTCTTTCGTTGTATTTCGCTTCTCCTGTGAGAGGCTTTCTTTCGTCAAAAATCAAGATGTCGCCAAATTCGCACATTACTGTTTTTGAAATTTTGTATGAACCAAATATTATTTTATTTATACAAAAAGACTGCTTTTCAAGAGCAAATATTGTTTTATTTTTATTGATTTGGAAGTTTATGTACACGCCATATTGTCACAGTCGACGTCGAAAAAAAATCGAACAACTACGAATGGTGACGGCAGGTTCAACATGTCTTTTTAAAACAGAAATCTTACTTTTATATTGTGAAACTCTTTGTGAGCATTTCTATGTCTGTAACACAGAATAACGAATAATAAAAAAAAATTAAAAACTGCTGCTATGTTTATTACCTTTGATGTCCCTTCCTCACTAATAACGATTTCACATTTCGTAATTTCACTTCAACAAAAAAAAAAACTTTTTGCTTTAAAAATTGTCGAAATTTAAACATTTGTGAGAACATATACACTGTGATAAATTTTCTGAAATTCACGGGCCACTTTCGGTGATTTCTTTCGTGAATTGACGAATCATATTTCCGATACAACGTTTTCCATTTTCGTACGCCAGAAAAATTCTGAGTTTTCAGAAACCTTTTCTCAATTTCTTTCTTATATTGACGGTAAATTACCGTTTTCAAGATGTGTTAGCGGAAAATTCTAAATTTTCAAACATCTTTCCGCAATTATTCTCTTCTATTGACTGTAAACTACCGTTTTCAAGACGTGTTAACAGAAAATTCTTAATTTTCAGAAACCCTTCCGCAATTCCTTTCTTATATTGGCCGTAAATTCTCAATTTTCAGAAACCTTTCCGCGATTCCTTTCTTATATTGACGGTAAATTCTTAATTTTCAGAAACCTTTCCGCGATTCCTTTCTTATACTGACGGCAAATTATCAGTTTTCAGAAACCTTTCCGCGATTCCTTTCTTATATTGATGGTAAATTACCGTTTTCAAGATGTGTTAACGGAAATTTTCTAAATTTTTAGAAACCTTTCCGCAATTCCTTTCTTATATTGACGGTAAATTCTTAATTTTCAGAAACCTTTCCGCGATTCCTTTCTTATACTGACGGCAAATTCTCAATTTTCAGAAACCTTTCCGCGATTCCTTTCTTATACTGACGGCAAATTCTCAATTTTCAGAAACCTTTCCGCGATTCCTTTCTTGTATTGACGGTAAATTACCGTTTTCAAGACGTGTTAACGGAAATTTTCTTAATTTTCAGAAACCTTTCAGCAATTCCTTTCTTATATTGACGATAAATTCTTAATTTTCAGAAACCTTTCCGCGATTCCTTTCTTATACTGACGGCAAATTCTCAATTTTCAGAAACCTTTCCGCGATTCCTTTCTTATATTGACGGTAAATTACCGTTTTCAAGATGTGTTAACGGAAATTTTCTTAATTTTCTGAAACCTTTCCGCGATTCCTTTCTTATATTACCGGAAAAACTCTGTTCTCACTTTTTCGGTATCCATATGACGAAAAAATTTTGGTAATAGGAGAGATTCACGGGATTGCTTAGGAGTTTGATTAATTGCTAAATTTCAATACTCTGTCAAAGTATATGACTTTGAAGATCTGTAGCGAGATCGGATATTGTGGATAGCATAGCTCATGAATTTTGGTTACTGTGGCACAGGATATTTTTTTCCTCTTCCCCATTTTGTGCCCCAACTATTACATATTGTGCTACCTTAAGAAACCGGGTACTTAATTTATTGTACATGTGATTGTATATATGCGATGTCTATGTACGAGCAAGACAAAGTCTATTTTAGCTATGAAAACGAAATTTTATATTTAGGAGTTTTATGAAATAATACTATAAAGCAGTACATCGAACCTTCTCTTAAAGGTAAATGAAAGTTACTCTCAATTGACAAAAAAATCGCAAACTCCAAATCATTCTGTTGTTTCGAAAAATCACGATGAAAAAATAATTAATTTGTAATAACACTTCCTACAGAAAAAAATACAATTATTACAAACGTATGCAAAACATAATATGCTCCAACAGAAAAACGTGACTAAATCATTCACATTAATGAAAAAAAAAATCATCATCGTGTAATTAGTTTTACCTTGAATGTGAGTCTATGGCTTAGTGGTTAAGACGCGCGGCATCAAACCAAACGGTGTGGGCTCGATCCACACCACCGGCGCAAAAGTATTCTCTCGCGTAAAAGCTGAAATGTTCAGTATGTTGCATTTTGCGAAATTTCAGTCGAAAAGCAGAAAAATTTAAAACAGGCTTTTCTGAAATATATGGAATTACTGACTACGAAAAATCTGTTGAAATACGGAAGTTAAAAACAAACAAATGGGTAATTTTAAAAACTGAAATTCCGTTAAAAGACGGCCACACACTTACCGGCAACTTTACTGAACGTTATTTTCAGAAAATTTCCGTGAATTCACGCCACTTATTTTTTTACTGTGCACCTAGTAAAAATAAAAGAATTTGAGGAAGGAGGAGTAGATTGTGTTGTATTTGGTTTTCTTAACTACAATGCCTCCCTTAAAAATTAAGAATCACCCGATTTTACTTACAGATAATCGGTTCAACTAAAGGATTCCAATAAACGGCCTAGGAAAGGAGGCAATGTACCAGGGTGAATCATAAACTGAAGTCAATGCTCTCGTTACGTAGGCAAGCAGAGCTGCGGCAGATTGCTATTTGAGGAGAGGAGGGCACGTGACCTTGACATGTGACGGATGTAATCGCTAACCTTCTAATCGCAGTTACCCAGCAGTTGTGAGGAAGTAAACATGGCCGCTCGTTTGTCGGAATGCTCCATCGTCAAGCAGCGAGGTGTTGTGAGAATGTTACCGGCTGAGGGTGCGCAACCCAATAAAATTAATCGTAGGATGATTGTGCAATGTGGGGAGAACAAGTGTATTAGCCAGAGACATGTGTACAAGTGGATAGAAAAGCTTCAAGCCGGTTGAACGGATGTGTTTGATGAAGATCGCTCGGGCCGTCCGTCTACGTCTCGCACAAAGGACCATTTGGAATGCGCTCATTAAAGAAGATCGCCGGGTTACTCTGTCTGAGGTCACCCGAAAGGTAAACATTAGCTATGGCTCTGCATTCCCAATAGTGCATAACGATCTCGGATATCATAAAGTGTGTGCCAGATGGGTGCCACGGCAGTTGTTTGATGCACACAAGCAGCAGCTCCTGGAAATTGGCAGACATTTTTTGCAACGTCAGATCCCAGTATTCTTGAGAGAATTGTCACTAGGGACGACACATGGGTCCATCATTACGATCCCAAGAGCAAAAGGCAATGCATGGAGTGGTAACATCCGAGTTTCCCATGCAAAAAGAAGTTCAAAATTGTCCCTTCGGCACGAAAATTAATGCTGACTCTCTTTTTTGACATGAAAGGACCCATCGTTAAACACTCTCAGGCACAGGGTGTCTCAATAAACAGTCGGTCATATTGCATTGCAGGGCATATGCAAATCATATGCGCCCGGCACGCCACCGAGAAGCACTATAAGAAGGGTGCACAGAAGGCGGTATGTAAGTAGTGGAAGTGTGTTGTGCTGCAGGACCTGTGCGTGGGAAGCTTCTTGATGCCTCGTCGCAGAATACGGCAGTCATTCCAGCACGTTTCGGAGTTCGACAGAGGACGAATAATGGCTTATCGCGACAGCGGTTTATCGTACCGAGACATCGGCGCCCGTGTGGGACGACATCCAGCCACAGTGAGGCGAGTATGGATTCGGTGGGTACAGGTGGGACGGACGGACCGATGTGAGCAATTGCCGCAGTCGCGGCACACCACCGGATGAGAGAACCGGCATGTTGTGCGGCGGGCATTGACGGTTCACACCGCCACATCACGAACGTTAGCGCAGGAATTCGGGTGTGTTGCGCAACAACCTGTGTCAGCACGTACCGTTCGACGTCGTCTGCAAAAGCGGGGACTTGTCGCACGGCGCCCATTGATTCGATTATCATTGACGTTACACCACCAGCGAGTGCGGCGGCAGTAGGCCGTTTAACGCAGCACCTTGACTGCGGAATGGCACGACATTGTCTTCTCCGACGAATCCCGCTTATGCCTGCAACACCACGATGGTCGGATCCGCATGTGGCGGCACCGCGACTAGAGACTGTATGACGCTTGCATTATGCATCGCCATACCGGTCCGTCGCCTGGCGTTATGATTTCGGGCGCAATTGGATATGACACCCGCACCTCTCTGGTACGCATCGCCGGTACACTCAACAGCCACCGCTACATCTCCGAAGTTTTGGAGCCTGTAGTCCTCCCTTACCTGCAGTACCTGCCAGCGGCCATGCTTTAACAGGACAATGCGCACCCGCACGTGGCACGCATCGTGCAACAATTCTTCACTGCTGCCGTGGCCCGCCTGTTCTCCCGATATGTCACCCATCGAACACGTCTGGTCTCTGATCGGCCACCGAGTGGCCCGGCGAGCACCACACGCGGCTAAGCGTGATGAACTGTGGCAACGTGTGGAAGCAGCCTGGACCGACATACCCCAAGCCCACATCCAAAGCCTCTTTCGTTCGATGCCGGGGAGTGTAGCGGCCGTTATTGCCAGCCATGGGGGACAACACGAACTATTGATGTCTGCGTGATCCGCAAGTCCCCCAGGGGTTGTAAGCTTATTCGTTTCATCTTTGTATCTGTTGTTATATGTCCAGCAAATCTGGCTTTGCTATCTCGTGTCATTTTTGGTGTTGCATTTTGGGTGGCCAGCAGTGTAGTTTTTTTAAAATATGACATCATTGACCTTACTTCTCGATTTACCCTTGTATAAGGCATACCTGAGGGACCGGTCTTTTTGGAGAACACATCTTTGGTTTTCCTTACGTATCAACCTGGCGAGTAGTCAGAGAAACGAACGAATGGCTAATTGTCGGAGTTCGACCTAGGGGTATGTGCTCTGTTCGTCCTGTGGCGCTGGTTCGATGGATTCGGTAAAACCCTAGTTTAGGGATTGGCAATTCTTTAAAGCATAAGATGCTCTTGGAAGTCGTTAAACCGTTAAACAGGGAAACATTAGAAACCGCAAAGAAGGGAACATGAGTTAGCCTTTCGTATCAGCGGCAGGGCTTCTGTCCTTTAGCGTTTCATGGGAATAGATCAAGATGTAAGTAACAGGGGTGTAGGTGCTATAAATTTCCTTTATGAAAATAAACATCGACAGTGGCGCCTTTTGTCTGATTTTAACAATAGCGAAGTAAGTTCGTTGCAGCAAACGTCCGTTTATTGCCTAGTGTCGCACTCGGAAATTTCTTTACAGGGTTGGCCCTAAATATTAAAGATGCAAATAAAAATATCCCGAAGTAAGTATCTCCCAATTTATTGGGAAGCTAAAAAAATACACTCACGGACAATGAAATTTGCGCACCAAGAAGGAAGCATCGGATTGAACTGAAATTTTATGGACGTAATGATACACATGAATGATACACGTGATGGCAAAAACAGAGCTGCAGGACAACTACAGAGCGATCTGTGCCACTCAGTCAGGTCATCTTCAATAGCATGTCGCCCAGCCTCCTGCGGCGATACATGTACAATACGGTCCGGCACGGAGGCGAACAGACGCCTGATGTTGTCCTGCGGCAGACTGGCTCACACGTTTTGGACGGTGTGCTCCGAATCCCGGATAGTGCAGCACGGTGGCAGCTGGCGTTTCAACTGGTCCCACACATGCTCGATAGGGGGCATGTCCGGAGAGCGGGCAGGCCATGGAAGTGTATGGACATGACGTGGGCAGTCGTGAGCAACCCGAGCCGTGTACGGACAGGCATTATCCTGCTGGTATAGCGCACTGGGATTCCCGGCCAGGAATGGGAGCACATGGGACCGTCGGATCTCGTTCACATACCGCTGGCCCGTCAGTGATCCACGTACAACTGCTAGAGCTGACCGGCTATCTTAGGCAATGGATCCCCAGACCATAATGCCTGCAGTGGAAGAGGTTTTGCACTCGATAGCGAGGTCGGGATTGTGCCGTTGACTCGTGGACCTCCACGCCAGGACACGATGATCATCTGTTCCCAAAACCAAGCGGTTGTTCATCGTCACTAGTCTGTGGTGTTCCACGTCGCTCTATCCTGGCACCACTGCACACGGAGCTGGTGATGTTCCGGTGTTAATGGCAGCACACGTAAGTGGCGCTGGGACAGCAGATTGGCTTCCGCGAGGCGTCGGAAAATGGTTCGTGGGCACACAGGAGCAGTTACATCTGCCTGTATAGTGGGCCGTGGTCCAGTGGGATCCGTTCGTGACTGGAGCACGATCCGTCGATCCTCTCTACCGGTGGTCCTCGTGGTCCGTCCGGAGCCGCTCCGCCGTGTGGCAGTGCCGTCACGTGTCCACTGCTCCCAAACAGTCGGACGGTATGGTCAGAACGATTCACGTGGCGGGCTATACGGCGCGCCGACCACCCTTCGGTTTTCAGCCTGATGATCCGGCCTCTCTCAAAGTCCGTACGTTGTGTAAATCGACGTCTCTGGCATCTATCCGGCATTCTTGTCACTCTGTACCCTTGCTTGCGTCGGCCGGTGCTTTTCGCTTTCATGGGGCATCGACTACACGCCGGTTTATAAGGCTGCCGGTTCGTGCTTGCAGCGCCACCACAGGGTGTGCGGTCATGCGCACTCGCACCAAACGTGGATCATCTGCACACTCGCACACACTCTAGCTATTTGCAAAGTTTCGCGGTTGTAGCATGTTTTCTTCTAGGAGCGCAAATTTCATTCTCTGTGAGTGCATATCCACTGTATGAAGTTCGTTTTCCAATGATTCGTAAAATATGTATTGAAAAGCATATCGTCGTCGTCAACCATTATCAATCGACGGCTGGATGAAGGTCTCCCCAAGTTTCTTCTACAACTGCCTGTTTTGCGCCAGTCTCCACCATGTCACTCCCGCATGCTTTCGAATTTGATCTACCCATCTCCCATGTGGTCTTCTTCTTGGTCTCTTCCTGTCCCTTTGGAATACAGTCTAGAATTTCGGTTGTTCATCGGTGGTTCGTCCTTCTGGCAACATGTCCAGCCCATTGCCATTTCAGGGACTTTATTCTGATCATCACATCTTCCACTCTTGTCACTTTCCTTATCCATGAATTTCTTATCTTTCTTGGTTACACTAATGCGTCTCTCCCTGCTTCTTTCAGTTGTCTGCACTCTTTGTGTGTCTTTTTTGTTAAGGTCCACGTATGTCTTTTTTGTTAAGGTCTCCGTACGTAAGCACTGGAAGGATGCATTCAATAAATACTTTTTTTAAGACATAATGGCATATAGAAACTTAAAAGCATATAAAATATATTTAAAAAGAAGCAGCCAATAACATAGAACGAAGTACCAAGTGTATGGAACGGGCCCAGGATACCGGGCCCTTCTGCTATTCTCTACTGAGTGTGTCCCTAGCCCAGGTCCAAAGGGAAGATCCAGAAAATTGGCAAGGGAGAGATCATAACAATGAAACCTCCGTTGACAGCAATGAAATTCAGTTGTGATTAAATAACAAGTTGGAAGAAAGTGTCTGTTCAAAGCCTGGCACAAAATTGGAGAAAACTACCAAAATTAAAATAATTACGGCAATTGTAAGTGTGCAAAGTAAGGTATATTAAAATTTATTTCAATATACTCTCAAGGAAGACATAGACTTTATGCCCCCCCCCTCACCCTCACCCATGTATACGTACCTGGCCCAAGTCTTTAGAAAATACACTCGTCGTCAAAAAAAACAGTTGCACCCAGAAGGACGTCGGATTGCAATGCTATTCGGAAGGAAGGTAAAGATGACCAGGAACAATAAATTATTAAACATTGAAACTGATATGGGCAATATTTATTGAGCTACACGCCAATAAGTAGTGTCTCTCAGTATGGCGTCGGGCAGCCATGTTTGCTCACACAGCATGCCAGACGTCTCAGCATGGAGTTGTACAGGTTCCTAATGGTGTCCTGCGATTAGCCATTCCATGCAGCTTGAATCTTCTCACGCAGTTCCTGCAGATTGTGCGGTGGGGATGGAGTGTGGATAGCGCGTCCAATAGCATCCCACACATTTTCAATCGGCGATAGGTCTGGCCATAGTAGAGTGTCAGTGCCGTGAAGGCAAGCTCTCAAGACAGCAGTAGTATACGGACGAGCGTTGTCCTGTTGAAAAATCGCCCCGGACTGAGCTTTCAGAAAAGGACGGCTCAGTCCGGTGCGATTTTCCAACAGGACCTTTTTTTTTTTATTGAAATTTTAACGACCACAGTGAGCAACTCAGTAGGCTATAAGCAGTCGCCCGTCCCTAATTTAGGGCCACTGGTTCCAGGGAAGGGAGAGAACCAGTGCCGTAAGACAAACACAACATCCATGCCTCACCGGGATTCGAACCCGGACCCCTTTCGGACGAATGATCAGTAGCCAACGCTTAGACCATTGCGCCACCGGGGCGGCAACAACAGGACCTCATTAGCGTAACGTTGGGCTATCAAAGTGCCTGTAATGAACACCAAAAGTGATCTGGCACCGTAGGCAATTGCACCCCCTACCATGACACCAGGCCTTCAGGACGTGTGACGCTCGACAACAAACCGTTCATCTTGGCGCTGACCCCAGATTCGGAGGTCGTCTCATCCAAGACAAAAACGGAATTCGTCACTGAAGATCGTCTCCTGCCATTCTGAGTGGCTGCATGACAGTCTGGCACGACACCATTGCAGTCTTTGGCGATGATACAATGGTGTTAAGGGCAGTCGTCGTAACGGTGTTCGTGCGTGTACTGCTACGTCATGCAGCCGTCTGCCCATGGTGCTGGCGCTAATCGGACGATGCTTGGAGGGCACCACTGAATATCCGCATTCGTGGCTGTATGGGTCACTGCGCACATGTCGGACAACCCGTCGGTCCTCTCTCTCCGTGGTTCGTTTAGGTGGCCCAAACCCTCCCTGTCGCTGCTGCGTGCATTGTTCTATTCACTGCTACCAACAGCGTGCTATGGCGATATCCGCACAACCGGTATGGTGCGCAGTACGGCGATAAACCATCCCGCTTCCCAGAGCCCGACGATGCGGACCCTGTCGAACTCCTTCAACTATTCAAATTGCTTTCGAGCTTTTGTCCGAGGCATACTTCACTTGCAAAGGATGCAACCAACACAAAAGCACGAGTCAGAATGGCAAGCACGCCCAATGGGACGACCTTATGTAGCTGGTCAGGCCCAGTGCTACGACTCCTCTCTGCTTGCGTCACATGCGCGGCCGAGCGGTTTTTTTTTTTTTTTTTTTTTTTATCGTTTGCATGTCTAAATGTCAAACCTACCCAAGAAGTTTCAGTCCTGTCGGTTGCTTCCTTCTAGGTGCAACTATGTTTTCGACGATGAGTGTAATACGGATAGAGTAATAAAAGGGAAAACATATACATGTACAGCATTCGGCGAAGTTTCGCGGAAGGAATTTTAAGCGGGGTGAAGAGTCGGAAAAAGTTTTTTTTTTTTCTTTTTCAGTAAAAGCCAGACCCGACGAAGTTCTACCCTAACACAGACGACGATATCGTCGATTTCTAACGTCAACAACATTTCAGCTTTTGGTATCTCTATCACGTCTGCTGAAAACAGCATACATTCTGTGTAATAAACTTCAGTTCAGAGTAGACAAGTTTTCCTGTCGTAATTAGGTGCTTACGGTAGTCCAAAGCCTTACGTTACGTACTAGAAGAAGTGTGGCGTTTTTTCATTGTCGTCGCGCAATTTTTTAAATATTTTAATGACCTTCGTTGGATTTTAAGGCTAAGAGCAGTCGGACCAATAGCTGCAGAAACATGATACCCACAGACTTACGGACGAACATGCCCTGCGAGGACAGAAATCATAGGATACCAGGACAAAGCGCGCTGTCACACCTCTCGCTAGTTGACGAAGCCACCGCTTGACAGGTATCTAGGTAAAAGGATATCACTGCATTAACGTAGACGGTAATTGGATGTCAATGTGGATAAATGTCGTGAGTTTACAGAGTTTAAAGGACGGATGATAGTGGGTAACCGAAGAATGGATCACTCTATCGCAGCGGTTTTACAAGAATTGCAGTACTCCCGTTCCGCAGTATCAAGAGTGCATTGGGAATACGAAATTTGTGGAATAACGTCGCATCATGGACAGCACTGTGGGCGGAGTAAGGTGGTGGAGGAACGTGGTCAACCGTCTGTCCAGCATAATTGAAACTAACCTTAGAGTTATAGTGGCACAAATCAGTGCCGTCTTCAACGAAGAAAAGGTGTCAGGAACGGCTCCGCCAAGACCTTCAAGATGATCGTTAGCCGCAATAGGTTATAGAAGCCGTCGAGTCCCATTGCTAACGCAACATCACCGGACTGTACGTTTCAAGTGGGCAAAAGAACATCGCTACTGGACCTTGGATGACTGGAGACAATTCTCCTGCTTAGATGAGTCCCTTTTCCTGTTATATCGCGCTGACCGAAGGGTGTGGATCTGGTGGAAACCGCACGAAGCTGTGGATCTGTCATATCAACAAGAAACTGTTGAGGCTGAAGGAGACTCGATTGTAATATGGAGCGTATTCAACTGGCTCACGTTGGAACTTCTGATACGTCTAGAACGGTAAGCCAGCTGTCCATCCTTGCAGACCATCTGCATCCCTTCAGGTCATCATGCATGTACAGGGCAATGGACTCTTCCGGAAGAACAAAGCGCCTCCCAACAGCGGCCTGGTGACGATAGCATGGTGAGAAGAGTATTCTGGAAAAGATTCCACTGTGGAATGCCTCTCGGTTCACCGGACATGAACCCTGAGGAAACTTTTTTGGATGCTGCGGAAAGGTCCGTTCGAGCTTAGAATTCTCCATCTAAGAACGCGACGAAATTATTGACAATGGCGCAGCAGGCATTGATGCCTGTAGAACGGTTTCGTGACTTAGTAAACCCAATGCCTCATATGTGGCTGCCCTTATCTGAGCGAAAAGTGGACTTACCTGTCACGAGGTAGGTAGCGCATGATTTCTACCCAATCAGTGTAGTAATACTATGAGCTCTTACTTTCTTTCCCTCCTCCCAAAAACAGACATGCTAAAGGCTACAGAGATCGCACAGAAAGAAAAACAGTGTTCTTCTCATATTTCGTTGTCACAGAGCAACGTTTTTTTATACACAGTCGTATCAGAATAATACGGCCACCCCCGGAATCACAGTGCACCCACCCTAGTGCAGCAGAGAGTGCCACGTGACAAGGTCGACCACACGGAGATATAAACAGGCGGACAGGACAGATAAGCCATAATGAGTTACGTTAGCACAATGAGCAGAGGTAGGGATTTGACGGACGTTCAAAAAGGAATGATCATCGGCTACTGCGCCAAGGGTGAAAGCATCTCAGAAACAGCAAACTTCGTGGGCTGTTCGCAAGGTGCTGTAGTAAGGGTGTACCAAGAATGGACCGCTGGGACACCGAGTACCTCATGACGTCATAACTGTGGAGCTCCAAAGGCCATCGACCCTAGAGGAGAATGTCACCTCCGTCGACTGGTAAAGGGCAATCGACGCGCAACAATGAAGCAATCGACCAATCAAATGAACGCTGGGGCACCCAGGCGTGTCCCCTATAACAGTAAAGCGAACCCTGTTACGCATGGGTCTCCGGAGTCGACGCTGCATCAAGGCGTCCATGTTAACCCAGGTCCATCGGCAACGGTGACTGCAGTTCACATGGGACTACCGTGACTGGACAGTAGAAGAGTGCAAAAAGTTTCCTTCTCCGACCTATTGAGGTTTCTACTCCACAGAAGTAACGGGCGGCGGAGGATACGGCGTCAGACACACGAGAACCAACACCCGGACACGCTTCCGGTCACGTACAGGCCGGCGGTGGCAGTGTGCATGTCTGGAGGATGTTTTCTTAATATAAGATTGGGAAGGTAGTCATTGGATGGCAGGTAGTCATTGATGTTCAGGAACCCATCCAGTAGTACCAACGGTCGTATGTTCTTAATATGAACTGGGACCGTTGGTACTACTGGATGGGTCCCTGAACACCAATGACTAGCTGCCCATTCTCGCTGAACACATACATCTCTTCATGTTGGACGTTTACCCTGGTGGTGATGGTGTCTACCAACAGCACAGGACACCCTGCCACGTCGCTAAGGGGTGCATGACTGGTTCCAGGAACACGACAGCAATGTCTCCGTTCTCCCTTGGCCGGCTAAATCGCCCGACCTCAATCCCATAGTGCACTTGTGGGACCATTTGGGTCGACAGGTTCGACGTGCAGACCAACAACCACGTCATTTGCGGGACCTCTGTGCTCTGCTGCAGTCCGAATGGGCACGTGCGCCTCGGGCGACCTTTGCGTCCATTCCACGCAGTCTCGCCGCTGTCATCCAGGCCGAGGGTAGTTATTCCATTATATGGTAGGTGGTCATATTATTCTGATACGACCGTGTGTTTCTCATCTTGGGTAATCCAGCCAGAGTTCCACAGGCTGAGTCGCCTGATTGTTTTACAGCAGTACTGCGGATTCGATTTATTCTTTCATGTTACTTAGCAGTTATCTCAGTCTATCGACAGAATTTTCGAGCATCACAGCTACAGTAAGAATAATTTTACCCAAATGAGGACAATATAGGGAATGATTTCAGCTGTTTTTAATTAGACTTTGTTTTTTGAATATTGTATTCTACTACATCACGAAATAGTGTAGCCACAAATTTATGCTCCAGGAATTTCTAAATTTTTAAATAGCGCATGTGTGTGTGAGAGAATGATAAATGCGGAAACAGTTTTCCATCCAAACCGAAAGTAAACAACATATCATTCTCTGATTAGATCAAAGTTCAACTTTGACAGCACTAAGAAGAAACACGGCAACGCTGTCTCGATTCTCTGAAAATTGTATCATATCGGATTACGTATAAAATAATCAAATGACCATTTGTTTCTGGTATTCTGAAATTCAAATTTTAACGTATAATCGCAAAAAGTGTAAAAATTAATTGCGTAAAAAAAGCGATAGAAACTACTGTAAAATATCGGGATTAACGAACAATTGCGTATAAAAGTGAAAAATGTGTAACCGAGGTTCCATTGTGTATACGTGCAAACAAAGGTATTTTCCTGAAATAAAAAACAAAAACAAAAATGAGGCAACCGAAATTAATTTTTTTTACGTAAATTCGTTGTTCTAGATATACGGCGTCTGCTACAGTTCTGTATTCTAGAAAACAAGGATAAAACAAATGAAGACGCGAAACAATAATTTCTTTCTCGTTAGCCAAAGCGGAAGTTTTGGCATCAACGCCGTTTGCGCGGTGAGTTAGAACTTTGGGATTTCTGGCTTGTGTAGAGGAGAGGAGAGGGGGAGGAAGGGAGGGGGGGGGTCAAGCTTATCAAGGACGTGTGATACCGGCAATGACATCACTGCCTGAAATAATTCCACTCACTGAAACATGGATCGTATGAGAAAGCAGACAGCACATTTCACTTTGCGCAGAACACACAGGTAAACCAAACCAGAGCGTATGAGGAAAACCATGACGCAATTAAATACTGAGCAACATCTAATTCGGAGTCTGCAGTGTTTCAACACAGCTCACTTCTTATCTTCAATTATATTAATCAAAGTACATATTATAAATCTAGAAATACTGTTTCATTTGAAAATGTGTATAATATATTACGGCAGAAATGCCGCTAACTTTTTATGTAAATTGTTCGAAACGAAACTTTCCGAACTGTTCCATATAGTTGGAAAGTAGCGTAATTATTTCAGGATGACTTCTACAATAAGTAGCGGTATTGTACATTTTTATTTGCGATTAAATCGCAGAATTGTTAGATGAAGCAGAACAAAGGGAAAGACAAATTATTTTGCTAAAAAAAAAAAAACAGAAACCGTCATAGCCAGGGCCAGATTAAGGACTTAGTGGGCCCCAAGGCTAAGACATTTAAGTGGGCCCCCAAAGAACTTATGACAGAGAAGCATTATGAAGTCCTGTAAAACACAAAACTGTAACGACTAAATTATCTGCAGAATTTTCATAATAAGTCACTGTATTCTTCATTATTCTCACATGAACATGAATTAAAAGCTTAAGATTCCTAGATTTTGTCATGGATTTTCTACTGATTTACCATTGTATACCGTTCTTAGCTCAGCTTTCAGCTTTTTTGTTAAACGCAATATGAAGCCAAAGGGGACTTCTATCATTAATGGTTCCAAGTGTAAATTAGAAGGTGTGGGTGGATGGTAATGAAAAAGCTGAAACTGTCTCGCCCTCACCGCTGACCACAGCAACATGAAACCTTTACCCTTAGTGAACTTATAACGAAGGAAATTTCTCCGATCGAACCCGAGTCCACTTATTCCGGAACAAGTCGCTCTACCAACTGAGCTACGCAGACGTTCGTTCTTGCTGCTATCTGCCTTTATGTCGTGTGCGTCCTGCGGGGCAGGCACGTAGCACACTGTCTTGAAATCTGTTCGTCTTCTGGCCTCTGTTTCTTAGCAAGTGGAAATTATACGAGACAAAAGTAAAACTATAGTGTAAATCTCTCTCTCTCTCTCTCTCTCTCTCTCTCTCTCTCTCTCTTTCTTTCTTTCTGTTACGTGCAAAGGTATGCCTTCTGGGCCCTAGGTCATGGTGGGCCCCAATGCTATAGCCCTTACAGGACACCCCTTAATCCGGCCCTGGTCATAGCAGAATCTGTAACTCAGCAGGGGTTTGTTAACTACTGTAGAACCCCGTTTATACATTTCTCACATATGTTTTTCTCATTCATTTATACGTAAAATGTCGCTGGACCAAAAGTTCTGAATTGCCCTTAATAGAAGGGATTCTCATTTTTTGCGCTAAATTTATCGCTTTTTTTTTAGTGTTTATTGGCGAAGCTGTGCAATCAGTTGATTCCAAAGTAGGTACATCTATTTATTATCGTTTCAGGTATTTACAAAACAATTTTTAATAAGTTTTATGAAGAATCACGCCCGGAAATCCCCCTCGGCCATGACACTGCGCGAAGACCCGCGGTCCCTGATTGGCATGATTTCTCCACTCCAGGTGATCTGAAAGAAAAAATAAATTCGAACTGCGTTTTAACTCTGTACACAAGTAGTTATCGTTTGATGATCCAGAAAAAATATATATACATATTTGAGGAAATGGTGACTTTCCAAACTCAAATTATCAATTTAGCTCAAAAAATTGACAATGTTTTTTGCTATTAAAAAAAATATACATAACTTATCGTGTTTCTGGTTCATCAAACGTTAAAAGGATGTTTGCTGAACATGGAGTTTTACATTTGAAGTCGATCGGTCCAATAGTTTTTGAAATATCATGCCAACCATTTGCGAAAAAGCAGTTTCGAGAAAAACGCATTTAAAGTTTCAAGTACAGTTTACGGAAGCACATCGAGTACTTACAGTATTTTTCTGCTATACCAGGGCCATGCGGTGTTCCTTCCTCTGCTGCGCAGAACTCGTTTAGAGACATTTTCTCGCTTCTACGCCTTGTACGAGCCTCTTTTGTAGTCTCGAGGCTGCGTCTCGACGATCTTTGCAGACGCTGTTGGTCCAGCGCGTTGGCAAATATCTCCATTTGCTCGCCAATAACGATTCCTATCATTGTCATCATTTTCAGGACGGCAAAAAAAAAAAAACTTCATTAAAAATGCCTGCTGCTTGAAAAGCTGCCATTTCGGTGGTTTTTGAGTCACAGTGAAGATGTTTGGGAGCGAACCGCCAAACAGTAGAATTGAAACTTTCGTTGTTGTTCTGAGTGTCACCATCCTAACACCTTTCTAGCAACTCTCTTGATCACAAATCGTTGAAAATTGGCTTTATAGCATTTTCGACATCTTTATGAAGTGGCGATTCGTGATTAAATTCATCCAGAAGTTTCTCTCTGTGACCCTGCTGGACAATAATAGATTATGACTTGGACAATTTTGCGAATTTCCACTTGAAATTTGGTACGTTATTCTCAAGACCTGAAATAACAAAATAACGTAAAAAGAATCGATTTTTTTTCACAAGAAAAAAATGAGAATCTCCCTTTTAAATATTATCCATTATCTATTATGCGTTAATCGAATTAGTTTCCTACTCATTTATACGTTAAACTGTACTGGTGTCGTGTCCAGAGATGGACACGGGTCACTGGTCAGCGGGTCAACGGGTCGACAATTTCTTTCGGGTCAAACGGGTCGGGTCAAGGTGTTCATGGCCCGATTTCGACCCTGTATTACTTCCATAGTATTTTTGAAAAGATAAAAAAAACAATATTTTAAAGAAAAATGCGTACTGTGAAATTTTGTGCTCGTACTGGCGCCAACGGAGTGAAAAAGGATTTGCCGTGCAAAAATATTGCCGTCTCTTTCTTACAGCAACGAAGATTCCACCGATGAACGATACGGTGCCAACGATAGACACAACACCATATCGTTTTCTTTTCGTTTATTTTCAGTTCGATTAGCCGGAGCAAGGTACAGGCAAACGTCTGCTGCCTGCTTCTCTGCTGATTCACTCTCATACCACCGTATGTCACATTGTAAGACAGACAGACATTTTTCACATCGCATCTTTTGCATTGAGCATTCAGAGGTTCTCGGTTGACAACATCCCGTTCCCATTGCATGTCGTGTCGGAATTTATGCCTTATTTGTTACTATGGATGAATTTAATACTGAGAAGATTGGAAAACGCGTCGAGGCCAGCAAATGCGTGCTTGTTGAAAACGAAAAGGGGAAGAGTGAATGTTGAAGTTGTTTTGTCTCACTAAGGAATCAGAATGTTTCACAGCAACACCAATTTTCGCAAGCGTGTGGTGAGTTGAAAGTTTCCAAAATGCGAATGTTGATTCCATTAATACCCTTTCCTTTTGAGGGGCAATGGTGAAATCAACATCCACATTTTGGAAACTTTCAACTTAACAGAAGTTGGTGAAAATTGGTGTTGCTGTGAAGCATATTCTGAAGCTTGATATGTTATCAAGAAAACATCAAAATCTGAAATCAAATGTCCAAAAATTTACTTAATTCAAAAATTTGAACTGCAGCACCATCAGAATCAGGTGGAACAGCCTTATCATTACGGCAGAGGGACTTTTCGATTCTCGTCGATGCGTTGGAAAACATACACTATATTAACAAAATTCAACGGACACCCCTTCAAAAGCAAATGAACGGAAACTCTGCGTTGTTAAGATGCGTGATACAGCTGCAAACGGTATAAAAACAACCCTGCAGCTGACCGTGATTATACAGTATCTCACTGTGAGATTGAGTGGAAATGTCGCGGCGGGAGAGAACTGACTTTGAGAAAGGAAAGATCGTTTGGTGTTATATTAGTGGGCTGTCCATAAGAGAAACCAAGAGGCGTTTAAACATACCCAAGTCAACTGCTTTGGATGTACTGAATAAGTGGAAGACACATGGCGTGCCTGAAGCAGCAAAACGTATCGGCAGACCAAAGAAAATCAGTGATAGAGGACATCGAACCCTCAGGAGAGTTGTTACAGCTAATCGACGGAGTACTGCACTAGACCTCAGTGTACAGGTGAGTAATAATAATGCTGGAACCTCGGAATGTACACGTACCATTCGCAGAGAACTTCATTCCATGGGTTACCGTGGGCGTGCGGCTGCTCATAAGCCTTTCATCTCCACTCGGAATACTACTCGTCGCTTAGCATGGTGTAAAGAACATTTATCGTGGATCGTAGAACAATGGAAACGGGTCCTATGGACTAATGAATCCAGATACACGATTCATCAGACTGATGGCCGTGTGTGGATATGGCAGCAGCCGGGGGAACGCTATTTACCACAGTGTACTGTTCCTACGGTCAAGTTTGGAGCTGGCAGTGTACTCGTGTGGGGTTGTTTTTCGTGGTAAATAGTAACGATAGCCAATGGTCTCGGCTCATTGGTTATCGTGGACAAACCTGTTAACCAGCACGTCTACATCGACATTCTGGACAATTATGCCCTAATAACTATGTGGTAATACTATGGAACCGAGCCTTGTTAGTGCCAGCAGGATAATGCACCGAGCCATAAAGTAAGGACTGTTACGGCGTGTAATTCCGTATCGTGTGCGGTTCCAAATTTCATATCCAGCTCTCTAATTCATCCCATAGAGCATCTATGGGATGAATTAGAGAGCTGCATATGAAGTTTGGAACCAAGGTCTACTACTAAGCAAAAGTTAGCGGCAGCATTATGTACAGAATGGAAGTGCATACCTATCGCTGTGTTCCAAAATCTTGTCGAAAGTATGTCTCGAAGGGTCAGTGCATGCATTACAGCCAAAAGTAGACCAACACCGTACTAATGTATATCAATAAATGCTATGTTGTGTTTCTCTTCTAGGTGTCCGGTGACTTTTGTCAATATAGTGTACGTAAAACAGTTAGGTTATGTCTTACAAATGAAGGACGGCAGTTTCAACACTTCCAGTAAGTAAGTGAGTAAGTTATACGTTCCTGTAATACATTTGTATGATTTCTATATAACCTACGACCATATAACCTTTGATAGCCACTGAGAAGATAGATAAATACGTATTATAAATGAATGTTGAGATAATTATAAACTGAGTTTCGAATTCATAGTTCAAAGCAGATGTGTCCGCTTTAGTTACAGGTCCCGGTGGGGTCCAATTACGTGAAGTCCGGGTCCAAAATTGTTGACCCGTTTCTAATTCTGATTGTGTCGTGAATTAAAAATTCAAACCACACGAATTCGGTTTACAAAACTCTTCACACCTCTCTTCGCCGCGAATTCTGTTAGACCTCTCTCTGTGTCCGGCATAGAGAGGTCGAACAGAATTCGTGGCGAGGAGAGGTGTGAAGAGTTTGAATGAAGGACGGCAGTTTCAACAATTCCAGTTTAGACTGTGTTGACGACAGTTTCAACACTTCCAGTTTAGACTGGTAGTTAGGTGCCACATAAGTTATCATTTGTTACGTGACGTTTCAACAGCATTGAAGATTCCAGGGTCGACGGTTAGTGATATGATATACAAATGGGTAGGCCTAATTCTGACCCGTTTTGTATAGGCATAGTTCTGTCCCGTTCTGTTAGCTTCGGAGGTTTACAGAGTGATTTCTCGGAGATTAAGCCCTCAATGCTGTTAAAACGTCACGTACCAAATGACAACTTATGTGGAACCTAACTGTCAGTCTAAACTGGAAATCAATTATCTCTGTCGAACGAGGCATTTGGTAATAACAGTCGTGTTATTGGATCATTATAATCCTGCTAGCATATTTATAGTTTAGTCTGTGACGTGGTTCTAGCGAAGGACCTAATTCATGATCAATAGAGGAGAGTGCGGATATTAACAGAAGGGCAGTGTAACTGCTATACTATACACTGAGTGAACAGAAATCAAGGAATACCTTATCTAGTAACGGGTAGGCCCTCCTTTCTCCCGAATAAGGGCAGTCAACAGCGAGGCATTGTGTCCATTAGGTCACAAAACCGTTTCATCTCTGTTCGTAATTTCGTTGCATTCTTGAGTGAAAGATCCAAAGCTCGAACGGACCTTTCCGCAGTATCCCGAAGATTTTCCAAAATAATCATGTCCGATGAACGGGAAGGCATTCCAGGGTGGGAACTTTAGTTGACTGCTTTTCCAACCATGTTCTAGTCATCACGGCTCTTTGCGGAGGTGCATTGTCCTGTTGGAAGAGTTCATTGTCCTGTCGGTGCATGATGACCATGAACTAATACATATGGTCTGTGTGGATGGACACGTAGCATGGACCGTTTAGAGATGCATCTATACACACCAGAGGTCCCCATGTGTGCCAGCTGAACACACCCCAGAATATAAGGGAGCCTCCGCCAGCAGGATTATAGTTCCTTGTTTACATGCCGGCAGTGTCGTAGGGTGACCTAAAATTTATCCGGGGCTAAACATTTTTAAAATTGCTCTCAACCTTCTTCCAATATTATTTCAGTGGATTTTGAGGTTTCCAAACATCAGCTGCTGAAATTATACTTAACAGCGTAGAATGAAGTAGAAATTATATATGTGTGTGTGTGTGTGTGTGTGCTGTGCTGTATAACATAAAAAATAACAGTAGAAACAAAACAAAGTACATTTGCTTTCGCTTCCAGTTAACCAGGATATTTTGCAACACCACTCCGCATTAAAAGTTCTATACTGATTCTTGTGTTTTTGCACCAAGCAAATATTTGGTCGATGTAGGCCCAAGTCTCTAATGTTTTTTTTTTCTTCATCCCTTAATAAACTGAAAGAGTGTTTCAATAAAAAGTCCCTTTGTTTATTTTACTTACGAGCGTACTTTACAGCTTGCTTAACTCCACAAACGAAAATCAGCCGCTCACTATCCGACAACGCGGAAGCAAAATTGCTACTGTTAAACAGAAAGGCGACCAGCCACGAAACACAGTTTTACACATGCGCAGTTCAGAGCACATCTGCTCGTTCATTACTGTTCTCCAAAGCTTCGTGAAGACAGCCAAGGCGACGAGTTGACATCCCGTTCATTAGAGCGCAATGAATACCTCTACCACCTCGCGGTATTCATTTGCGCTCTAGTGAACGGATGTGGAAGGCTGTAAGGTGTTACCCAGTTATTCAACTATTGTAGTAGCTCACATTTGCTTTCAGAAAATCTGGGAACTGGTTACTAATACGGGTTTTGTTCCGGAATTTTCCCAATTAAAAGGAAAAACTTTTTTTTTCTCATTTTCATATGGGACTTAGTCATCCGGATGCCATAATGACCTAACGTCATTGCATGCCGGGTCCATTACATCGTGCGGTTTTCGCCAGATCCTCACTATTCCAAGTCTGCGCGAAATAACTAGAAGACGGACTCATTGGAGCAGGAGGTCCGTCTCTAGTCATCCAAGGTTTAGTGACGATATTCTTTCGCTCATTTGAGGCGTGCGGTCCGGTGATGTGGCTTTAGCAATGGAACTCCGCTGGGTCTGCGGGTAACATTATCCTATTAAGGCTAATGATCGCCTGATGGTCTTGGTTGAGACGTTTCTGGTTTCATGTCAACAAGGAACTCCGGTGGGTCCGAGTTTCTGGTGCGCAATTTGATGTCGCCGTTGATTTGTGCTACTGTTGCTTTCCAGATGGTTTCATGTCAACAAGAAACTCCGGTGGGTTGGTAGATACCATAACCTATTGAGGCCAATGATCGCCTGATGGTCTCGGGTGAGACGTTTCTGGCACATCCTTCGTTGACGTTGGCGGTGATTTGTACCACTATTGCTCTCCAATTGGTTTCGACAATGCTAGAACGGACGTCGACGGCCACCGTCATATGCTCACGATGGCACAATCGGTGCAATGTTATTCCAAAAATGCCGTGCTCCCGGTACACTCATTACATTGTCGAACGGACATGATACTTCTCTGCGGGCATGTGCTAACGCAGAAAACTTGTCGGCGGGCTATCCCCCTCCCACAGACAAGTTTCCTGCGGCAGCAGATGCCCGAAGAAATTTTGTAGAGTTGTATCTTGTAAACGCTGAAAATCTCCGGATCGAACAAGACATTCTTTATATTCTATATTTTCGCCACCCCCCGAACACACATACCAACAGGTTTCCTGCACATGCCCGCAGAGAGTTTGTTGAATCTCCGAACGGACCAGAAATTCATTATATTTAATAATTTCGGTGTTAATACCCCTCCCCTCTACAGGTTTCCGGCATTTGCACATGCTTGCAGAGAATTTGTTGAGCTGTAATTTATAAACCTTGAAATTCATAAGTTGAAGATTATAAACATTTTTTATAAAGAATTACATTAAATATCTCAATTAAGAAAATACGCAATTACGGAAACTTTATGTAACTCAGATAACCAACCTCTGAGGACGTGGCCACGAAGCGGTCAAAAACACAATTTTTACACGGCCCCGAAGGGCACGTTAAGCCGTCGGACCCCGGATACTGTCCCCCTGATAATAAATACGGACGTCTTCCTCCAGCCTTTTCTTCTTCGCTTCCGTGTGACTTTCCTATCGGGCACTCTAGCTCAAACCTCCTAGCTTCCTGACTTCTTTCTGTTCCCGAAGATGAAGCTGAAGCTCAAGGGTCGTCATTTTGAAACCGTGGACGAGATCCAGATCGAATCGCAGACGGTGCTTGAAACGATTCGCGAACAGAACTTCCAGGAAGCGTTCCAACAGTGGCAAAAACGCTGGAAGCGGTGTATCGCTGCCCAAGGAGACTACTTTGAGGGAGATCATAGCCAACCTTAATCAACGTAAGTACTTTGTTGTATATCGGCCTAGTCTCGGAAATTTTTGATCGGACCCCGTATATACTACGTATGTATATATATATATATATATATATATATATATATATATATATATATATATATATATATATATATATATATATATATATATATATATATCAGTGGCGTATCTTGGGTCCGAGACCCGGGCTACCTCACCCGCCGACCCTTCCCCCTCCCCCACAGTACTGTTGTTTTTTTTTAACTCCATTTTTTAAAAATAATCTCACACACTTCTTTGGCTTGCTAGGATGTTATTTAACCGCGACCACCTTTACGATTTAGCATATATTTGTGTTCTTGTTGATCGTCGGTCCAGTGTTTAGTGTTCTATCTTGGCGTTGACCATGCAGGTTGATGCTCTCCTGACGACGGCAACCTGTTCTTTGTTTTATATTTTTCGGTTTTCAATTTTGAACTTCAATTTTGAATTTAATTTTGTATTTTTGAAAAAAAAATGTTTTATTAATTCTTAATAATTCTCTCTCTCTCTCTCTCTCTCTCTCTCTCTCTCTATATATATATATATATATATATATATATATATATATATATATATATATATATATATATATCATCATCATCATCATCATTGTCAACCATTATCAATCCACTGCTGGACGAAGGTCTCCCCAAGTTTCCTCCACAACGGTCTATCTTGTGCCAGTCTCCTCCATGTCACTCACGCATACTTTCGAATTTCATCCCCCCATCTTCCATGTGGTCTTCTTCTGGGTCTTTTCCTGTCCCTTGGAATCCAATCTAAAATTTCGGCTGTCCATCGATGGTCTGTTCTTCTGGCAGTATGTCCAGCCCATTGCCATTTCAGGGATTTAACTCTGATCATGATGTCTTCCACTCTTGTCATTTTTCGGATCCACGTGTTCCTCTTCTTATCTTTCCTGGTTACACCAAGCATGCACCTCTCCATGCTGCTTTGAGTTGTCTGCAGCCTTTGTATGTCTCTTTTAGCTAAGGTCCACGTCTCTGCACCATACGTAAGCACTAGAAGGATGCATTGATCAAACACTTTTCTTTTAAGACATAATGGCATATTGCTCTTGAAAATTATGCTGTTTCTTCCAAAAGCTCTCCAGGCAAGTTTTGTACGCCGATTAATTTCTTCACCAATGTGACCCTCACTTGATATCTGCTGTCCAAGATAAACGTACGTGTCCGTTATCTCCAGCTTTTCTCCATCAATCGATATATCTTCATTTCTTGTAAAAGCATTGTACATCACTTTTGCCTTCTGAAAGTTCATTTTTAATCCCACTTCTTTACTCTTGTCAGCAAGTTCCTGGATCATACTCTGCAGCTCTGATGGGCTAGTTGCAAAAATGACTACGTCATCAGCAAAACGAAGGTGGGTTAGATAATCTCCATTATTCTTTATCCCCTTGTTTTCCCAGCTCAGTGACTGAAAAACACCCTCCAATGTGGCATTAAAGAGCTTCGGAGATATGGTGTCACCTTGTCTCACTCCCTTTCCAATTTTTATGTGTGTTGTATTTTCAAACAGCCGAATCTTTGCACTTGCATTTTCATAGATGTTATTAATAATATTAATGTATGCATCTTCAATACCGCAAGTTTTCAGAGCCATTGTAACTGCTGATGGTTTCACCGAATCAAAGGCTTTTTCATAATCGATAAAAGCCATGCAC
This sequence comes from Macrothele yani, assembly GCA_039090855.1. NCBI lineage: Eukaryota > Metazoa > Arthropoda > Arachnida > Araneae > Macrothelidae > Macrothele > Macrothele yani. The sequence goes on from CM076990.1 coordinate 174,044,530, forward strand.
AATGGAAGTTCATATTCCCTCGCTCTTTCAATTAGTTCTCTCAGTACGTGGATATGATCTATTGTGCTGTAGCCACTCCTGAATCCAGCTTGTTCTCTCGGTTGAGCCATGTCCAGTGTCACCTTCAAGCGGTGTGAAAGAACTTTAGTGAAGATTTTATAAAGCACTGATAGGAGGCTGATAGGTCTGTAGTTCCTGAGATCCTCAATGTCACCTTTTTTATGTAGCAAGATCATTGTAGCGGTGTTCCAATCCTGGGGAATCTTTCCTTCATTAAGCCATCGAGTGAAAATTTGGGCGAGTACTGTTTCGATTTCTCCACTTGCTTCTTGTATGATGTCTATAGTAATTCCATCTTCTCCTGGAGCTTTTTCCCGCTTCATGTTCTTGATTGCATGTGCAACTTCTGCTGGAAGGACTGGAAGAACTCTGGTACTGGTACCTTTCATGATGTCTGGAGTACATGTATCATCCCTTTCATATAATTTGGAGTAGAAATCTTTCACTCTTGTCAAAATTTCGCCTGTATTTCTTGTTACAGAACCATCTTCTTTTCTCAGTGCCATAATCTGTTTTCTCCCCTTACTGAGATGTCCCTTTGCTATCTTTAGGCTTTGGTTGTTTTCAATTGCTTTCCTTACTAGTTCACAGTTGAATTTCCTAACGTCTTCAGTGATACTTTTTCGTACTGTCTTGCATAGCTCTATATATTCCACTTTGGAAGTCACATCTTCTTTAGTTGTCCTCATCACTCTTCTTTTTTGCATCAACATTTTGGTTTTTCCTGATAATTTGTTAACATGCAATTTGTTCTTAGACCCAGCTAATTTTGTTGCTGTTTCCATAAGAGCTTTGGTTACTTTTCTGTTAACTTCAGAAATATCCACTTCTTCCGATGTTAGGCCTTCTAAAGCAGAGAATCTGTTCTTCAGTTCCAATTTGAAGGTATTATGGTGTTTTTTAAGGTTGGTTATGTCAATACATTTTGTTTGTCTTATGAGCTTGCTACGTTCGAGTTTAGTGTTGAGGTGCATCTTACATCTCACCAATCTATGGTCACTGCCTGTGTTGAACTTGTTTCGCACTCTGCAGTCTTCTATGACGAATTTTTTGTTGCACATAATAAAATCAATTTCACTTGTCGTCCCATTTGGATGTCTCCATGTCCATTTCCTGTGTGGCTTTTTCTTGAAAAAGGAGTTCAAGATGAAAAACCCTTCTGCCTCTGCAAACTCTACGAGAGTATTTCCACGCTGGTTTCTGTTGCCGTGACCGAATTTGCCTACTGAAGTTTCATTCTGTTGCCGTTGCCCTATTTTTGCATTGAAATCTCCCATAATTATCTTCAAGTGTTGCTTACCTTTATTATTTAGATCACGAATTTCCTCATAAAATTCTTCAATTTCTTCTTCAGCATGACTTGTGGTGGGTGCATAAGTTTGAATAATCTGAGCCTGGTATCTTCTCGAGAGTTGGATAACGAGTCGTGCAGCTCTGTCAGAGGAACTTTCAACTTCTACAACTTTATCCTTCAGTTTCTTGTTTATTATAAATCCAACACCACTAGTTCTGCCAGTATCTGTCCCACGATAGTAGAAGAGATGTCCACTTTTCAGTTCCATGAGATCTTCTCCTTTTCTCCTTACCTCACTTAGCCCGACGATGTCCCACTTGATCCTTTGTAGTTCCTCTTCCAATTCAAGAAGCCTTGAATCAGAAGATAGGGAGCGTCCGTTGTACGTAGCCAAGGTCAGCATCAGATGGCAGCCTAGTCCGGTCCTCCGGGGATTCTTAGCACCCTCTGCCTTCATGTCGCACTGGCCGCAGCCTTGGCCAGGTACATTCCAGCTGCCGGAGACTGAGGGCCAAGATTTAAGTTGTGGAGTCATTTTGGAGGGGTTTGGCCATAACTCACCACGCTGGCCAAGCGGGTTGGTGAGTGTGGGATAGCATTTCCTCTAATCCCGATGGTATAGTTATACCGCTATTGGCGGTCGTCAGAGCCCCTTTAGTGGGAACAGGATGTACCACGAGAAGGCGGGGTTGACATTTGTCAAGGAGAGGCTGTGATGTTACGCATCACCTGACCTTACATCCCTCTCTCTCTCTCTATATATATATATATATATATATATAACTGGCATTCGTGGCTCGCAGCCACAGTAATGATCGAATAGCCCTCAGAGAAACTTCAACAATGTAAACATCCATATCTTATCCATTCAACTAAAAAAATAGACGACCTCCTTATATACATCGAACTAAAGAAAAACAATATCCTTATTCTTTTTTTTTTTTTTTTGATTGGAGGTTTAACGACCACCGTGAGCAACTCAAATGGGCTATAAGCAGTCGCCCGTCCGTAATTTAGGGACACTGGTTTCAGGGAAGGGAGAGAGCCAGTGCCGTAAGACAAACACAACATCCATGCCTGACCGGGATTTGAACCCGGACCCCTTACGGACGAATGATCAGTGGCCAACGCCTTAGACCACTGCGCCACCGGGGGCGGCTATCGTTATTCATCTAATTAAAAATAAAAGGACATTTTCATCCATGCAACAGAAGAAAAATGACTTCCTTATCCATCCAACTAAAGAAAAACTGCGGACCCTGTTGTTGTTGACGAAGGCCACGGTTCTTATTTACTTGGACGGACTATACAAGTGAGCTTTCACTTCTGAATGTAGGCAATTAGCTTCCCTTGAACATTCTGTAGAAGAAATTTGAACTCAAAATGTACCAGAAACTGCTTTAAAAGTTTAAATTCCAATTTTAAGCGAATTGCAAGTAGTAATTTGCGCGCCCTCTCTTGGGCTTTTCTTTCTATGTACGAATGTACATAGAAAGATCATCTTTAATGTTTGGGTTTTTAACTTAATACTAAACGAAGAAATAGAAAAAATAAAAAGTAGTGAAAGTAGCTGCCTTTCAGAATAAGTTAGTAAACTCATGCAATGCATTGATTATGATACGCTTTCCAACATACCAGAAGTAATTACTTAAGTTATTCCTATGAGGATAAATGCTGCGGAATAAATCTCGCTCCTGTGGCCTGATTTTTGACCCCATTTCGATGATATTCAACAGAACTGGTTCAGTATATCTCCGGAATAACATGATAAAGTTTTGTTACAATCGAAAAAAAATTACGTAAGTTATGACGCATAAAGGCGATGGAATGGATCCCGCTCCTGTGTCCTGACTTTTGACCCCATTTCGCTCATTTTCAATAAGGTTCGTTCCCAGGTTGTCCCCTACCACATACTAAAATTATATCAAAATCTAATTATTTTTACGCGAGTTATCGTGCGGACAGACAGAGAGACGGACAGACACAGCTGGAGCATATACGCTTCTTATGGTTGGAAAGCGTAAAAAAGTAGTGTAGTTAGCTACTTTTCGGAAAAAGTAGTAGTAGCTGTAGCAAGATACTTTTTCAAGAATGTAGTTGTAGCATTAGCTAGCTACTTTTAAAAAGTAGCTTTCCCATCACCAACCAAAAGTCATCAATTCCTTCACTAACACGCTTGAGGTTCAGCTTTTCTTTCTATCATGAGGTCAGATTGTAGCTTGCGCATGCGCAGATAGACTTTCGTAGCTACATCGCATTTCATCGGTGTCAGGGTCGTTTTTTACGTTCGACTAATTCTGAATAATATATAAGAATAATAAATATTGTTTTTGATAATTTAAACAGTCAAAATACTTTTGCCACTGCCAAAGTTTAGTAAATATTTACTTTTATGACTCACATATCTTCGTTCATTGGCTTTACGAAAATAACATTCATTAATCCACCTACCTACGTACCGCTCAATATATGGAATTAGTAAACCTTTTCGTTTGTTGTTATGATTTAATTCCATTTAGTATGTACCGGGAAGTCTTTTTTTTTTTTTTTGATTGGAGATTTAACGACCACCGTGAGCAACTCAATGGGCTATAAGCAGTCGCCCGTCCCTAATTTAAGGTCACTGGTTCCAGGAAAGGGAGAGAACCAGTGCCTTAAAACAAACACAACATCCATGCCTCACCGGGATTCGAACCCGAACCCCTTTTGGACGAATAATCAGAGACCATCGCTTAGTTTTAATATTCGCTTTTATTCACTTAAAAGAATTACAACAGAACATCCCCAACCTCACACGCAGTGTGAGAAAAGGGAAGAAATAAAACAAAATGTAGTTATTTACAATGAAATGGTAATTCTACAAATGAGCAATGACAGGCATTGCATTATTTGCTGTAAACAGCAGTAGCTCTGGGATAATTGTTCATTGAAGTCTTGGAACATCACTGGAGCGAAACAATTTACAGAAAAAAAATTCTCGCAGTTCTAGTGACATGGGAATCACTGGTGGCAGAGAGTCACTGGGAGCATGAAGAAACTGTGTACAAAAGGTGGCATCAGCAGGAAGCAAACACAATCCAGTTCCAGGAGGAAACAGGTGAGGGAACAGTAAAAATAGAAAATTCCGACGTAGGTTTTAAGAGTATTAAAACAGCAGATGAACAGTCTGGGCACTAGAAACTCGAAACCAGGGACGACACGGCGACCATGTTTTGAAGAATGCGGGTAACCGTGCCGTATCATTCGCCAAGGAGTATTCCAGGGTGAGTCTGGTTTTAACCCTGTTGCGGTAGTGTGCAACCAAGGAGGTAGAGAATGTGATAGGATCTGGATCTTGTAACTGTAGCAGGTGAGAGAAAATAATATATTTAGCTAGGATAAATAAATACGAACAAACTGGTAAAATAGAGGAGAAACTTGTAGAACTGTGGCCGAGGAAGCGATAATCTTCTAGGGTGAGATCACTGGTACAAGAAGGATGTGCAAGTTGGAACATACTGTGAAATAGTGGGAGCAGCGTCGGACAGTAAACAAACATGTGTAAGACGTCTCCAACGACGTTACAAAAAGGACACAGATCTGATGATACTATATTTCTCCGGAACAAAGTCGATGGGACAGGCAGTCGATTGTGCAAAAACCTCCAGTGCACATTAAATTCTGAGGAGAGGGCCAGTGAATGTTGGGCAGTAGACCAGACCGAGGTTAGTGCAAAAGAAGGAACAGAGGGGATAAGGCAAGGTACCGCAGAAGAAGAACGGAGAAAACGGTACAGGGTGCGGGTGGAAAGGCTGTGGAGAGGGAGGAGGTCACCGGAAAAGGGAAGGAAGAACGGGAAAGGGAGGGAGGCAGAGGAAACGGAAAGGAGGCCAGAGGAATCGACTAGGGAAGGAAAGAGTGATTGAATAGCATGTTTAAGTTGGAGGAAGTTATCAGAGAGTTCGGGCGAGGGTGGGAAAAAGGTCGGAAACGGGTTTCCATGAAAAAACGGGGAGGACCAGTTGGGAAACGGAGACTACACCAGCGTGCAGCCATGCGGGAGAAAAGAAAAAGTTGGCAGTAGGGGGATGGAGGACGGAGGAGAAAAAAGAGGCTCGGAAAGAAGATCAAGAGTGGAAGAGGGGGTTGACAAATGAGCGGTAAAGAACGAAGGAACTGAACAACTTCATGGTAGACTAAATGAAAACGGGGGGATGACAGTGTGAATATCCATCTTGAGAAGAAGATGGACGGTGAGGCAGGGATTAAGGGGGAAGTCAGAACATTAAGCAGAAGAATGGAAGCGGAAGATTCTGGTTGAACTGTCAAACGGAGGAAATTGAAAATTCTTACAGCTTTATAACATATGGTAGAGATAATACTGAGGAAGATAACCAATGAGTGGATGACCAAACAATGCTGAGCATTGATGGTGTTGTTGCAGTTTGAACGTAGGCTGGCGGCGGTTGTGCAATCCAGGAATGATAAACTAACGAGAGGATGTGGGTGCCAGCAGCCGCGGTGCACGACTGTGGTAGGTCAAACAACGCTTGAGCTTGGACCAGTAAGCAGCGGTGTGACGTAGTTTCCTGACGAGGGGTCTCCAGGTGGCAGCCGCTGCTGAGACCCGGCTGCCAATGTGCACTCTAAGTATCTTTCGACTGGTGGAAGTCCAATGAGCGCCCCATGGTGCATCGGGGCGATGTTTCCAGGAGCCACACCTCAAGCCTGTACACTTTGAAAGGTTTAACGAAGCGCCGGAAGCCACAGCATACACTTGATACCATGCAAGAACAATTGTGAATTGCCATTCTTCTCGGATGAGAACTGTGAGATCATCGGCGCAGGCAGTAAGAGCGATTGAATGGTGCCTGGTGCTATGCTGAATGGTGGAGGGGGAGGTTGTAGAAGAGAACTGATAGAGCAAAGAAAAGGCTCAAAGACTATAGAGAAAAGTTGTCCGGAAAGAGGTCATCCTTGACGGATGCCCTTACGAAACGGAATGGAGGCTGTAAGGAAGGAGGCCGTCCGGATATGGACAACTGAGTCCTGGTACAGGGCAAGGAGAGCTGTGATGAAGACAGATGGGAAACCGAAGGCAGAGAGCACAGAGGCCAACCACTGATGACTCACGTTATCAAAGGCCTGCCTCTGATCAAGATTGAGGAAAGCTAAAGGTTCGGAGGAAAGGTGGCCAAGGCAATATGAGTCACGGAGGAGATTAATATTAGTATGAGTGCTTCGGCCAGGGATGGTGTACGTTTGATCGGGATGTATAACGGTGGGAAGGACAGGGTTCAATCGAAGAGAGAGTATTTTAGTATAAATCTTGTAGTCAACATTAAGGATGGATATAGGACGCCAGTTATCCAACTCCAGCAGACACCCCTTCTTTGGAAGAAGAAAGATGTGAGCTAGAGTAAAAGCGGGGGGAAGAACAGATAAGGAAAACGCAGCTGTAAAGCAAGACAATAGGAGAGGGTGTAGGAAAGAGGAAAACGTACGAAAGAAATTAACTGTCAACCCGTCATGACCAGGTGACGAGTGACAGTTAAGTAAGGCAAGTGAATGTACTACTTCTGCTGGGGTGATAGGTATAGAAAGAGATGTAACAAGATGCGATGGAATATGTGGTAAGGTACGAAGAATCGAATCAGCATGCTGCGAACTTGACTGGAACTGAGCAAAACGTGACTGAAAATATGTTCTAACACCGGAGCAAATGAGAGTGGGGTCATTAGTAACAGTTCCATCGGGTAACTTCAGATTACGGAGGTGATGAGCAGAACGTTTGTGGAATTCCAGTTGTTGAACCTGTTCACCTAGATAGTCATTTGGCTGGAGATGAAGGAGCTTGAGGCGGTGAAGAGCTTGTTGGTAGACAGGAAGTAGCAAGGCACGAAGTTCAGCTTGGTAATGAGAAAACAGAGGAGAATCAAGATCTAAGGTGGAAAAAATCGAGCGTGCAGCATCAATCTTCATAGAGGCGGTAATACGTTTTTCGTGGGAATATTGTTTGGTATAAAGAAGAATCTCATTTGACATGTAACCAGTGTTGCAAGGGACAAGAAGCAAAAGAGAGCGTATATAAGGCTTATTGGATCTGCAATTGGATGGAATTTACGTAAGTTGGATCAAGTAAAAGATCATCATCAAGGGTCCAAGTACGGTAGTATTGCCGAGGAGATGGACCGGTGTGAAGACACATTACGACACAGCTGTGGTCGGAAGAAACTGTCGGCGTGTGAGAAAGGGAGATAACTGAAGGAAGACGAATTGAAGAAACATAAAACCGGTCAAGTTGGGCAGTTGTTGGAGAGAAAGTGGAGTAGGAGAGCCAGGTGTACGAACGAAGAAATGGGTGCAGGTGTCGAAAAGAATCTTGGAGTTGTGGCTGGTTGATGGCTGTAGAAAGTGCTCGGGTAAGAAAATACCTGGTATCCGTGGAACCGTCCGATCTGTCGATGGATGGGCCAAGGGTGCAGTTAAAATCACCACCTAAGATTACATTATCAGTGGCCGGAAGACCTTGAACACAGGAAACAAAATGCTCAAAAAGGCAGTCCGCATACTGTTGATTGCCGGAAACAGAGATGTTGAAGATATGGTATCAGAAGTTGTGAAGTCGAAAGGAAAGAAGCTGCAGGAGGTCACGATAAATCGGTTTGACCGTGATATCAGTAATGAAGGATCTAAGACGAAAATGGATGGCCACCGCAAGTCCTGCGTGAAGACTAAGTCGATGGACATGGTAGAATTTTTTTTTTGATTGGAGGTTTAACGACCACCGTGAGCAACTCAATGGGCTATAAGCAGTCGCCCGTCCCTAATTTAGGGTCACTGGTTCCAGGGAAGGGAGAGAGCCAGTGCCGTAAGACAAACACAACATCCATGCCTGACGGGATTCGAACCCGGACCCCTTACGGACGAATGATCAGAGGCCAGCGCCTTAGACCACTGCGCCACCGGGGCGGCATGGTAGAATTAAAATGGCCAGGTTCGCCATCGGTGGTATGGGGTGTTGGAATGACAGTTAGTCTCCTGTAGCAATAATATATCCGCATCATGCGGTGTAATGTCTTCAAACATTAACGCATTGGTAGGAGGGACGGAGCATCCCTTACAGTTGAAAGAAAGTAATTTTAATTTGAAAGATGTTGTAGTGGTTGAATATTACTATCAGCACTTCTGTGAAAACTGGTCACACGTTTTTTTAAATTAGATGTCTGTGCATTAGTGACTGTGTCAATTTTCGGCAAAAGAGCAAGTAGACCCTGAAGTTGGGTGATAATAGTAGGAAGGTGAGCATTACGTTATTGAACACGTTCTAGCTGTTTGAGAGGACATGACGGTTGATTGAGTATGATGAGAGCAAGATCAGACGGCGCCAGCGGCCCGTCTAATGCAGGGAAAGTTTCCAGATATTCTGCGAAAGTTTTTTGATCCAACAATTTTGGAACAGCTGGGGACTTCAGAGATGTAGGAACTGCAGTTGGAGAGAAAGACTGTCGAATTGGCGAACGGGAACGAGAGCAGCGTGGAGAAAACGCCGCCAGCGAGATTGAACTCTGTCTAGTACGTGTCAACGTGGGAACGCCGGGAGAAGCTGGTGGGTGTAGGACAGTTAGATCTGACTCCACATTAGAGGATCCAAGGGAAGATGATGAAGCAACACGACGGAGGGGTTGCCATTCCTTTTCGGAGATAATACCCTCCGAAGAACGTAGAGGTACCACAGCAGCAAGTGGGTCCAACGATGGAGAGGTGGCCGAAGTTCCCGTAGTAGAGATCGAAGACTTGGAGACTGCTGATGAATCATCATTTGCTGGGGGAGAAGCCTCTGGAACAACAGTAGCAGGGATCAAGGACGTCTGTGGAGCCGAACTTGGTGTGGCCAGAGAAACTATAGTGTTGAGGGTGAGGTGTTGATTTCGGGCGGTATGAAAATAAGGGGCTTGGCAGATGCATGTGACACCGTGATTCGATGTGGCCATATGCCTTGCATTTAAAACAATGCAAAGCAGTAACGATATCGATCCGGAAAATCTGCTTCCCTACAACCACAGTGAGGTCAGTAGGGCAGTCAGTAATGGCATCTTCAGTAGAGAACATGATCCTTCCTTGGCGACTCAGACCTAAGATGTTCCTGTCATCTGGGTCTGTTGGTGCGGAAGACAGAGTGGAAATGGAACCAACTACTTTTCCACAACGGGAAAGGGCCGCCATTAAGTAATGGTCCTTGATTTCTGGTGGTACGGGGTAGCACGTAACAAGTGCGGGACGCTGCGTGAGCGGGACTCCCAGTAAGGTATGATCCCCAACATGCAGTCCGTCAGGTAAGACGCGCTCCACAAACTCTGGCTTCGCAAAATAAATGAGAACAGTCCTAGGTTTCCTCGCCATATGTGTGATCGCTCCCTTAGGGAGGATTTGGCGAAAGGCTAAGGAGTATTTCTTAAGGCTGGTGTCCGGGAGGGCATCAAAACATATGCCAAGTTTCTGTGTGCGTAAAACCTCTTGCCCAGCAGCTGAAGTTTCCAGAATTTCGATGCGTAATTTCTTGTTGTCTCTCGTGACAATCATATCAAGAGGCATTGTACATGGATTCTTCGCTGTAGAGGAAGATGAACTGGTACCCTTTACAACGGAAGCATAAGGAAGAGTTGCCGTAGGAATGGGCGGAGATGGGGAAGGCCGAGACGTAGTTCTCGCAGCAAATGAAGTACCAGAGATAACGGATACTGAAAAAGTTAATGACGTCACTGTGGTGGAGAATGTCGGGAAATCAACATCCATAGAGTTGAAAAGAGATTTGGTAACATCAGATAACGCGGCTTGGAAACCAGCTGCGTGGGTTAATGACGAAGACCGAACGTGGCCAGGTGGGGGCGAAGCTTTGCTATCAAGCTTCAGACCTGGCCTATCAGATGCGGTCGCCGCCATTTGTAATGGCTGACCTGCTAAACCCGACCCTGGGCAAAGCCAGAACGGAAAAAGAGTTGTGCAAGTAAAGTTTTACTTACAGGACGTCAAGGTCGGACTCAATCGACACAGGAGACGTTCACAATACAGGAGATACACAAAATTACGGCACGCACACACACACACAAAAGAACACTAATAAACGCAGGTCAAACACGGAGCACAGGTCAACACAACCTTTACAAAGCCATCGCTTAGACCACTGCGCCACCGGGGCGGCTAATACCGGGACGTCGCTCATCGTGGTCGTGAGTGAAGCGAATAAACACAATGTGTTGTATGTAAATAACTGTACTGCAAACTCTCGAATCTCTCGTTTTATTTGCGCTTTCCAACCGCAGGTTGAAAAAGCGTATATGCTCAAGCTTTGTCTGTCTGTCTGTCAGTCTGTCCGTCCGTCCGCACGATAACTCGCGTAAAAATGGTTCGATTCCGATGAAATTTTAGAGTGTGGCAGGGGACATCCTGAGAAGGAACTCTATTGAAAATGGGCAAAATGGGGTCAAAGGTCAGGACATAGGAGCGGGATCCATTCCATCTCCCTTATGCGTCATAACTTAAGTAAAAATGCTTCGATTGCAACAAAACTTCATAATCTTGTTTCGGAGATGTACTGAAACAGTTCTGTTTAATATCATCAAAATGGGTTCAAAAATCAGAGCGCAGGAGCTAGATTTATTCCACAGCCATTAATTATCCTCATAACTTGAGTAATGATTTCTGGCAAATTGGAAAGCGTATCATAATCAATGCATTGCATGATCTTACTAACTTGTTTTACACCCACAAAGATCTTGACATGCTAAATTTGCGTAGCATAAATTATCTACAAAGAGTTCCACGGTACTCTCCCGTTTTGTTTTGTTTTCACATTTTCAAAATTCATATTTCTGGCGATTTGGTAGGGACATTTCGCAGCAAAATTTTCTTTTTTGTTGCGATTTGGCGAAAGTACGAAAGGTAGCTTAAGCAATGATGGGGACACCTTAAAAAATTCTCCGGGGCCCGCCAAATTCTCCATTACAAAACTGGATACCTCACTGAACCTAGAAATTAGTGGCATTCTTCTCGCAGAAATTAGTGGCATTCTTCTCCCTCCAGACTCCATTTTAAATCCTACTTTTTGGAATTGTTTCTCATGTTCGAAGCCTTTGGGTTATCCACGACATAACAGCAGAGAAAATAATTATCAATTAAATGACAATTCTCAATAGGAATTTCATCAAACTACCGTGATTGTCTATGGTTGAACTTTAAGAGAAATTTACGGTATGCTTTCCGTCGCCCATGGCAGTGAATATATCCAAGGTCTTTCTTTCCTTGGCAGAGAAATATTCGCGTTATCAAGATCAGGGTTTTGTTTAAACTTGGATGCACTCTCTTTACTTTGAGGTCGTCAGCCCGTAACATCTGATTCCACTCGTCCACCCTGACCTAAAACCGACTTCCTTTCAATTCCCTTGTCCTCGCTTTTGCTGTTAGTTCATTATCTCTTCTCCCCGGTTTCGCCCATTCCTGCCCCTTGCAGTCAAACTCATTAAGTTCGCTTCCAACGCTCTCCCTAGAGCAACAATGAGATCTAATAGAACTTTCCTGCTTTCAACAATTATGCGGTCATAAAAGTATTCTGGGGACTTCCATTCCGGTACACACTCAGCCAGAAATGCAATTAACGCTTGGCAATCATACAATTGTTTCTAAAAAATGGAAGAGCGGTAGTAACAGGAAAACGAAAAGTTGTATTGATGAGATTTCTCATTTTGCTCGCAAGTTTTCAACCTACATAAAAGGTAAATCTTAATAATTGCTAATCTACATAATAACTAGCTTACATAACAGCTAACCAGCATAATAAGTAATCTACATAATAACTAGCCTACATAATATCTAACAGGATAGCTAACATAAGAGCTACAAAATAGCTAACCTACATAATAACTAGCCTACATAATATCTAACACCATAGCTAACATAAGAGCTACATAATAGCTAATCTACATAATTAGTCAACATAACAGCTAACATAAGCGCTACATAATAACTAGCCTATATAATAGCTAACACAACAGCTAACATAAGAGATACATAATAGCTAATCTACATAATAGTAATAGCTAATCTACATAATAGTAATAGCTAACACAATAGCTAACATAAGCGCTACATAATAGCTATTCTACATAAATAGCCTACATAATAACTAGCCTACATAACAGCTAACAGAATAGGTAACATAAGGGGAAACAACAGCTAACCTACATAATAACTAGTCTTCATAACAGCTAACAAAATAGATAACCTGCATAGTAACTAGCCTACATAACAGCTAACAGAATAGCTAACCCACATAATAGCTAACAGAATAGCTAACATAAGGGGGACTGATAGCTAACCTACATAATAACAGCCGACATAATAGCTAACATAAGACCTACATAATAGCTAATCTACATAATAGCTAATCTACATAATAGCTAACACAATAGCTAACATAAGAGCTACATAATAGCTAATGTACATAATAACTAGCCTACATAACAGCGAACACAATAATCAACATAAGAGCTACATAAAAAGCACCATTTGGCCCATGCCCCTCTCGATATGCGGGAGGTCCCGACACCAGGGCAGGAGCAAGCTTTTCTAATGGGGAGTTCGAGTGAGCGAGACTTGAATTAACGCCCATTGGAGTTCAAAAGATCCCAACCTTCAGTCATCGAATAACTGCACAATTTTACTTCCTCGTACCTCCGTAATAGAATATTGTGATCGTTCAAAATTAGCACTTCCGGGTTTTTGGCCTTCATTTTACCAAAACTGTGGTAAATACCCATGAGCCAGGGGTAGTAAATATCAAATAAAACGTAACAGTTATGTAAACGCCGACAACATAGCACCAGTAAAAATGAAAAATGAAAAACGAGCCAGCACAGAACGAATGAGTATGAGATATGTAGTAGGTTTTTACACTTTTTGAAATGCTATTCTATCTTCCTATTATTAGAGCTAGTGTAATCACTTTATCAGTCCGTGCACATCGAAATCTTTACTTTTAGAGATATCTGAAAAATTATTTTTGCGGCTAATAGGAAATCAAAAGGACATTAAGTTTGACACTTTAAATGTCCCATATACTGCATGGATTTACCGCTAGCAGCTGTCAATGTCGCAAAATTTAAAAAATTAAACTTCTATTGTGAAGAAACTATTCAACTTAGAGGGGGAAAATTGTTTCTGTGTCTCTCAGATTAGGCTGAACTGTTTCTTCTAAAATATTTAAATTCTCCAGTTAGTTCGTTAATTTCCTGCTAGAGGTGTTAAGTCCAAAGAATCTGGTTATCACAGATTTTTGAAACACTATTTTTGCGAATGTGACATTAACATTCATTAATTTTTTCCCTTTTATATTTTACTACTAGCTCATAGATTTCCAGCTAGGAGTTCTCAAAGTGGAAATTTAGTAAGTTTAGCTTTATGCTACGAAGAGATATTTCAGTAACAGAAAAAGTTCTTTTTGAATTTGATACGTTAGGCAAAACTGATTACTTTAGCACCTTTCCATTTGCAAGTCCCTAGGCAAATTTAACGTTAAAGGCTATGAAAATGGAATTTTTCTAAATTTATCGGTTCGTTGCGTATAAATCAATTGTCATAAAATTGGAATGTGTTTCAATTACAAAACGTGCTTTTTCTGTTGCTTCAGCTGTCAAAAATCATCTTGTTAGTACGTCTTTTGTAAAAAAAGATCGTGCTTATTTATGTTATCGGTTTGTCCGTCCGCCTGTACCCACGGTATCTCTGCAACTATTCGTCCGATTTGAAAAATTCTTTTTGCATTCGGAAGCTTGAAATATGCGAATGATGATAGTTTATTTCGTTTTTTTTTTTTTTTTTACGATGTACAATTTTGCCGCCAGAGGGCGTAAACGCAAATGATGTCGAATTCAAAATTACGTTTTATTCTACATATTTGCTTCTAAACATCCGATTAAAAAGATTATTTTATCTTTCGATTCCATTTATATCGAAGAGTATTTTAGATATAGTTTCTTTTTCAAATTACGCATAGATTTTCCGCTGGGGGGCGTAAAAGTAAATTACATTTTCCCCGATAGCTCTTCTTCTAAAACTCCAATTTGAAAAAAGGTTTTCTCAGCGGATACACCTCCTGATAGACAATCTTTTGCACATAATCTCTAATTTTTGGTAAATAATACTTTGGCCACCAGGGGGCGTAAGTGGTAAGTTTTGCTTCTGATGTATTTGCCATAAAATCTGAGCTTCTGAAATATCGAATGAAAAACATCTTTCGTGGACTGATGCCACTGACATTGATAAACATTTTCGGAATATATTCTTCTTAAAATATTCCACAGTTTCTCCGCCAGGAGGCGTAGATATATATATCTTATTTTTGTCAATACCTCTACTTCTAGTAGTCCTATTTGAAAAATTTCTTCTTTCTTGGATAGTGTTTCCAGTGTGATATGTTTTCATATAATTTCAAAATTTTCAAGTAATTCATAGACTTTCCGCTAGGGGGCGTAAAGGTAAATTGCTTTTCCCCCTGTATCTCTGCTTCTAAATCTCCGATTTGGAAAATTCTTTCTGCACTGGATACACCTCCGGATGGGAAATCTTTTGCCCATAATTTCTAATTTTTGTAAAAAATAGTTTGGTCTCCAGGTGGCGTAAGTCTTAATTTCCGCTTCTGATGTATTTGCAGTAAAATATGAGCTTCTAAAATCTGGATTGAAAAAAGTCGTTTGATGACCGATACTATTCATGTCGACAAACCTTTTAGGAACATTTTCTTCCTGAAATAATGCATGGTTTCTACGCCAGGGGGCGTAGATGTATATCTTATTTTTGTCAATATATCTACTTCTAGGAGTCCGATTTGAAAAATTCCTTATTTGTTGGATAGTGTTTCCGATACGAAATGTTTTTCCTATAAATTCAAAATTTTCAAGTAAATCATAGACTTTCCGCTAGGGGGCACAAAGGCAAATTGCGTTTTCTGCGTTATTTCTGTTCTAAAACTCCGATTTGAAACATTCTTCCTGTATCGCATACTAGACCTGATGGAAAATATTTTTCACATAATTTCTAATGTTTGGTAAGAATGGCTTAGCCACCAGGGGGCATAAGTGTTAATTTCTGCTTCTGATGTATTTGTAGCAAAATCTGGGCTCCTGAAAACTCGACTAAATTTTTTTTTCTTGGACCGATACCGCTCATATGGAAAAACCTTTTGAGAATACTTTCTTCCTAAAATAATGCATGGTTTTCCCACCAGGGGACGTAAAGTCACATCTTATTTTTTTCGATATCTCTGTTTCTAAGTGTCCGATTTAAAAAATTCTTTCTGTGTTGGAGAGCGTTTCCGGTGCGAAATGTTTCTCATATAAATTCATGTTTTTCTTAACGCACAAGTCTGCAATCAGAGGGCGTAAGCTCACGATTCCGTTTAGAGCAATATCTGAGGGATTGAAAACCCGATTAAAAAACTTCTTTCTTCAGTCAGATACTATTGTTTTCCATACCGGTTCCATTGACTTTGAATAGCTTTGATAAATTTAATTTGCATCAGAACGGATTCAAAAGACGTGCTAAACCCGACAATTCGGTGTCATCTTTCTTGTTTTTATGTTATGAGCAAATTAATAGGCAACGGGCATGTTATCAAGCAGAAATAAAATACTTGACGACATTGGCAACCGGAAAAGCCCTCCACATTAGAAAATTTGTGTAAAATGCAATTTATGCACAGTGCTTCACTTGAAAATTGTGAATTACTTTTCGTGGAGGAGTTTTCCTGTGGCGAACAATTCCCTAAATCGAAGGGACTCAGTCGTCCACCGCATGGACGGATGCCTTGGACCAAGAAAGCTGGACAATAAGAATTTCATCAGTCAGTGCAGGAAAGCCAGAATGTGTGAAGAGTTTCTTGAAAGCATTTTTTCTTATTATTTTCGTTGAAAAATTGAGGTCTGCATTTTTTTTTATTCTATCAAAAAGATGCGTGAGGTTTTTTTTTGTTTGTTTTTTTTATACGTGCACTGCAGTAAACAGAAGCATAAGAATTACCGCAAATGCAGAAGATCCGGTTTGAAAATGGAAAAATAAAAACCACAGCTTTTCGAGTAAGAGTGCCATTGAAACTTTTTTTCTTTTGTTTGTTTTTTCCAAAAGTTAGTTTTATGTCGATTTAAGGAATAGAAACGGTGAGAATAATTGAAAATTATCAGTATTAAACCAAGGCAGGAAAAAGTAATAAGAAAAGGCCGTGGGTGGCCTAGTGGGCAACGTTCGTGACTGCTGCGGAAAGGACCTCAGGTTCGATCCCAGCAGGTACGAACGCTCGATCCACTAAAATACCCGCCGTGCGTCGGCTGGGCACGTTAAGCCGTCGGACCCCGGGTACTGGCGTCCCGGTAATAAATAAGGGCGTCTTCCTCCCACCTTCTACTTCGCTTCCATTTCACTTTCCTATCGGACACTCTAGCCCAAATCTCCTAGCTTCCTATTTCTAAGGGTTGTTTAAGACCTGGGGTCAGACACTCCCTTCCTAAAATCCTCTAGATATGATTATATTTGATTAATAAGAAAATGTTGTTGCAATACAATATAAATTTATTTTAACACTGTTAAATAAGAAAAAGGTAGTGTGATTTCGAATTTCTTTATTTTTTTCAGCCTAAATATTAACTCTTTAGGTTTAGGCTGGTTTAAGGGGTTTAGTGCTGATAAAGAACTTAATTATCCTACCACAAAAGGAAAAAAGATTTAACAGCATACACCCCCGATCATCAGGAAAGTTTTTACAAACACTCTTCATCGCAACTCAGGGGGAAGGGGGAAAGGTTTCAACACGGATGTTTTCCCTTGGCTGGAAGTAGCATGACAGCAATTTATAGCACAGCAGGCCAGTTAATAATTCGCCTTAAACAATGAAAAGTGTGGGAAGCGTGAATGCTTCCTTCACCTACCCTTAAAAGGAAGGCTAAATATTTTTAATCGTTTCTTCAAGATTAGTACATCGATAACAACTCAAAAATTCAGAATGTCAGCAACAGCAAGAAAAAAATTATGCCACTAATATGAGAAATTAAACTATCAGCTGATAGTACAAACGAAGTGGTCGCTTTAAGGTTTGATTTGTTTCGATCCGTGAAACTGAAACAAAACTGACAATTCAATTATACGTTTTCGCGGCCCCTCAAGCTATGGGGCCCTAAGCGCCCGGCTAGTGCGCTTATCGCAGATTCGCTTCCGCGAGGCGTCAGGAAATGGTTCGTGGGCTCACAAGAGCCGCTACATCTGCCTGTATAGTCGACCGGGTCCCCGTGGGATCCGTTCGTGCAGATTCGTCTCTACCGGAATCTGGTTGTCCTCCTGGTCCGTCCGGAGCCGCTCCACCGTGTGGGACTACCGTCACGTGTGCATTGCTCTCAATACAACTGACGGTATGGTCAGAACGATCAACGTGGCTGGCTATACTGCACGCCGACCACCCTACGGTTTTCAGCCCGATGATCAGGCTTCTCTCAAAGTCCGTAAGTTGCGTAAATCGACGTCTCTGGCGTCTACCCGGCATTCTTGTCACTCTGTACTCTTGCTTGCGTCTGCCGGTGCTTTTCGCTTTCATGGGGCATCGACTACACGCCAGTTTATAAGGTTGCCAGTTCGTGCTTGCAGCGTCACCACAGGGTGTGACGCTGCAAGCACGAACCGGCAACCAACAGGGGGTTTATAAGGTTGCCGGTTCGTGCTTGCAGCGTCACCATCATGCTCACTCGCACCAAACGTGGATCATTCGCATACTAGCACGCACTCTAGCTATTTGCAAAGTTTCGTTCGCGGTTGTAGCATGTTGTTTCCTTCTAGGTGAGCAAATTTCATTGTCCGTGTGTGTGTGTGTGCATATATATATATCTTCTTTATAGAATATATATATATATATATATATATATATATATATATCATCATCATCATCATCATTGTCAACCATTATCAATCCACTGCTGGGCGAAGGTCTCCCCAAGTTTCCTCCACAACGGTCTGTCTTGTGCCAGTCTCCTCCACGTCACTCCCGCATACTTTCGAATTTCATCCGAAAGTGTATATATATATATATATATATATATATATACAGAAACAATCAAAACCCGAAGAAAGAAAATTTATTTTGAAAAATAATTAAAATGAAAATTAAATGTCTACATCTCTGTGTTCTTCTAGTTCGCATTTTTTCTTCTTCTTCTTCTTCTTATTTTTTTTTTTTTTTTTGCTTTGCTTGCTCCGGAGCTTGTTTACTTCGGAATCTTGAGGTTTGTTTAGTTTTGTCTCAGATTTGTTCTTGGTTTTTATTTGTTTTATTTTTGCTCTTCATTATTATTTTTTTTTTTTAATTTCTATATATATATATATATATGTATATATATATATATATATATATATATATATATATATACAGAAACAATCAAAACCCGAAGAAAGAAAATTTATTTTGAAAAATAATTAAAATGAAAATTAAATGTCTACATCTCTGTGTTCTTCTAGTTCGCATTTTTTCTTCTTATTATTATTTTTTTTTTTTTTTTTTGCTTTGCTTGCTCCGGAGCTTGTTTACTTCGGAATCTTGAGGTTTGTTTAGTTTTGTCTCAGATTTGTTCTTGGTTTTTATTTGTTTTATTTTTGCTCTTCATTATTTTTTTTTTTTAATTTCTTTCTTCGGGTTTTGCTTGTTTCTGCATTATGGTTTGATCTTTCTTTTTTGCAGCCTTTGGCGCATTAGAATTTCAAATGTTGGTTTTCGGTAGGGTCTTCATGTGTTTTTTTTTTTTTTTTTTTGGCTATATGTATACACTGACGGGAAAAAAGAATGAAATAGCGGCAATACATTTGTATAGGTAACATATTTAATCGATTAAGGTTTCAAGATCACAGCTTATTGTAAGCGCGAGAAGAGCCATTTTAAATGTGAAATGCTTGTACATTAATAACCGGTGTAACCGCCAGAATGTTGAATGCAAGCACGCAAACGTTCATGCATTGTGTCGTACAGGTGCTGGATGTCAGTTTGTGGGATGGAGTTCCATGCCTGTTGCACTTGGTCGGTCAATACAGGAACGGTTAATGCTTGTTGGGGGTGACGCTGGAGTTGTCGTCCAATGATGTCCCATACGTGCTCGATTGGTGAAAGATCTGGTGATCTAGCAGGCCACTGCGACATGTCGACACTCTGTAGAGCATGTTGGGTTACAACAGCGGTATGCGGGCGAGCGTTATCCTGTTGGAAAACACTCCCTGGAATGCTGTTCATGAATGGCAGCACAACAGGTTGAATCACCAGACCGACGTACAACTGTGCCGTCAGAGTGCGCGGGATAACCACGAGAGTGCTCCTGCTGTCATAGGAAATTGCTCCCCAGACCATAACTCCAGGTGTAGGTCCAGTGTGTCTCGGCCGCAGACAGGTTGGTTGCAGGCGCTCACCTGGCCTCCTTCTAAATAACACACGGCCATCACTGGCACCCAGGCAGAACCGGCTTTCATCAGAAAACACAACAGATCTCCACTCCGTCCTCCAATGAGCTCTAGCTTGACACCACTGACGTCGCAAATGGCAGTGGTTTGGAGTAAGTGGAATGCACGCTACAGGGCGTCTGGCTCGGAGCTGTCCTTCAAGTAACCGATTTGTAACAGTTCGTTGTGTCACTGTGGTGGCAACTGCAGCTCGAATTGCTGCCGCAGACGCGGTACGATGCGTCACGGCCACACGCCGTACACGGCGGTCTTCCCTCTCAGTAGTGCCACGTGGCTGGCCGGAACCCGGTCTTCTTGAGGCAGTACCTTCCCTTGACCACCGCTGCCAACAATCATGCACAGTGGCTACATTCCTGCCAAGTCGTTCTGCAATATTGCGGAAAGAAAATCCACCTTCTCGTAGCCCTATTACACGACCTCGTTCAAACTCCGTGAGCTGTTGATAATTGCTTCTTCGTCTTCTTAAAGGCATTCTTGACTAACATCAACACCCTACGTCGAATCTCAACGATAACTAACGCTCACGAACGTTACAGCGCGTATTTACAGCAAACCTGCTTTGCATGTTTCGAGGGGCGCTACTAGCGCGACACGTATCCGCCGAGCGCGAAATTTGCATAGACGTCATGTTACAGATGTACTTTCACCGCCTGCCTACTGTCGTTTATCTAACACAACCCCTTCTTGGTGTTGGGATTTTTTTCCGTCAGTGTATATAGGGTGATTCAGCTAAGCGTGCACAAACTTCTGGGAGGGTTAGGTTGCACAGTGACAAATCGGGATCACATAGCTATGCAGGGTCGGAAACGCCATCTTCAAGTGTACAGAGAGAACGAGAAATTAAAGAGCAGTACGTAAGAGAACAAAATGTTTTTTATTACTAACAAGACATTTGCGAAATGCATTGAGGTTACAGAAGGTGTTCAAAGTTGTGACCATGAGCTGTAACATACATGCGCGTTATGTGCATTGAAGCAACCTTCCCGTGTAAAGCATGATTCGTCTGTGAACAGCACAGAAGCAAGAAATTGGGGTTCTGCCGCACTCTTCTGCAGGTACCATTGCGCAAATGCAATGCGCTGAATGTAATCCTCAGGGCTTACTGTCTGAAGGCGCTGCACAGGTTATGGATGCAATTGGTCTTCGTGCAGAACCCTCCATAGGGTGGATTGGGACAGACCGCGAGCCGATGGGCAATTGCTCGTGTGCTGGCACTTGGAGCGTCTGTTGCATGACTTAATACATTCTCTTCGCTGACAGGAGTGCGTACCCATCGTTTCCGAAACCTGGTAGGCCCCTGGAAAGAACCAGTATCGCATAACCTCTTATGCAGCTGTGCAAACACCTGGTGGTTTGGCACTCGTCTCATCGGGTACCGTTCCTGGTACAGTCGCACGGCGGCTCGTCCGCTGCTCCGTATGCTAGGTGCGTATCAGCCATTTCCGCGTTCGTGAGCTCAGCCATCCTATTACCTGTGCGGGCGGTTTACAAATGACGGTATCCTGAAAGAACGTATGAGCAGTCTCGCGGCCGAACAACGCTATCTACCGCATGAAGATGGCGTTTCCGACCCTGCATTGCTATGTGATTCCGATTTGTCTTTGTACAAAAACTCCTCCCAGAAGTCTGTACAAGCTTATCTGAATCACTCTGTATATATACATATGTATGCTTCTGACCACTGTTTGGCGGGTGGCCTAGTGGTCAGCGTTCGTGATTGCTTTGGAGATAACCTCAGGTTCGATCCTGGGCAGGTACGAACGCTCGAACCCCTAAACACGCGCCGTGCGTCGGATGGGCACGTTAAGCCGTTAGACCGCGGGTACTGGGTTTCCCCGGTAATAAATAAGGGCGTCTTCCTCCCCTTTCTACCTCGCTTCCGTGTCACTTTCCTATCGGGCACTCTAGCCCAAATCTCCTAGCTTCTTATTTCTAAGGGTTGTTCAAGACCTGGGGTCAGACACTCCCTTCCTAAAATCCTCTACATATGATCTGATCTGACCACTGTTTGGAATAATTCCTTTCGTGCAGACGAGGAGGGTTCCAAACCTCACAGGATAGGTTACTCTGTAGAAGCAGATACAGAGATAGGCATAGTGTCTCATTTCACAACTGTTATTTTGTGTCAAAGGAAATATAAGCAAAGAGTCGCCCCAACATAATGTATATATAAAAAAAAAAAAGTTGAATATTTCTCTGCTATACAATGTATGTAAAATTTATTCAGTTACACAGTTTGGTCTGTGCTTCTAACCCATTATGTCAAAGGTTGTACAGATATGTATACATACAACAAATATCCAGGAAAAGTTCTTACAATTTAAGCAAGCTCAATTTTTCTTCTGCTATCCTTGCTAGATTCTACGTACAACACCCGTATCGTAACAGTGAAAATAAAAAAGACAAAAAAAAAAAAAAAAACACCTGAAAGTCATCAAATCATAGAAGAAAAAACAGGGGGTAGTCGTATTTCCAAAAACTAGAGTACAAATAAACAGTATTCCTTATAAATCCCAGGGCTCATTTAACAACTGCAAGATGTTTGTAATCAAAATTTAAAGAATCAGCCGTACGTACCTTCATTCGTGCGATACTAATTATTGCTTTACAAACAAGAAAGATGACACCGAATTTTCGGGTGTAATAAGCACGTCTTTTGGATCCGTTCTGACGCAAATTAATTTTATCAAAGCTATTCAAAGTCAATGGAACCGGTATGGAAAACAATAGTATCTGACGGAAGAAAGAAGTTTTTCAGTCGGATTTTTAATTCCTCAGATATTGCTGTAAACGTAGCCGTGAACTTACGCCCTATGGTTGCAGACTTGTGAGTTAAGAAAAACATGAATTTATATGAGAAACATTTCACACCGGAAACGCTCTCCAACATAAAAATAATTTTTCAAATCGGACTCTTAGAAAAAGAGATATCGTCAAAAATAAGATGTGACTTTACGTCCCCTTATGAGAAAACCATGCATTATTTTAGGAAGAAAGTATTCCAAAAGGTTTTTCCATATGAGCGGTATCGGTCCAAGAAAAAAAAATTTAGTCGAGTTTTCAAGAGCCCAGATTTGGCTACAAACACATCAGAAGCAAAAATTAACACTTATACCCCCTGGTGGCCAAACCATTCCTTACCAAACATTAGAAATTATATGAAAAATATTTTCCATCAGGTCTTGTATGCGCTACAGGAAAAATGTTTCAAATGGGAGTTTTAAAAGCAGAAATAACGCAGAAAACGCAATTTACCTTTGTGCCCCCTAGCGGAAAGTCTATGATTTACTTGAAAATTTTGAATTTATAGGAAAAACATTTCGCATTGGAAACACTATCCAACAAAGAAGGAATTTTTCAAATCGGACTCCTAGAAGTAGAGATATTGACAAAAATAAAATATACATCTACGCCCCCTGGCGGAGAAACTGTGAATATTTTAAGAAGAAAATATTCCAAAAAGGTTTACAGATGTGAGTGGCATTAGTCCACGAAAGAATTTTTTCAATCGATATTTTAGAAGCTCAGATTTTATGGCAAAAACATCTGAAGCAAAAATTAACACTTACGCCCCCTGGTGACTGGAGTATTTTTTACCAAAAATTAGAAATTATATGCAAACGATTTTCCATCACGAGGTGCATCCGCTGCAACAAATTTTTTTCAAATAGGAGTTTTAGAAGAAGAGTTATCGGGAAAAATGTAATTTACTTTTACGCTCCCTAGCGGAAAATCTATGCGTAATTTAAAAATGTAACTATATCTAAAATACTCTTCGACGTAAATAGAATCGAAAGATAAAAGAATTTTTTCAATCGGATGTTTTGAAGCAAATATGTGGAATAAAACGTAATTTTTAATACGACGTCATCTGCATTTACGCCCTCTTGCGGCGAAATTGCGCATTGTAAAAAAGAAACGAAATGAAGGATCATCATTCGCATATTTCAAGTTTCCCAATACAAAAAGAATTTTTCAAAACGGACTAATAGTTGCAGAGATTTCGTGGGTACAGACGGACGGACGGACAAACCGATAACAGAAGCACGATCTTTTTTTACAAAAGACGTGCTGAAAAAGAAGAAAAGGAAAAATACACTATACTGTTTGTGAAAACTGCAACACCAAGAAAGAATCGCGCTATTCAAATGAAATGTATACCACAGATTCCTCAGGTTACAAGAGATAACTGATAACGTTTGTGGAGCTATATAAGATTTTTTCGCATCAAAACTCAGTATCGTGTAAACCACGTCGAGCAACAATAACAGCCTCTTCACGGCGTGACAATGAATATTAGAGGTTTTTGATATGTTCCTTGGGA
The DNA here is from genome assembly GCA_039090855.1 of Macrothele yani. Classification (NCBI taxonomy): domain Eukaryota; kingdom Metazoa; phylum Arthropoda; class Arachnida; order Araneae; family Macrothelidae; genus Macrothele; species Macrothele yani. The sequence continues at coordinate 174,068,721 of CM076990.1, forward strand.
ATAGCCTACCAGGCTGCTTCTATGCGAGACCAGAGTTCATTTGTGGTGAATGGCGGAGGCGCTTGACGGGTCAGTCGCTTAGCTACCGTGTCCCAGACATGTTCGATCGGGAACATATCGGGCGAACGTGCAGGACAGGGAAAAAAGCGGTATCTGCTGCGCGTGGAAGAGATCTTGGACATTCAGGGCCACATGTCGCCGAGCATTGTCCTGCTGGAATATAGCTCCAGGACAACTGTGAAGAAAGGTAAAACACCCCTGATGTATCTCTAGCTGTTGAGGGTTCACTCATTTCGTTTGAGGCGAGATCATGAATGGGACATAATGGTACCGCAAACATGACGCTTGCCGTTGGGCTGGTATGACGCCACAAGATGCCGTTCACCACGATGTCTTCGAACACGTATGCGACCATCATGGTGCATCAAGTAGAATCGTGACTCGTCAGAAAACACGACCTGTTGGAAATCAGCCCACCAATATCTGTGTTCGAGACTACATTGCAGCCGGAGACGTGTGTGCTTGAGGGTCAAAGGAATGTGCAGCAATGGGTGGCTAGCGAACAGTCCTCTGGTAAGCAGACGACGTCGAACTCTGCTGGAGGACAAAGCCTGACCTATGACAGTGCTCCACTGCTGCGCTAAGACCGTAGATGTCGCTGTGCGATCGGTCACTTCCATGTGGGAGAGGTCTGTGTCATCCCTTGCGGTCCTGCGATTTTGTGGTCGATTTCCCGGATTTCTGTGCGTCCGAGCCTCATATGTCCACTGACGTCACGTTCGCATCCCTCTACTGGGGTTTCGTCCCATACGAGTGACAATTTCGGGGTAGAAAAATCCAGCTTCTCTCACCCCAAAATCCTTCCTCACTCAAAGTCTGTCAGTTGTTCATAATGCGACCTTCCTCGGCGACGGGATATGGCGAAACACCCTTTCGACTCTGATTGCAACATCTCGTTTGAGCCAGCTCTTTATACCCAAGACCGGACAGTTCAGAGGGCGCTGCTCCAAAACCACGTGCGCATTTTCACTGGCATTCTAATCATTTACATGTCTCAACCTGTTGTACATATCCTGTAAGTTTCAAGCTAATACCTGCAGTCATTCATGGTATTGCAATTCTCACAAATAGTAGTGTCTGCTTGTCTCAATGCTTTTTCTGTTCGAATTCTATCTATCCTCTATACATAGTACAAAATAAAGACCCCGGTAGGCGTCTGTCTGTTTGTTCGGAGTAATCTCGAGAATCGATGGACGGATTTTGATGTGGTTTTCAACATTCAATAGAGCATTTGTCGAGGAAGGTTTAGGTGTATGAAACATTAATCTATGACAAAAGGGAGCCGAGCAGTAACGATTATAGTGACAAGTCAAAGAAAAAACCTCCGTTCGCATTCTTTCGTGGCTTCCACTGCCTAAACAGCGATGCGCAGCGACCGGTTAACAAAACATTTCTGCTCATTGGGAAAAAGACGCGAGGCGCATGCGCAGCTGCCGTTGGGAAAAAGACGCAAGGCACATGCGCGGCGGCCAGTCTGACAGCATGTAAGGCTACAGACTAAATGCGTAGTTGCATCGGACGCTGAAAGAATTGGTTTATCGGCGCTCGCACAGACTAAATGCGTAGTTGTTTTCGTCTACACGTATGTATCTCTTTGAGTAGCTGTTTAATTAAAATTTAAATATTGTATTAACATTATGCCGAGACGAAAATCGAGTATAGGTCGTAGTACATCGGACGCTAAAAGAAGTTGTTAATCCCGTCATATTCAAACTTTCCAACAAACAGAATCTCGATTGGCAAATGACAGACAAAGAATGGCTTTACAAAGAGAAAGACAGTCGCCTGTTGAACGTAATAATCGTCTCTCTTTAGATTCGCAGTAAATTCTAAATTGCTACCGTGCGAAGCCGGGCCGGGTCGGTAGTTACATACATAAACCAAAAATGTTGCTAAACATAATAGCAACAGCCTAAAATTGCTAATGAAACACGTATACAACCGTTTTCCATATGGTATAATTTTGTATTTGGTGTATGTCGTATGTGTACCTCTGCCTGTACAATCTTTGAGATAGTCGGCTAAAGGGCACAGTACAAACCGAACTTTGTAACCAAATAAATATTGCGTACACAGTATACCAGAAAAACATTCACCTTTTTTTGTTTAATTTGCTGCTGTGGAGAGACATTTACAATTTTCTTAGAACGGTTGTTTTGACACAAAATAAAAACACATGTCAGAATGACTAGGGTGGTGGTCCCCAGGTCCCCCTCTGTGTCAGCATCTGCAAAACGTTTCTGAATCCCCCCCCCAGTTAAACTTTCTGGTGGCTAACTAAAATCTTTAAGAAAAGAAACATATAACAGATTTCAGTAAATTTATTCACATATTGAGCATCTCTATGTTTTTAAGTTCCAGATTCTGAATTTACTTCCCTGGTATGATTCTTTTGGGGGTGCACCCCCTATAGCTAAAGCAAGGGCGGTAGCTAACGGAAGGTCAGGGAGGGCGATTGCCCTTCCAGGTTGGTCATACCAGGGGCGTAATTTCATACTCTGAGGGGCGTAAAAAATAGTAATGTACAGAGTGTGAATAAATTTGCGGAATATTTTAACTCAAAAACAAAGTTAAACGCTTTAGTATCCTCTTTTGTAAATACTTTAGTTAGCCGCATACACTATTAAGCGCAGCTAACCAGCTAAACACTGTAAGTTGTGGACCACCTCATATGGATGCACGGAATTTTCCGAAACAGTGGGTGGAGATATGTAAAACAATATGTTGATATGCCTAACCTCCGTGACCTTACGAAATACGTCGCAGGGATGAAGAGCAAATCAGTTCCTCTGAACGTTTAACCTTCTTGAACGGTATTTTTCCAAGCCCTACTCCGAAAGCATCTTCCTATTGTTACGTTTACTATCTAATACTCATTCGTTCTGTGCTGGTTTGTTTTCATTCTGCATTTCTGCATGTGTTGTGCTGTCGGTCTTCACGTAACGTTTACGTTTCACTTCATGGTAACAATTTACTAGGACAAAATGTGTTTAGATATTCCAGAGTCAACACGAACAAATATGAATGACATCCTAACATTTAAGCAATTGTTTAAAAACTTAGGCAAAATTACGTATAAACGAATTATAATGAATCTTGGACAGGAGTTCATAAAAAATTATACCGCTACGTGCCGATATAATATTCAAAATCAAGATCTGCTGAGACTTGCTACACCTAGAACGCAAACTACTAAAGAAAATCTGAATTATTCTGGTCCAGAGTTTTGGAATACATTGCCTGTAGAATTAACATCTATTAATGACTTTAATTTGTTTGAAAAATATTAAAACACTACTTACTTAGTAACTAATATTAATTCAATAATGCAGGGTGGCGCAGTGGTCTAAACGATGGCTTCTGATCATTCGTCCGAGATGGGTCCGGGTTCGAATCCCGCGAGCCATGGATGCTGTGTTTGTCTTACGGCACTGTCTCTCTCCCTTCCCTGGAGTCAGTGACCCTAAATTAGAGACGGGCGACTGCTTGTAGCCCACTGAGTTGCTCACGGTCGTCGTTAAACCTCCACTCAAAAAAAAAAAAAAAAAAAAATGATAATAATGCAGGATGGGGATGGGCTGAAAGAGGATTATCGACAGAGGGGAGGAGGCGGGGGATTTCAAGAGCAGACGGGGATTCTGTGAAAGACCAGACTTTAAGAATGGTCATTCACAGAATCTTTAAGAATGGGGATTGGGTATGGGGGAACAACTCAGCTTCTTGCGAGTTGTTCCCCCATACCCAATCTCCATTTTCTTTTTATTTGCCTTAATATACTGTCTATTGAATATCATCATCATCATCATCATTGTCAACCATTATCAATCCACTGCTGGACGAAGGTCTCCCCAAGTTTCCTCCACAACGGTCTGTCTTGTGCCAGTCTCCTCCATGTCACTCCCGCATGCTTTCGAATTTCATCCACCCATCTTCCATGTGGTCTTCTTCTGGGTCTTTTCCTGTCCCTTGGAATCCAATCTAAAATTTCGGCTGTCCATCGATGGTCTGTTCTTCTGGCAGTATGTCCAGCCCATTGCCATTTCAGGGATTTAACTCTGATCATGATGTCTTCCACTCTTGTCATTTTTCGGATCCACGTGTTCCTCTTCTTATCTCTCCTGGTTACACCAAGCATGCACCTCTGCATGCTTTTTTGAGTTGTCTGCAGCCTTTGTATGTCTCTTTTAGTTAAGGTCCACGTCTCTGCACCATACGTAAGCACTGGAAGGATGCATTGATCAAACACTTTTCTTTTAAGACATAATGGCATATTGCTCTTGAAAATTATGCTGTTTCTTCCAAAAGCTCTCCAGGCAAGTTTTGTACGCCGATTAATTTCTTCATCAATGTGACCCTCACTTGATATCTGCTGTCCAAGATAAACGTATGTGTCTGTTATCTCCAGCTTTTCTCCATCAATCGATAAATCTTCATTTCTTGTAAAAGCATTGTACATCACTTTTGTCTTCTGAAAGTTCATTTTTAATCCCACTTCTTTACTCTTGTCAGCAAGTTCCTGGATCATACTCTGTAGCTCTGATGGGGTAGTTGCAAAAATGACTATGTCATCAGCAAAACGAAGGTGGGTTAGATAATCTCCATTAATCTTTATCCCTTTGTTTTCCCAGTTCAGTGATTGAAAGACATTTTCCAATGTGGCATTAAAGAGCTTCGGAGATATGGTGTCACCTTGTCTCACTCCTTTTCCAATTTTTATGTGTGAATATAACACTAGATATGTAACTTAGTTAACATATTGTATTTTAGATATGCTACTTTTTTTCTTTTCTTTTTTCTTCTTTTTTTTTTTTTTTTTTTTAATCTCTTGCTGCTTGCAATTATGTGAATGCTCTTGGCTTGACTTATAGGTAGGGAGATAGATTCTAAGTCAGGTCTCTGCGAGGCTTTTTTCTTGATCTTCCCTGTTGTTATTTTTTGGCTCATATGCAACTGTTTCGAATTTTTACTTTATTGTGTAACAGCAAGATCAATTGATGAAATAAATTGAATTGAATATTTAAAATCGTTGGCTCTTGGATATTCACCAAATTTTTTAATTTTGAGTAAAATTATGTCGGAAACTGGAAGTGAGATTTTTTAACGATCATAATACTTTACTATAACGAAGGTATGAGGAAGTAAGAACCACTTTCTGTTTGAGTGGAAGTAAGGAACTTTTGAACTAAAAAGAGCGTAATTTCAAGGCTCGCCCTCCCAGATAAGAAACGCTTGCTACGTTACTGGCTAAAGCCCTTCCTGACAGTAAAGCTTGAATTCATTCAGGCAGACAATGAATTTCCCAATCTTTTTTTTCAGGCATTTTTAGTTTTTTGGTATTTTTCGAGATTTTTTTCAGGGTTTTTTTTTTCAGGTTTTTTTTACATTTAAAAAATAGCATGTGAAACAGAACTATTTAATTATATGTTCATATTAATGAATTATGATAAAGTAGTTATGCTAAATTAGAATATTTTTACGAAAATTTAGTGCGATTCAACATTCTTCAGCACAATTCTCACAGCTGTTATTTAGAAAATTACAGAAAATTGTTCTTGTAGGAGACACAATACTATGTAAGAGTGCACGTAACTAATTACAGAGAAGTGACAGAAGGTAAAAGCCGTTACAAAGTTTATTTTAAAAATGTATCCTGTGTGAAAACGCAATCAGCTTTCGTTTTTGTTTTTTTTTTAAAGAAAATGGTTCTTTGTGTGTGCGTGAAGCTGAACTTTCTTTAACCTCTACGGAGAGAGTTAATCTATTTTCCGATATGCTTTCCCTGCATATTCATCAGCCTTGAATGCGGATGATCTGTGTTTGCTCAGTTTGTTGGCTGAGTTGCACGAGTCCAATCTGTGCAAATGCCAACGCATTTCCCGCTCTCTCGGCAAGCAGGAAACATGAATGGTGTACGGGTACGAAACGCGCAATGTGACCCTGAGCGAATCGTCTTCGCTATGACAACAGCCACTGCATCTTGGCAGACAGATTCTTTTTTTTTTTTTATCTTCGGCGTTTCTTCCCTTTTTTTTTTTTTTTTTTTGTTTTTCTTTATTTGTCCATCAAATATTCTGTCATGAGCGTGCGAGACCATCGCTTCACGCAGACACTGTAAAAGTCCAAACAGAAAAAACAAAACAAAAAAACATCGTTATCAATTGCTTTATCTGACAAACAAGGTAAACCAATTGCGATAAGTGACAAAAGTGAATTCGGCCTATTATTCTTACTATCATGCATTTCACACAGCCTTCCGCTATGAAATCAGCAAAATAACAGATTTTGGCGAACAGTATTTTTAAGCGTATTGGGTGTTTTAATACATAATATTCAGGACTAGCTGAATCACCCGGCGTTGCTCGGAAGAATTTGGTAATAATTCACTATTTAAATTTTGTACAAATAATATGAAAACGATTATTTTTTTAATGCACGAACCGTACCTAATACTCTATTTCATTTACTCATTGAATTATAATTTTATTCTCTGCAGTCTTTAGACACACAGTATTTGTAGTTTTTCCGTTTGATTTTCGTTGTTTAGTACTTACTTTCAGTTCCGATGCTGAATTGTGTTTCAGTTCTTCACTGGAAAGCCCTTGCCCCCCCCCCAATCAATTCTTGCACTTATCACAACAAAATGTATTAAATTCGAATTCCAAATAAAAAAAGTAAAAAATGGACCTTTTTAGGAAAATTTTGTATGGGGGCTCCTTGACCCCCAGTCTCCGACTCCTTCCAAAAACCGTCTACGGTCTTAGTTAGAGTGCCATGAGATAGTATACTAATTCAGAATAAAAAAGTAAAAAACGACACTTTTTATGAAAATTTTGCATGGGGGCCGCTTAACCCAGGGCTCCGACCCCTTCTAAAAACCGTGCACGGTCTAAAGCTGTACATTTGCATAGCGGACAAACAAACGTGCATATCAGATTATGAGTGTCACGTTTTAGCTATTATGGGAATTTTCCAGGGCCGTAGCCAAGGGGGGGTTAAACCCCTCCCCGAAATGCCGTACTTCAATAAAGAGAGGGTATCCATATACTTCTGTAACAGTGGCGTATATTCGAGGCTAGCTAGGCTAGCTGCGAAGCCCAGAGAATGCACAAATAAAACTGAATTAAATATACAAAAATAAAAGTCAATTATCAACGGTATTAAAATATGTCGATGCTTTCGCTGCGAAAGAAAAAAAAACAAACGCGCGTGGATTCGCTTCTTTGACTCAGTCTGGAGAGCGAAACCCAACGGCATAACGCAAGCAGCTCTTCCAGAGTCTTCGCAGTTCTGATGCGAAAACCTTCCGTACAATCGCCTGCTAGCGTTTCCATAACAACATGAATCAGCTGGTAGAGGGGAATGGACCATTGCTTTGGGAAACAGTTCGCTCAGAAAAAAGAAGAGTTATACTATCTCAGTCATTCGCATACTCCCGCCCGTAAATGTTTCGCGAGAGTTGTTTCAGTTTTTGTGAAGTGTCAAAGAATTAAAATCAGAGATACTATATCTTAAATTTGTGGCTTTGTTGGATTCGAACTGTTTTGATAAATTTTGTGAAAGCTTCCCTGAACATCTACTGTCAGAACTTAAAGAACTCTATGCTTCAAATCTTGATACAGCTCGACTAAAAAATGAACTGAAGGTGTTTTATTCCATTGATGAATACAAAAACAAATCATTAAGAGATATTACGTGTTACATAAAGTTGAATAAATTGGACATAGTGTTTAGTGAGGTGTACAAATTAGCAAACCTCAAATTAAACTTTCCATCAACAACTGCAACACTGCAACTGCCGAAAGAAGTTTTTCAGCATTAAAAAGAATCAAGATATATCTTAGAGATACACAAGGATATGCACATTCGAAAAACTTGGCAGTTTTGTCAATAGAGGAAAAACATTATTTTTAAATATGAAAAAGTATTCGGAAGAAACATTTTATGAAAACGTAACTCAAGTTTACACAAAAGGAGAAGAAGAATGGAGTTCGTGTACAAATAAGTGTTCAAATGCTAAACCTCATAATTATTTAGTATCATGTTAGCAATGGCATGTACCTAAAATTTAGAAAAAAATGGCTTCTATTACTTAACAATTAAAAATTAAATATCGCAATTAAAAAAAACAGTACTGAGTGTGTGTGTGGGGGGGGATAGCCCAGGCCCAGGTCTAGGACCTAAGATACGTCACTGTTCTGTAAGTAGTATTGCATGTAAGTCAGTATTTGAAAAATGGGGAGTATTTAAATAGAAGAACTTCTTGTGCAAGTAAAATGTGTCAGAGAAAAAACTCAACATATGTATAACGTACGATGAAAATTAATTTTCAAATTCAGAAACATTCCCCGAAAATTCTTTCTGGCCACAGCCCTGGAATTTTCAATACGAAATTTCCGCTGGAATGCAAAATGAGACTGCTAAACAGTTATTTCGCTTTGAAACGATATAAATCGTAGCAGGTTCCTAAATAACACAAAGTGTAAGACGTTGTATATGATCAGAGCCCGCTATGTGAGCATTAACGGCGCTAAGCTATTGCGTTAGGATCCCGTGTTCCAATTCCACATGAGAGTCGTTATGCTTTGTTCTTCAGATCTGGTTCCTTCCCTTCCGTGGAGCCTATAACTCTGAATTTGGAATAGCGACTTCTTGCCATAGGCGTTGCTTGGGGAGAGGGGCACGGGGGACGTAGAAAATTTAAATGCGATGGCAAACCTACGATGGGACAACAAATCTGAATGGGAGATTTAAAGGAGTGTTCAAAGACGACGAACCACGAGCTTTATGCAGGCACAACACATGCTGATCTTTCACACATGAGTTAGCTTTGCATTAGGAATACCTACCTGATAACGACATTGATCCAACTTTCTGGGCAATCATGGTTCGCAGGCTGAGGCGCCAACTTTTGAAAAATATTGGGTGGGCTTCAAAGACTTCAGTTATGTTTTTATAAAGAAAAAATCTCATAAACCCTCCTTTACATAGATCCTGATATTTACTTTCATACCATCGATATGACTGCGGACAGTAATTCAGAAAGCTAAAAAAATAATATATTGGTGATCTAACACAAATATTCTGAAATGTTGGTAATAACAATCACCTAAAATATACACTGGCGTGCAAAAATTAAGGACGAGACGATTTTTCGAATGTAACGTCGTGTGCAGGAGTTCTCCACATCGACTCAAATCATACCATAAAATCCCCAAGATGTACGAATATGGGACAAGTGAGCAAAACCGTCCAAACAAGGAATCCAAAGGATACAAAGGCACTATATTGAAAAGATAGCTTCGGGCACAACTGGACAGAAGACAGAAACATCCATATGACAGGTGGCTGCCAAGAAAAATCCAATCTTTAGTAGGGGGTATGATCACCCCTGACGGCATTGCAGGATTTACAACGTCTGTCCATGCTGAGGACGAGGTTGTCAAGGAGCTGTTGAGGCTTCGCGGTCCATTTCTCTTGTAGCGCCAATCGCAGCTGCGGAATCGTGGCTGGTGACGTGCTGCCAAGCGTCTCCCGAGAAGGTCCCACACGTGTTCGATTGGATTTAGGTCCGGGGACCTTGCGGGCCAATCCATGCGTTGAATATCTTCACTCTCCAACAGCTCTGCGACAGCCACTGTACGATGAGGTGTAGCGTTGTCGTCCATGAAGAAGAACTCAGGACCCACAGCACCTCTAAACAGACGCACGTGAGGCAGAAGAACTTCGGTACAATAGCGGACACCAGTGACTGAACCTCCTTGGAAGATGTGGAGGTCAGTACGGCTACCAGGCATCATACCGCCCCAAACGAGAACTCCGCCACCTCCAAACCGGCCCCTTTCGATTATGTTGGAGGTGTGATTGCGTGTTCCCTGCTCTCTTTAGATGTGTATAAGTCCAGAATCGCTCGTCAGACTAAATCGGCTCTCATCCGTGAAGAGAACTCGACCCCACTGCTGATGTGTCCAGTTCTTGTGTTCCTGGTACCACAGAAACCGCCGACTCCGATGAGCAGGCGTTAATGGCACACACAGTACTGGTCGTCGTGCAAATAGACCACCTTTGTGCTATGCCTGTTGGCCATATCACACGGTGGCAGCAACTCGACGTCGTTCAAACCGATGTACACCGTGCAATAGCTTTCACCGAATTTCTGAGCGTACACCGCGCCCGTTCTTTATCTTTATATCCTTCCGACCCCCCCCCCCGTTATGCTGCATATATGCGCATGCCCTACCGTACTGGACCCTAGTCTATCTCCTAAGTGCTCTTTCGGTCCGTTTTGCCTGCTCGTTCCGCTGTTATGCTAATTTTTCCTCTTCGTCCTTAATTTTTGCACACCAGTGTATACAGTTAGTAATTAACCCTACAATGCATACTTTAACCCTACAATTATTTTTCATGTAAAGAAAAATAATATAAATAAAATTACGTATTTGTATAAATAAATATGTTTATAGTAATAATTAAAAATAATACTTACAAAAATATAAATACCAAATAATACTTTGAAAATAAGTTTCTTGAAAATAAAATTCATGCATTGTAGAGTTGAATCGTCACAAAGGTGTTGTTTAGCATAATTAACATAAATTCTGGAAAGTTTATAAATATGTAAACATTTTTGGGGACTTGACGTCTTTCTAAAATAAAATGGAGCGTAAGCTCACCAATCACCATTATTTAGCACGGCGTGTTGCAAAGTGTTTCTCCTGACTGCACTTCTCCCTATAAATTCACCGCAAACATCTTCTAAATCCAACTTTTCAGCGTTGTCCTTATGTACACTTAAAACAGCAATGACTTTTCTGGGACACTGTGGGACGCAAAAATGTCTTTAGTCCTTTCAAAGTGGAAAAAGATCTTTCGGTTGTGGCTGTGGAAACTGGCATTGTCAGAGTTCATAAATTCAGGCACAAAGTTAGGAAGAACATTCGACTTCAGGAATTTTACATCACTAAAAGTTCTTAATTCTATACACAACATTTCAGCACTGTCATACACAATATTCCTCTGCGACCGGAAGATATCATAGTCGTGAATGTCATCATTGAAACACACCTGACATCGTTAACTTTTCCGATAACAAAATTGTCCACTGTGTTTAGAATTTCACTCTCCAGGAAACGTTATTTAAGGGAAACATTCACACAATCTATAACTTCGTAGAATTTGCACTCAAACTACTTTTTCACATCAGTAAATTCATGCCTTGTGTGTTACGATCGTCCAGGCGGCGACACAGCTTCCTTTGCATGGGGACCGTAAGTTCTGACAGTTCAAGCTCACACACTCTTCTTGTAGTTTTCTCCCAGAACATTTCAAAATTATCACGAATGGCTTGGAATGTTTGTATCAGTGTTACGATCGTCTAGGCGGCTAAGAAGCATCCTTTGATTGCGGATCCTTGGTTCTGACAGTTCAAGCTCACACACTCTTCTTGTAGTTTTCTCCCAGAACATTTCAAAATTATCACGAATGGCTTGGAATGTTTGTATCAGTGTTACGATCGTCTAGGCGGCTAAAGAAGCTTCCTTTGATTGCGGACCCTTGGTTCTGACAGTTCAAGCTCACACACTCTTCTTGTAGTTTTCTCCCAGAACATTTCAAAATTATCACGAATGGCTTGGAATGTTTGTATCAGTGTTACGATCGTCTAGGCGGCTAAAGAAGCTTCCTTTGATTGCGGACCCTTGGTTCTGACAGTTCAAGCTCACACACTCTTCTTGTAGTTTTCTCCCAGAACATTTCAAAATTATCACGAATGGCTTGGAATGTTTGTATCAGTGTTACGATCGTCTAGGCGGCTAAAGAAGCTTCCTTTGATTGCGGACCATTGGTTCTGACAGTTCAAGCTCACGCACTCTTCTTGTAGTTTTCTCCCAGAACATTTCAAAATTATCACGAATGGCTTGGAATGTTTGTATCAATGTTTGTATCAGTGTTACGATCGTCTAGGCGGCTGAAGAAGCTTCCTTTGATTGCGGAGCCTTGGTTCTGACAGTTCAAGCTCACACACTCTTCTTGTAGTTTTCTCCCAGAACATTTCAAAATTATCACGAATGGCTTGGAATGTTTGTATCAATGTTTTTATCAGTGTTACGATCGTCTAGGCGGTTAAAGAAGCTTCCTTTGATTGCGGACCCTTGGTTCTGACACTTCAAGCTCACACACTCTTCTTGTAGTTTTCTTCTAGAACATTTCAAAATTATCACGGATGGCTTGGAATGTTTGTATCAATGCTAGTATCAGTGTTACGAACGTCTAGGCGGCTAAAGAAGCTTAATTTGATTGCGGACCCTTGGTTCTGACAGTTCAAGCTCACGCACTCTTCTAGTAGTTTTCTCCCAGAACATTTCAAAATTATCACGAATGGCTTGGAATGTTTGTATCAATGTTTTTATCAGTGTTACGATCGTCTAGGCGGCTAAGAAGCTTCCTTTGATTGCCGATCCTTGGTTCTGACAGTTCAAGCTCACACACTCTTCTTGTAGTTTTCTTCTAGAACATTTCAAAATTATCACGGATGGCTTGGAATGTTTGTATCAATGCTAGTATCAGTGTTACGAACGTCTAGGCGGCTAAAGAAGCTTAATTTGATTGCGGACCCTTGGTTCTGACAGTTCAAGCTCACGCACTCTTCTAGTAGTTTTCTCCCAGAACATTTCAAAATTATCACGAATGGCTTGGAATGTTTGTATCAATGTTTTTATCAGTGTTACGATCGTCTAGGCGGTTAAAGAAGCTTCCTTTGATTGCGGACCCTTGGTTCTGACACTTCAAGCTCACACACTCTTCTTGTAGTTTTCTTCTAGAACATTTCAAAATTATCACAAATGGCTTGGAATGTTTGTATCAATGTTAGAATCAGTGTTACGATCGTCTAGGCGGCTAAAGAAGCTTCCTTTGATTGCGGACCCTTGGTTCTGACACTTCAAGCTCACACACTCTTCTTGTAGTTTTCTTCTAGAACATTTCAAAATTATCACGAATGGCTTGGAATGTTTGTATCAATGTTAGTATCAGTGTTACGATCGTCTAAGCGGCTAAAGAAGCTTTCTTTGATTGCGGACCCTTGGTTCTGACAGTTCAAGCTCACACACTCTTCTTGAAGTTTTCTCACAGAACATTTCAAAATTATCATGAATGGCTTGGAATGTTTGTATCAATGTTTGTATCAGTGTTTGGATCGTCTAGGTGGCTAAGAAGCTTCCTTTGATTGCGGACCCTTGGTTCTGACAGTTCAAGCACACTCTTGTAGTTTTCTCCCAGAACATTTAAAAATTATCACGAATGGCTTGGAATGTTTGTATCAGTGTTACGATCGTCTAGGTGGCTAAAGAAGCTTCCTTTGATTGCGGACCCTTGGTTCTGACAGCTCAAGCTCACACACTCTTCTTGTAGTTTTCTCCCAGAACATTTCAAAATTATCACGAAAGGCTTGGAATGTTAGTATCAATGTTTGTATCAGTGTTACGATCGTCTAGGCGGCTAAAGAAGCTTCCTTTGATTGCGGACCCTTGGTTCTGACAGTTCAAGCTCACACACTGTTCTCATAGTTTTCTCCCAGAACATTTCAAAATTATCACGAAAGGCTTGGAATGTTAGTATCAATGTTTGTATCAGTGTTACGATCGTCTAGGCGGCTAAAGAAGCTTCCTTTGATTGCGGACCCTCGGTTTTCACAGTTCAAGCTCACACACTCTTCTTGTAGTTTTCTCCCAGAACATTTCAAAATTATCACGAATGGCTTGGAATGTTTGTATCAGTGTTACGATCGTCTAGGTGGCTAAGAAGCTTCCTTTGATTGCGGACCCTTGGTTCTGACAGTTCAAGCTCACATACTCTTCTTGTAGTTTTCTCGCAGAACATTTAAAAATTATCACGAATGGCTTGGAATGTTTGTATCAGTGTTACGATCGTCTAGGTGGCTTAAGAAGCTTCCTTTGATTGCGGACCCTTGGTTCTGACAGCTCAAGCTCACACACTCTTCTTGTAGTTTTCTCCCAGAACATTTCAAAATTATCACGAAAGGCTTGGAATGTTAGTATCAATGTTTGTATCAGTGTTACGATCGTCTAGGCGGCTAAAGAAGCTTCCTTTGATTGCGGACCCTTGGTTCTGACAGTTCAAGCTCACACACTGTTCTCATAGTTTTCTCCCAGAACATTTCAAAATTATCACAAAAGGCTTGGAATGTTAGTATCAATGTTTGTATCAGTGTTACGATCGTCTAGGCGGCTAAAGAAGCTTCCTTTGATTGCGGACCCTTGGTTCTGACAGTTCAAGCTCACACACTCTTCTTGTAGTTTTCTCCCAGAACATTTCAAAATTATCACGAATGGCTTGGAATGTTTGTATCAGTGTTACGATCGTCTAGGCGGCTAAAGAAGCTTCCTTTGATTGCGGATCCTTGGTTCTGACAGTTCAAGCTCACACACTCTTCTTGTAGTTTTCTTCTAGAACATTTCAAAATTATCACGAATGGCTTGGAATGTTTGTATAAATGTTTTTATCAGTGTTACGATCGTCTAGGCGGCTAAGAAGCTTCCTTTGATTGCCGATCCTTGGTTCTGACAGTTCAAGCTCACACACTCTTCTTGTAGTTTTCTTCTAGAACATTTCAAAATTATCACAAATGGCTTGGAATGTTTGTATAAATGTTTTTATCAGTGTTACGATCGTCTAGGCGGCTAAAGAAGCTTCCTTTGATTGCGGACCCTTGGTTCTGACAGTTCAAGCTCACACACTCTTCTTGTAGTTTTCTCCCAGAGCATTTCAAAATTATCACGAATGGCTTGGAATGTTTGTATCAATGTTTTTATCAGTGTTACGATCGTCTAGGCGGTTAAAGAAGCTTCCTTTGATTGCGGACCCTTGGTTCTGACACTTCAAGCTCACACACTCTTCTTGTAGTTTTCTTCTAGAACATTTCAAAATTATCACGAATGGCTTGGAATGTTTGTATAAATGTTTTTATCAGTGTTACGATCGTCTAGGCGGCTAAGAAGCTTCCTTTGATTGCCGATCCTTGGTTCTGACAGTTCAAGCTCACACACTCTTCTTGTAGTTTTCTTCTAGAACATTTCAAAATTATCACAAATGGCTTGGAATGTTTGTATAAATGTTTTTATCAGTGTTACGATCGTCTAGGCGGCTAAAGAAGCTTCCTTTGATTGCGGACCCTTGGTTCTGACAGTTCAAGCTCACACACTCTTCTTGTAGTTTTCTCCCAGAACATTTCAAAATTATCACGAATGGCTTGGAATGTTTGTATCAGTGTTACGATCGTCTAGGCGGCTAAAGAAGCTTCCTTTGATTGCGGACCATTGGTTCTGACAGTTCAAGCTCACGCACTCTTCTTGTAGTTTTCTCCCAGAACATTTCAAAATTATCACGAATGGCTTGGAATGTTTGTATCAATGTTTGTATCAGTGTTACGATCGTCTAGGCGGCTGAAGAAGCTTCCTTTGATTGCGGAGCCTTGGTTCTGACAGTTCAAGCTCACACACTCTTCTTGTAGTTTTCTCCCAGAACATTTCAAAATTATCACGAATGGCTTGGAATGTTTGTATCAATGTTTTTATCAGTGTTACGATCGTCTAGGCGGTTAAAGAAGCTTCCTTTGATTGCGGACCCTTGGTTCTGACACTTCAAGCTCACACACTCTTCTTGTAGTTTTCTTCTAGAACATTTCAAAATTATCACGGATGGCTTGGAATGTTTGTATCAATGCTAGTATCAGTGTTACGAACGTCTAGGCGGCTAAAGAAGCTTAATTTGATTGCGGACCCTTGGTTCTGACAGTTCAAGCTCACGCACTCTTCTAGTAGTTTTCTCCCAGAACATTTCAAAATTATCACGAATGGCTTGGAATGTTTGTATCAATGTTTTTATCAGTGTTACGATCGTCTAGGCGGCCAAGAAGCTTCCTTTGATTGCCGATCCTTGGTTCTGACAGTTCAAGCTCACACACTCTTCTTGTAGTTTTCTTCTAGAACATTTCAAAATTATCACGGATGGCTTGGAATGTTTGTATCAATGCTAGTATCAGTGTTACGAACGTCTAGGCGGCTAAAGAAGCTTAATTTGATTGCGGACCCTTGGTTCTGACAGTTCAAGCTCACGCACTCTTCTAGTAGTTTTCTCCCAGAACATTTCAAAATTATCACGAATGGCTTGGAATGTTTGTATCAATGTTTTTATCAGTGTTACGATCGTCTAGGCGGTTAAAGAAGCTTCCTTTGATTGCGGACCCTTGGTTCTGACACTTCAAGCTCACACACTCTTCTTGTAGTTTTCTTCTAGAACATTTCAAAATTATCACGAATGGCTTGGAATGTTTGTATCAATGTTAGAATCAGTGTTACGATCGTCTAGGCGGCTAAAGAAGCTTCCTTTGATTGCGGACCCTTGGTTCTGACACTTCAAGCTCACACACTCTTCTTGTAGTTTTCTTCTAGAACATTTCAAAATTATCACGAATGGCTTGGAATGTTTGTATCAATGTTAGTATCAGTGTTACGATCGTCTAAGCGGCTAAAGAAGCTTTCTTTGATTGCGGACCCTTGGTTCTGACAGTTCAAGCTCACACACTCTTCTTGAAGTTTTCTCACAAAACATTTCAAAATTATCATGAATGGCTTGGAATGTTTGTATCAATGTTTGTATCAGTGTTTGGATCGTCTAGGTGGCTAAGAAGCTTCCTTTGATTGCGGACCCTTGGTTCTGACAGTTCAAGCTCACACACTCTTCTTGAAGTTTTCTCCCAGAACATTTAAAAATTATCACGAATGGCTTGGAATGTTTGTATCAGTGTTACGATCGTCTAGGTGGCTAAAGAAGCTTCCTTTGATTGCGGACCCTTGGTTCTGACAGCTCAAGCTCACACACTCTTCTTGTAGTTTTCTCCCAGAACATTTCAAAATTATCACGAAAGGCTTGGAATGTTAGTATCAATGTTTGTATCAGTGTTACGATCGTCTAGGCGGCTAAAGAAGCTTCCTTTGATTGCGGACCCTTGGTTCTGACAGTTCAAGCTCACACACTGTTCTCATAGTTTTCTCCCAGAACATTTCAAAATTATCACGAAAGGCTTGGAATGTTAGTATCAATGTTTGTATCAGTGTTACGATCGTCTAGGCGGCTAAAGAAGCTTCCTTTGATTGCGGACCCTCGGTTTTCACAGTTCAAGCTCACACACTCTTCTTGTAGTTTTCTCCCAGAACATTTCAAAATTATCACGAATGGCTTGGAATGTTTGTATCAGTGTTACGATCGTCTAGGTGGCTAAGAAGCTTCCTTTGATTGCGGACCCTTGGTTCTGACAGTTCAAGCACACTCTTGTAGTTTTCTCGCAGAACATTTAAAAATTATCACGAATGGCTTGGAATGTTTGTATCAGTGTTACGATCGTCTAGGTGGCTTAAGAAGCTTCCTTTGATTGCGGACCCTTGGTTCTGACAGCTCAAGCTCACACACTCTTCTTGTAGTTTTCTCCCAGAACATTTCAAAATTATCACGAAAGGCTTGGAATGTTAGTATCAATGTTTGTATCAGTGTTACGATCGTCTAGGCGGCTAAAGAAGCTTCCTTTGATTGCGGACCCTTGGTTCTGACAGTTCAAGCTCACACACTGTTCTCATAGTTTTCTCCCAGAACATTTCAAAATTATCACAAAAGGCTTGGAATGTTAGTATCAATGTTTGTATCAGTGTTACGATCGTCTAGGCGGCTAAAGAAGCTTCCTTTGATTGCGGACCCTTGGTTCTGACAGTTCAAGCTCACACACTCTTCTTGTAGTTTTCTCCCAGAACATTTCAAAATTATCACGAATGGCTTGGAATGTTTGTATCAGTGTTACGATCGTCTAGGCGGCTAAAGAAGCTTCCTTTGATTGCGGATCCTTGGTTCTGACAGTTCAAGCTCACACACTCTTCTTGTAGTTTTCTTCTAGAACATTTCAAAATTATCACGAATGGCTTGGAATGTTTGTATAAATGTTTTTATCAGTGTTACGATCGTCTAGGCGGCTAAAGAAGCTTCCTTTGATTGCCGATCCTTGGTTCTGACAGTTCAAGCTCACACACTCTTCTTGTAGTTTTCTTCTAGAACATTTCAAAATTATCACAAATGGCTTGGAATGTTTGTATAAATGTTTTTATCAGTGTTACGATCGTCTAGGCGGCTAAAGAAGCTTCCTTTGATTGCGGACCCTTGGTTCTGACAGTTCAAGCTCACACACTCTTCTTGTAGTTTTCTCCCAGAGCATTTCAAAATTATCACGAATGGCTTGGAATGTTTGTATCAATGTTTTTATCAGTGTTACGATCGTCTAGGCGGTTAAAGAAGCTTCCTTTGATTGCGGACCCTTGGTTCTGACACTTCAAGCTCACACACTCTTCTTGTAGTTTTCTTCTAGAACATTTCAAAATTATCACGAATGGCTTGGAATGTTTGTATAAATGTTTTTATCAGTGTTACGATCGTCTAGGCGGCTAAAGAAGCTTCCTTTGATTGCCGATCCTTGGTTCTGACAGTTCAAGCTCACACACTCTTCTTGTAGTTTTCTTCTAGAACATTTCAAAATTATCACAAATGGCTTGGAATGTTTGTATAAATGTTTTTATCAGTGTTACGATCGTCTAGGCGGCTAAAGAAGCTTCCTTTGATTGCGGACCCTTGGTTCTGACAGTTCAAGCTCACACACTCTTCTTGTAGTTTTCTCCCAGAACATTTCAAAATTATCACGAATGGCTTGGAATGTTTGTATCAATGTTTTTATCAGTGTTACGATCATCTAGGCGGTTAAAGAAGCTTCCTTTGATTGCGGACCCTTGGTTCTGACACTTCAAGCTCACACACTCTTCTTGTAGTTTTCTTCTAGAACATTTCAAAATTATCACGAATGGCTTGGAATGTTTGTATCAATGTTTTTATCAGTGTTGCGATCGTCTAGGCGGCTAAGAAGCTTCCTTTGATTGCGGACCCTTGGTTCTGACGTTTCAAGAACACTGTTGTAGTTTTCTCCCAGAACATTTCAAAATTATCACGCACGAATGGCCCCGAATGTTTGTATCAATGTTTTTATCAGTGTTACGATCGTCTAGGCGGCTAAGAAGCTTCCTTTGATTGCGGACCCTTGGTTCTGACAGTTCAAGCACACTCTTGTAGTTTTCTCCCAGAACATTTCAAAATTATCACGAATGGCTTGAATATTTGTATCAATGTTTGTATCAGTGTTACGATCGTGGTTGCCAAACCCCCAAATCCAAAAAAAAAAAAAAAAAAAAATCATAACATTATTCATGTATCAGCAAAAAAGATTTGTAATACCAAAAAAAATATGTAAAAAAAATAGAGGACTTTATTTTCCGTAAACTGTATCTTGTCAAACATACGCTGGTCTGTTCGTTATCAACAGTGATAACAAAAAATGCCCAAAAATTGTGACATTTACGGAGAAACTAAACTGGCTCCAAGAATGGTCTCACCAGGAAAACATCAGTTTACGCTTATCCCATTTTCCTCCTATTTTTCTAGCCTTTAATGTGGAGGTCGTTCAGTTACCAAAACAAAAAATTAACCTCAAAGCATGCGTAATTCAGTTTTAGCACGTCTTAAGAAAAGAAAATGGAAAGTACGCTCTTATTAAGAAAAGAAAGTGGAAAGTACGCTCTTACTAAGAAAAGAAAGTGGGAAATACGCTGCGAAGGATTCACATACATGTGTGAAATTGTTGGAACACAAATGTGTCGTATTTTCTCGTGCTTCCACGTAGTGGAACAAGCTATCCCGTGCTCCGCTATGAAAGCACAGGACAGCTTCGACTAGCGCAAATCTGAACCGGTTCTCCGATTTCTAAACTACACCTGCTTAGCTTCAGTTGTTTGGAACTTCCTTGTCCTGGTTTGTGTAACCGAAAGCATGCCCCAATGGAAATCGGGAGATACGGTTTTAATTCCCTCTCCAGGAAAATGTAATTTTTAAATTTTCTGAAAAAGTTCCTACACGGAAACAGGGAAAGTGAGGAACATTTGCGTGCCAACAATTACATTTGTATTGCCTACCATGTTTTTCTGAAGAAGTATTTCTTCAGCGAGATTCGTTTGCCACTTATATGTACACTGAAGTGCCAAAAAAAATTTGGGATACCTCTTCAATATCGCGCTGGCCCTCCTTGTGATGGGGTAACAGCAGCAATGCGACGAGGCATGAACTCCACGAGCTCTCTCTCTCTAGCACTGTGGAGACAGGAGACAGTGCACACCATGCTTCCTGAAGAGTGTCTCACAAATCCGTAATATCCGCCGGTGGTGGATTCCTGGCACTGACGGCACATTGAACAGCATCCCAAATGTGTTCGACGGCGTTTAAATCCGGCGAACGAGGGGGCCAAGCCAGAATGCCAAACTCCGAGGATTGTTCCCCCAACTATAATCGAGCGACTGTAGACATGTGCGGTGGCGCATTATCGTTTTGAAAAGGTAGCACCCGATGGAGTTGTTGCATGATATGAATGGCTGCAAATGATCCCCAATGACCTCCAGCGGTCAGAGCGGTCTGCAGACGTATGAAGGATCCTAATGCGTGCCAGGTGAAAACACCCCACACTAGAACAGAGCCACCGCCAGCCTGCACTATCATTTGTACGCATGCGGGATCCATTGCCTCGTGGGGTTGTTGACACACCCTGAGTCGGCCATCTCCGCGAAATAGTTGGCACCGCGCTTCGTAGGATCAGGCTTGCGCTCAATGACGATGTTCCCGAGCAAAGGTAAAGCGTACAGGTTTGTGTCGTTGGATCAGAATCCCGAGCCCACGTCAGGCGTACAGGTTTGAGTCGTTGGATCAGAATCCCGAGCCCACGTGAGGCGTACAGGTTTGAGTCGTTGGATCAGAATCCCGAGCACAGGTGAGGCGTACAGGTTTGTATCGTCGGATCAGAATCCCGAGCCCAGGTGTGGCGTGCAGGTTTGTGTAGTTGGATCAGAATCCCGAGCACAGGTGAGTCGTACGGGTTTGTGTCGTTGGATCAGAATCCCAAGCCCAGGTGAGGCGTACAGGTTTGTATCGTCGGATCAGAATCCCGAGCCCACGTGAGGCGTACAGGTTTGTGTCGTTGGATCAGAATCCCGAGCCCAGGTGAGGCGTACATGTTTGTGTCGTTGGATCAGAATCCCTAGCCCAGGTGAGGTGTACAAGTTTGTGTCGTTGGATCAGAGTTCCGAGCCCACGTGAGACGTACAGGTTTGTGTCGTTGGACCCCAAGCCCGGGTGAGGCAAACAGGTTTGTGTCGTTGGATCAGAATCCCGAGCTCAGGTGAGGCGTACAGGTTTGTATCGTCGGATCATAATCCCGAGCCCACGTGAGACGTACAGGTTTGTGTCGTTGGATCAGAATCCCGAGCCCAGGTGAGGCGTACACGTTTGTGTCGTTGGATCAGAATCCCGAGCCCATGTGAGGCGTACAGGTTTGTGTCGTTGGATCAGAATCCCGAGCCCACGTGAGGCGTACAGGTTTGTGTCGTTGGATCAGAATCCCGAGCCCACGTGAGGCGTACAGGTTTGTGTCGTTGGATCAGAATCACGAGCCCACGTGAGGCGTACAGGTTTGTGTCGTTGGATCAGAATCTCGAGCCCACGTGAGGAGTACAGGTTTGTGTCGTTGGATCAGAATCCCAAGCCCACGTGAGGCGTACAGGTTTGTGTCGTTGAATCAGCAATGGCACCTAGGTGGGCAGTCGGCTCCGGCATACCATAGAACACAAGGAACGTTGCACTCTCCGAACGCTGATGGTACAACTGACCCCAGCATTGAATTACGCTGTGATTTGTGGTAATGTTGCACGTCGGCAGATGTTACCATGCGTGCCAGACGCCTCTGTCCACAAACGTCCAGGGCTTTTCTACGGCCACACCGGTCACGCACTCTGGATTTTCCCCCTAAGTTTGTGTAGTCCAGGTACACCGTTGAAATTATTGACCGTGTAAATCCAAATTTTATGTTAATTTCCGAGATGGAGTGACCCATCTCTTGGACGCCGACTATCACACCACGTGCAAAATCGCTTAAATCCTGATAAGCTGCCATTTGAACTGCGATGAGCCGTACGTGGCCTAGTGGGCAATGTTCGTGACTGCCAAGGAGAAGACCTCAGGTTCGATCCCAGGCAGGTACGAACGCTCGATCCACTAAATATCCGCCGTGCGTCGGAGGGGCACGTTAAGCCGTCGGACCCCGGGTACTGGCCCTCCGGTAATAAATAAGGGCGTCTTCCTCCCCCTTTCTACTTCGCTTCCGTGTCACTTTCTTATCGGGCACTCTAGCCCAAATCTCCTAGCTTCCTATTTCTAAGGGTTGTTTAAGACCTGGGGTCAGACATCCCCTTCCTAAAATCCTCTACATATGATCTGATGATCTTTGAACTCCGAATGCTACTACTTGAGCTTGCGGAGATATCTACCTCTATATATGCGTCATTTGCCGACGATATCATTTATTTACCCCATCGGTGTGGTGCATTTAATGGAAATGGTAGAGCCCCTCCCAGTTTTTTTTTTTTTTTTTTTTTTTGGCAGCTCAATGTATGTACGCTGTTATGTTATCAAATCAACAGGTACAGAGATACAATGTCCGTCCGTTTGCGGGCGGACATTGCATCTGTTAGTACGATGCAATGTCCGCCCACAAACGGACGGACGGACATCTATCTGTTTAGTACGATTAACAAAATTCTTCTTCTGTTGGGAAGCCTGAAATCTGAGGATGGTGATTCTTGCGTACTGGTTGGTCTTTTTTTCGATGAATAACTTCACCACTAGAAGACGTAAATTCAGCCGCTATCGATCCGAAAATGTATTTTATTCCATATTGCTTGTACTGAATAAGCTATTTAAAAAAACATTTATTTCCTCCGATACCATTAAAACAAAAAGACCACTCCGCTACAGTTTCTTTTTTAGCTCGTCTTTTGCAAAAAAAAAAAGATCGTTCTTATGATTCTAGTTTGTCCATAAAGCCGTCCGTCTGCGGGCACCATATCTCTGCAACTACGTATTAGTCTGATTTAAAAAATTATTTTTGCGTTGGGAAGCTCGAAATATGAGAATGATGATCCTCGCATCCGTTTTTTCTGGTGCACAACTTAGCTGCCACAGGGCGTAAATGCAGATGACATCCAATTCAAAATGCATTTTATTGCACAAATGTACTTCTAAATATCCGATTGAAAAAATCTTTTATCGTTCGATTCCATTTATATTGGACTATTTTAAGTTCAGTCACTTTTTCAAGTTACGCATAGATATAAGTTGCGTTTTTTTCCCGATATCTCTGCTTCTATAATTCCGATTTGAAAAATTCTTCCAGCACCAGATACAACTTCTGACGAGAAATGCTTTTCATTTAATTTCTAATTTTTGGTACAATGGTTTGGCCATAGGGGCGGGGGAAGGTGTTAAGTGTTAATCGACTGAAAAAATTATTTCATTCTTTCGCGGACCGGTAGCTCTCACGTCATCAGGATATTTTTTTCTTAAAATAATACATGGTTTCTCCACCAGATGGCGTAGATGTATATCTTATTTTTGTCAATATCTATGTTTCTAAGAGTCCGATTTAAAAAAATATTTGTTCGTTGGAGAGCGTATCCGGTGCGAAATGTTTCACATATAATTTCAAAATTTTCAAGTAAGACATAGAATTTCTGATAGGGGGCGTAAAGGCAAAGTACCTTTTCCTTGATGTCTCTGCTTCTAAAACTCTGATTTGGAAAATTATTCCTGAAAGCCGATACAACCCCTGATGGGAAATGTTTTGATTATAATTTATAAATTTTCATAAAGAATGGTTTGACTCACAGGGTAAGTGTTTATTTCTGTTTCTGATGTACGTATTTGCAGCTAAATGTAAGCTTCTGAAAAACTGGATTTAAAAAATTCTTTCGTGGACTAATAATACCTCTCACATCGGGAAACCTTTTGAAAATACTTTTTTCTTAATATAATGCATAGTTTTTCTGCCAGGGGGCGTAGGTGTATACCTTGTTTTTGTCAATAGCTCTCCTTCTAACAGCCCGATTTGAAAAAAAAAAAATTATTTTCTGGAGAGCGATTCCGCTACGAAATGTTTCTCATGCGATTTCAAATTTTTCTTAGCGCACAAGTCTGCCACCAGAGGGCGTAATTTCAAATTTCCATTTGTAGCAATATTTGCGGGACTAAATACCCGATTGAAAAATTGCTTTTTTGGTCAGGTAAAACTCACTATGCAAACATTGTGTGTGTGTGTGTGTATTTCTTTCCAAAATAATGCACAATTTCGCCACTAGGTGACGCAAATGTTTCATCGGTTTTTCTCAATATCTTTGCTTCTACACTTGCGATTTAAAAAATCCTTTCAACACTGTATGCCATTTACCTTGTAGAGCACTTAAGGTTAGTATATGAGCAGTTTCATAGTTCACAGCTCTGTTGGTAGGTGGTGTTTGTGCATTTCAGTTGCCAGCCCTATCTCCTCTTCTAAATACCCCATTGAGAAATTTCTTCTTTACTCTATTCCATTCACTGCAATAGAGATGTGGATCATTATCCTCTGTAGATAATGCACAGATTTCTCGCTAGGGGGCGTAAAGGTCGAAACCATTTTTCTCGCTATTTTTGCTTCTTCCAGGAGACGTATTTGAAAAGTGCTTTTTCATGAAGAATATTTTTCACCTATTTTCGACTTTACCGTTGGCAAAATTCTTCCGCTACAGTATATGATATTTCATGATATAAAATCATATTTCATATGAGTTATATCATGTTTCGTTCTTGATGCATATTTCTTCTTTCAACTGTTCGATTTGAAAATCTCTTTGTCACTAATATGCTATGAGAAACTTTTTGTGTGCCATTTGTTATTTCGTAACACTCTTTTTAGCCACTGGTAGAAGTAAGTAGCCGTTTCTATTTCTGGATGTTTTATCGATTGTGGAAACCCGGATAAATGTTTCCTATCTGATTCCATTGACTTCGAATGATTTGATAAATTTAATTCGTGTCAGTAAATATTCAAAAGATGTGCTCATTACTCCCGAAATTTCGGTGTCATTTCTCTTGCTAAATTCTGAACAGTTTTTCAGCCAGGGGCGCGAATATTCGTTTTCCCCGCCCGATTTGAAAAAAAAATTGCGTTGAATAGAGTTCGTGATGAGTAATGTTTTGCAAATAATTCTTAATTTTCCGTACAGAGCAGTTTTATCACTAGGGGGAAGGGCGTAAGTGTATAATACTATTCCTGCTGCATTTGCGACAATAACTATGCACGTGAAAATTTTTATTGGAGCTTTTTTTCCCGCTATTCTTTGAGGAAAAGAAACAGCCCGAAATAAGATTACTCGGCAGAAATCGGGCACGATTTGCGTTCCGTAAATAAGATTTTGCATCCATTTTCGTGTGTACCTCGTTGTGCGACGTTACCGTACCGCAAAAACACCTGTATAATAGGCTACGTCCGTCCCTAACACTCTGACGTCATTCAGTACTTGCAGAGCCATCTGCTTTTATCCGGTGGCCGAAATCGGAACTAAGCTCATCGCTAACGCACGATACGTAAAATCAAGGAGAAATACCGGAAAATAAAATAAAGTCAGTAAGACAAATGACTTCATCTGTGGCAACATGCACGTGCTCGAACAACTGTCCGTGACGTTTGTTCTGTTACGTAGGTGTTATGTCGTGTTTTATTTCCTTTTCTCCGCATTTCAGAGTAATTTCATAAAAAGGAATAAAATTGCAGAGTAATTTCATAAAAAAGAACAAGTAAAATTGTAAGAATACTTTCTCACTTTTTTTTTGTAAGAATTGTAAAATAATTTCTTAACTACACTGTAGGCGTACTTTTGATTCACTACGATGGAAATTTAAAAAAATTATTGGTTCCGTGGAATTTTTACTTTGTAGTACAAAGTGGAAGAAGATAAAGCTGAAGGAAAACGTCGCTTAAATAGAAAACGACAACGGCGGTGGCGTGCAAACCAATTGTCTAATACTTTGCATAACTAGAACGAATGTAGAGCTAATCGCAGACGAAATGAAACTTTTGAAGAAACGCAAGCCATACATATTACTGAAACTCTTGCGCATGCTAAACGCAGACAGCAAGGAATTCCTGAACAACTACAAGCTCGACGTAATGTATCTGCTCTCTCAGACGCAATTCACCGGCGGCAGCAAGAAACTCCAGAAGAACTTCAGGCTCGACGTGTTGCAATTTATTACCTAAATTTTTACATTATATGATTTTTAACGTACTGTGACCGTCATACGATAGGTTAAAATCTCTTAACCTATATACGAGTATAATAGGCTTCTGTCATGGGAATATTGAATGAGAATATTACGAAAATTTTGTTGTTGGTGACCTATCTTATAGATTGTCCATTAATGTTAGGTGTACAAATAAGTTTCAAAGCGTTTTTTATGTGACGTATGCCACTAATTTACATACCCGACACACACACACACCCCCCGCCGTGCTGTTGTCATGTGACCGTAACTGGTCCAGAGTATAAAATGTGGCACAGAAGTTTGCAAGTTTGCCCAACAGCCAAATGCACTTGCACTTCTGTTGGTGAAAGATGGCAAGCGGTACTGGATTTATTCGACACTGCAGTCTTTACGAATTTCATCACGGAAAAAGTACTGCAAATGCATGTGCATCGATCTGTTCTGTTCTGGGGGAGAATATGTTATCGAACAGCACGTGTGAGGTTTGGTTTAAACGGTATAAAGCAGGCGATTTTGGTGTTAGCGATCGAGAACGTAGCGGCGCCCCGCAGAAGGTTGCACGTGAGGAACTGCAAGCACTGCTGGATGAAGATTCGTCTCAAACGCAAAAAGAACTAGCTGAACAATTGGGGGTAACTCAACAAACCATTTCCAATCGTTTACGCGCAATGAGAAAGATTCAGAAGGAAGGAAAATGGGTGCCACATGATCTGAGCCAGAGGAACAAAGATGAGCGTGTTATGAAGTGTATGAATCTGTTGAATAAACAAAACAGAAAGTCTTTCCTGTGGAAAATTGTTACGGGTGATGAAAAGTGCATATGGTGCGACAATTCCAAACCCAAAAAAAACACTGGGTAAACCCCGGTGAAGCAACGACTTCGACGCCGAAACGCAATGTTCACTCCAAGAAAGTTATGTTGGGCATCAGGTGGGATATGAAGGGTGTGCGCTATTGTGAACTATTGGAACAGGGTCAAACTGTTACTGCTGATCGCTACAAGTAATAACTCTGCGATTAAACCAGGAAATCTGTCGGAAACGTCCATTCACAAGCAAAGGATTGCGTTTTGTGAAATTACTGCATGACAACGCTATGCAGCATGTCAAGAAATCGGTCAAGGAAACGTTATTGACGCTTGGCTGGCAGGTTTTGGAGCACCCTGCGTATAGTCCCGACGTAGCCCCTTCAGATTATCATTTGTTCCGATCGATGCAACATGGTTTGTCTGCTGTTCCAGACAAACCATGTTGCATCGATAGTAACAAATTATAGTCTAAAGGGGCTATAAAAAGAAGGGGTTCATTTTTAAGGGGCTATAAATGAAGGGGTTCCGGAGATGTGACGATGTGCAAAAATGGGTTGACGACTTCATCGCGTCACACGACGAAGTATTCTTCATGGCTGGAATCCGTCAGCTGCCCGACCGAAGGCGGAAGGTGATAGATAATGGCGGCGCATATGTTGATTCGTGAAGGTATTGCTGTTTTCTCTTAAATTACATGTTGCCTTGTCTTAAAATGCTTTAAAACTTATTTGTACACTTAATAATTCGACCGTTTATTATAGTTATGTATATGTATTTTACGATTCGTGTTATAAAAATTTCAGTCACAGCTCTTTCAATCGTGCATGGCACGAACTATGAACTAGTAACAAGAGAAATCCGCTAATGTAAAATTGTTAAGTGGGAAAAAAATCTAGTGCGAATTAGATAAAGGTTTTTGAACTTTATCAGCACAACTGAAGAAATGAATGATTCATGCCTAAATTTTGACACGGGACGCTGGGTTTACTTTCGATGATGGAGGAAAAGCTCGAGAGAAAGCAGTTAAAAAGGGGCCTTTGGTGGTGACCACGTTACGTCACACTCTGTTACTCCATACTGCATAAAGCAGCGGCCGAGAGGCGATTTGTGGGAAGTTCCATTTTAGCTGTTCGTGATGTAGTTTCACAAATAAGCACTGGAAGCTTGCAGAGATACGTAATAGTACGCTACCATTTGTGTTTCGGGAAAATCATAGCTTGATTTCAGTGTTCAAATATTTAACCTCTGATCGGGAAGCCAATCGTGCTGCTGTTTTAACTGAACAAAATTGTTTCGGAATAGAAGTGAACAACTTTTTTAAAGAACTGGATCGTGATCTCCGATAAGTAGCGGGAACATAATTATATGGAGAGAAAACGGTTCAGTGGGTTGTTGTACTCCACGAATTTTTCTCGTAAAGAAAAAGAAAGAAGTTTGCGATTGCGTTATGCACGAAATGCTACGGAAATTGCCTCCAGGAATTACTTTTCGCAACGGAATTTTGATAAAAACGCAAAATTTTCTAAGTCTGTGGTGAGCAAAACCCTATCTTTCGGATCAAAAAAAAAAGAAATGGGCTTTATCTGTATTCCCTAATAGGAGGTTAGGAGCTGATTTTTTTTTATTCTTTTCCAACTGCTCAATCAAAGCCTGGTTATTATTTAAACATAATTACTGATTTTTCGCACAGTCCTCAGTATGAATGAAGCTGGCCTGTTCATGTAAATTTTAATCGGGGCTACGGTTCGAACGCATTTTCTATTAAGAAAATGCAAGTTACTGTCAATATTGTGCTGCTATTTTTTTTCATCTCATTTCTCTTACCAGTTAAGCAAGTGGCGTTATGTATAATTTGTTTGAGGTAACATCAGGGAAAAGTAATGAAATTTTCTCTGAAATCTTTTTTGCCTTGTGAGTGCAGCGATTTCATATTTATGTTAGTTTAAAATATACATTGTCATTCAGTATTGGCCCATTTTGATATGCAATTACATATTTGAACAATCATTTGATATTTTCACACTTTTTGGTGTGACATTATTTTTTTTATTATCTGGCATTTTTGCTTTGAATTCGGCAAAAAAAAAAACAAAAAAAAAACATGTCTTGCCCTTATAAAACGTATTCAGTGATCTCATATTTATGAGTGCAGCGATCTCATATTTAAAACTTATTCAACATAAAATTCTGTCACATTATACAAACATTATTTCTGTACTCCTCCCCCCCCCAAAAAAACAACAACAAAGAAATGTAATTACAGTTTAAAAATTCTATTTATATTACTAGAAATACTGGTTATCTCTTCCAATTCTTATATTTTAGCTGAACTTCATTGGGAACAGATGACCCACAAATAATTTTGCGTTTGTAACAATAACTTTTAAAACAGTCCTTAAAATTCTTTAAAATTTATTTACAGTCTGGAAATTAAAAAAAGCAAACATGTTACCCTGAATACTGGTTGCCGGGCCGCGGATGGCCTAATGGTCAACGTTCGTGACTGCCACGAAGGAACCTCAGGTTCGATGCCGCGCAGGTGTTAATGCTCGAACCACT
Source organism: Macrothele yani (assembly GCA_039090855.1). Classification (NCBI taxonomy): domain Eukaryota; kingdom Metazoa; phylum Arthropoda; class Arachnida; order Araneae; family Macrothelidae; genus Macrothele; species Macrothele yani. The sequence goes on from CM076990.1 coordinate 174,098,422, forward strand.
AAATATCCGCCGTGCGTCGGATGGGCACGCTAAGCCGTCGGACCCCGGGTACCGGCCGCCCGGTAAAAAAATAAGGGCGTCTCCCTCGCTTCCATGTGACGTTCCTATCAGGCACTATCCCAAATCTCCTAGCTTCCTATTTCTAAGGGTTGTTTAAGACCTGGGGACAGACACTCCCTTCCTAAAATCATCTACATATGATCTGATCTGAATACTGGTTGCCGTCTGAAGTCCATGTTCTGACAAAAATCCGTTGAAAACCAGATGAAACACACAGACTTGGCTATCACCTCCAATTCCCATATTTTGGTTGAACCTCATTGGAAACAGATGAACCACATGGTTTTTAGCATTTTCAAACAGTCCTTAAACTTCGTCAAAATTAATTTATAGTCTGAAAATTAAATATTCGTTACTGTAGATACTGGTTACTGGTAGAAGTCCATGTTCTGGCTAAACTTCCTCGAAAATTACCATCTGGATTAAATATTAGATTTGTGTTATTATTGCGGATTTAGATAGGTATTTAATAGTTTTTTGTTGCGGTGATTCTTCTTTGTTATGACCCCCCCCCCCCCCCCCAGGCTTGTGGGAAGCTCATTACCTGGAAAATTTTTGCGTTTGTAACAAAATAATTTATAATATCAATTTTTTTGACACTAGAATGCTGACACTTAAATAAATCTCAAAATATAATATTTTTTAAATTACCACAAAATAAAATAATTTTAATTTTAACAATGTTTCAAAAACTCATATTTCAATAAAGTGGGAATTTTGTCCTTTTAAATAGCTTTATCATTTAACATTAGGTACGCTTTTTTTACATATATTCTTTTTGAAAATGCACATGTAAGCCAGTTCTGGGTGAAACATTAGACCGAATTTATTATAGTTTAGAGAGAACACCTAATAATTTGAATTTTTTTGGTATTTAATAGAGAAAAATATGCAATTTTTTTTATACCTTACATTTTATAGAGCGTGCGTATAACTCTCTTTCAAGTATGTTTAAATTCTTATTACAATCAACGCTGCCAAGCATGCATATACGTTTTAAGGGCTCAGTACTGCTGTTTTACGATGCTGTTATAACACTGATACCTGTGTAAAATAAGAGTGCATGACAACCAAAATGGAACTGCAAAATTTATTTCCCAGTGTAAAAGTAATAAAACACTCAAAAAATGCATTTCATCAATTCATGCTGTGGAAAAAGAATAGCTTAAGGCTCTACGAGACCCGTCATCTTGTATGCTGCCTTCTCTTATTAACCAACGGGCAAGCGTATTTCACAAAGCAATTTGTGTTGCATACAAGATGGCGGGCGTTAACCGCAGGGAGGGTTCTTGTTTCGGCCGCTGTTTTGAACCCACGGCCAACCTTTCAAGTGTATTTTCCCATTCAGGTTTTAATCTCTCTGCGAACAAGAAATTACTACATCCCGATTATCTTAGGCAGTTGAAAGCTTTGGAAGTTATCACTGGTATTTCTCAAGATGTGACGTAAATCTTTATTGGTGGGAGGCAGAGCATGTTTAAAGATGGCAACACTGGCAGTGGTATATTTATTCAATAATGTGAAGAATATCACAGAAATAGTATTTGGAAAAGGAAAAATATTTAAAGGAAATTTTTTTCGGAATTTCCATTGTCGCTGAAACAACTTACCGTCTGATACACGAAGATAACATCAGAAAAAAGATTCAGAAATGCCTAGTTATCGAAAAAAATTCCTCCATGTATTCTTACAATAGATATGATGTCACAAGAATTTTGTGGAAATGTGTTGCAGTGCCGTCACTGACCTATGGCAACAGTATCCTAGTCTTAAATACCCCATACAAGGAATATATACACTGAAGAGCAATTGAATTAGAGACAGCTGGCGTTATGCAAATGTGGCGCTCTGGGCGGCCCTGTAAAAGGAAAAAACATGACGTATGCAGCGATCTGACAATATAAGGAGTGATGCGACGGGAAACAGTAAGAGTCGGACGCAGTATGGGTAAGACGAAGGATCTAAGCGCATTTGATCGTGGGCAAATTGTCGGGGCCCGACGAATGGGCCACTCCATCTCGGAAGTCGTGCAGGCGCTGGGATTTTCACGAGCCACTGTGTCACGGGTGCACCGTAAGTACATCGAATCCGGTGAAACCATCCCTGCAAGGGCCAACTGCCGTGGACAACAGCGTGTGAATGAGCAGGGTCATCGTCGGCTAGCTCGCATTGTAACAGCGGATAGACGGGCCACAGTGCAAGAAATCACTCGGCAATTTAACGCTGGTGCACAAAAACGTGTAAGCAGCCACACCATCCAGAACCATCTCCTCGCTATGGGGTACAGAAGCCATCGTCCCACGAGGGAACCGCTGCTGACCGCACATCACAGGGTGCAAAGATTTTCATGGGCGCTGGAACATCGCCACTGGACCATAGACATGTGGAAAAATGTTGCCTGGACTGATGAGTCGAGATTCACGTTGGTACATGCGGATGGCAGGATACGAGTACGGCGCAAACCACCTGAAGCGATGAATGCGTCTTGTCAGCAGGGTACTCTTTAAGCTGGTGAGGGTGGTATTCTCGTCTGGGGACTGTTTAACCTGGTACGTGTGACATCGTCACACGTACCAGGGGTCCCATTTCAGTTCAACGTTACCGGGATATCCTGGACGACCATTGCTCCCGTTTGTGCATCTTCAGCATCCCACTGGGGACCTCATCCTGCAACAAGACAACGCAGTTCCCGAATTGTATCCGAATGGTTGGATGAACACTCCACCGACGTGACCTCGCTTCCTTGGCCAGCTAGGTCACCTGACCTCAATCCCATCGAGCACATCTGGGATGACATCGAGAGAGATGTTCGAGGCTCTGACCCCCCTCCATCAAATCTTCGTGAACTGTGGGAGCTTGTTCAGGGGTCGTGGATCTGTATGGCTTCCCAACGCTTCCGGTGTTTTGTCGAGTCCATGCCGAGACGAATCGCCGTCGTCATCAGGGCGAAAGGGGGTGCTACACATTACTAGACAGGTATCTCTAATTCAATTGCTCTTCAGTGTATAATGAAATACAAAAATTATTTTCCTAAACCACCTAAAATAAAAGTTCGAAGAATTTACAACATGGATTTTCCGGGGGGGGGGGGCAACTTGCTTGCCTTGCAATGGCGGTGCGGGTCTGACCTCCCCTTCCCCTAGCTCCCTGCTAGCTACGGCCTTGTTTCAGTGCAGCGTAAAATCTGTTGCAGTTACAATAAATACACAGTTGACGCGCATTAGGAACATCAAATAGAAGCAATCGCTCTTTCCACGTTTATAAGTGAGACACGGAAAAATAAATTCTCATCGGCTGCCACCGGGGATCGAACCCAGGATCTTCCAGTTAGGCGCCGGACATGCTTCCACTGCACCACAGCGGCCCCGAAATTCTCCAGACTCACATACGACTGTAACCGGGGCTTCCATAGTTATCAGAAGTGAAGTTTTTTAGTGATAGTGAATTTTTAGTGATAGTGAATTGTAATCAATTTCCTTCATTTCCCGCCATTTTGATGAGCTGGGAAGCAAACGTCAATGTACTTCTTTTCCCACGCGTCTCAGCAGAGGAGGTGTCAGATTTATAATTTCGTCGATGTGAGAAGAATGAAATTGAACATTATTGCTTTTCAGCTGTCCGACGCAAAGCAGCGAGCCAATTAAAGAATCTTGCATTTTCAGAGAGAAGGTATTTCTAAGGGGTGGCCAGGTTTTCTAGGAATCCGTCGGACTTCTTCGGCAGGGAAGAGTTTTGGTCGGGGGTCTGTTATCGGAGCAAGAAAGAGGAGAAGGGACTCGGTGGCAGGAAGTGGAGGAAGAAAGAAGATTTTTAGCGAGGTGCGAATACCTCGCGGGTTCGTCGAAACGAATGAAGTAAGAGGAATGAGACCGGCCGGGAAAAGATAAACGGAATTCGGCGTGCTGACAATTAGAGCGAGGAGGACACCGAGGTGTTAGTATATTAAGGAAAGAGTGAAAATGACGGAGAGAGGGAATAAGCAATGAGGTTGATGATAACAGACAAAAGGAATCGGGACAAAGCTTAAAGACATTCCCCGTAAAATCTGATTAAAAGTCTTCCTAACTGCAAAATTTAGCTTCAGTCGATTCACTTTTATATACTTTGTATTGTATTTATCTGCTCCAGTTGGGGGAATTACGGATTATACCACCGATACAGAACTTACTGCAAAGGAAGGATCTACGAACCCTCCACACAGGGCGCTGTAATAGAGCTCAGCACCAAGCCCTGCAACACGACAAACTGCCAAACCACCTGGCAGGTTGCTTTATTTGGAGCCCCGCATAATGCTGGGGATTCACCAAAGATGGTGAGCAGCAACTTAACAAATAACTGGAAGGCGAATGAATAATAAATACACAGTTGACGTGGATTAGGAACATCAAATATAGAAGTCATCGCTCTTTCCATGTTTATAAGTGGCGAGGCAGCTGTGACACTTATTTTCGAGGCCGCTTTGACACTTATACTTATTTTCGAGGCCGCTGTGACACTTGTAAACGTGGAAAGAGCGATGACTTCTATTTGATGTTCCAAATCCACGCCAACTGCGTATTTATTATTCATTCGCCTTCTAGTTATTTGTTCAGTTGCTACTGTTCATCTTTGTTTAATCCCCAGCATTGTGCGGGGCCCCAAAGAAAGCAGCCTGCTAGGTGGTTTGGCAGTTTGTCGTATGTGAGTCTGGAGAATTTCGAGGCCGCTGTGGTACAGTGGAAGCATGTCCGGCGCGTAACTGGAAGATCCTGGGTTCGATTCTCGGTGATGGCCGACGAGAAATTTTCCGTGACTCACTTATAAACGTGGAAAGAGCGATGACTACTATTTGCTGTTGCAGTTAGTTAAAGTTACAATAAAATGCCATAATCTATCTTGCTAAAAAAAATCATATCACATCACGTAACCGATGCCTTTGGGCCTCGAAAATAAAACTCTATAAAAAGCGAACAAATCAAATGAAAGCATTTTGATTTTTAGTTTCGGAAAGTTGGTTCCGACGAACAAACTGAATGGTTGATATCATCAGGTTTGAATAAATGACGATGGCGAACTTTTTCAATAGATATTCCTGATTCCAGCCTAAGGCCAGTTTGACAACGAAGTGCACAATTCGCCTTACCTCCCTGAATTACAATTCTGTTCATTATATTGCTAAGCACGTTTATCAAAACGATACATGAATGCCGATTTTGATCAAGATGAATTTATTCTCAGATATTTAGCAAACACTGCTTTGGTTTTCAGGAATGAAAAGCAGATATGAATTCATCTCAAGTTTGCTGTTGATATTTTTTTCAAGTATCAGAAATAATTACTATGTTTTCTTGACATGCGACAAAAATTATGCAATAAAGGAAAATCGCACGAACTTCCGAGGCACGAAAGATATAATTTAGATTTGTGAAACAGCTTGGAATCTATGATACTTAGGTTTTTACCTCGTCTTTTAAACATACATATATGCGACTCAGAGAGGCCAGTCTACGCCTTTTTTTTTTCCTTTTTTTTTAGTCTGTGAGCACGTTTTCCTTTCTTTCAAAACTCCTTTTTTTTTTTTCGTTGAACAGATGTAGGTATTCTAACTTTGCGCACAGTCTTTGACTAGGCGAAATTACACGACCTTAGACTATAGTGCTGCCGAAATCCGGATCTTAAATTTTCTTTCACTCATTTTTTTTTTTTCAATTCAAGAGGTGAACAAAAGGATTTGTTAGTGCATAGTAGAAAGTGTAAGCAACTAATTAAAAGTAAAATGGCTCAAATAGTTAGGCTTGGCCTTAAAACAAGATGGTTGCTGCTAAAAGACACTAAAGGAACAGGTGAGCAGATTGAGATCAGTAGAAAGAGATGTCAAGGGTAATCTATGACAAGAAAAAACCCTCCCCCCAAAAAAAAATTGAAACTCAAAATATACAAGACAACTGTAGGGACCTTATCCTTTATAGCATTTAAAAAATTTAGCAATCAGGAGAAAAGAACTGAAAAGGACCGAAATAAGGGTGCTTAGGTCAACGAAATAGATATCAGTGAAAAAGCACACAAAAAATTAGGGCACATGAGCTTGTAATTAGGCAAAAAAATGTAGTGAAAAATTGAGACAGAGTAGTGGAATGTGAAACGACATTCTGGAGAAGAGAGGGAGTAAACTCAATACAAAAAGAAATGGAAAGTGAGATGCCAAGATATACGGAGAAGTAGAAAGACCAAGAAAAAGTTGGCAGAGAAAAAAATGAAGGACCCCCACATATGTCTAAGCCAAGAGTTCTCGGATTTTTTGGAACCCTTTCCACTCTTCAAAATTACTGAGGACCCCAAAGAGCTTATTGAGCAAAACAAGGCCAAAGACCGAGCGGAGCTGTCTTTACGAGACTTGAGACAATTAGTTGTTCGGGCATAGGTACGAGATGAGATGACACGTCTGATAGCCGTGATTTTTGGCGTGCGATTGGACATCGTCCATGGTCAGGTTTTGACGCCTTCCGATTCCCGAAATTCCGTGTCATAGAGGAATAATCATCCCAAATCGTGCATTTTAGAGGGTTTTCCGGGTTTTGAGAAGGGGTCGTTTGTTAACCATCTCCTCTAAAGATCTTCAGCCGATCGCGGTGACACTTGCCGCAGAGAAAGGGAAGGACATGTTGAGTGACATGGGATTGGTATCATGGTGATTGGTCGTGTCGTAATAATGATTATTAACAAACTGACCAATTTTAATAATTGAAAAAATCTGCTCTCTGTACGAGACTCGGGACAATTAGTTGTTCGGGCATAGCTACGACATGACAGAGCCGATCATCGTGGTTTCTGGCATGCGATTGGACATCGTTCATGGTCAGGTTTTGACGCCTTCCGATTCCCGAAATTCTGTGTCATTGAAGAATTTCAATTAAAACTAGATGGTCTTTTACTTGAACCGTTTCACGAAAGTCGGCTCACTAACATTAATTTAAAAAAATCGTTTGAATTGAAAAACGAAGAAATGGAAAGACTCCGTCAGTTAACTGAACATTTGTTTGATCTATAATAATAAAAGGAAGTTTGTGTCTCTATGTGTGTGTCTGTCTTTCGCAATACAAAAGGGAAAACGTGGTTCCCGATCTGAGTGTGTAACTTTCCGCTTTGTTTACGCGCAACGTGGTCACAACCAACGTGAAGGTGAGAAGGGAAGTAGTTCATGAAAAATTTTAGGCATTTCTTTTTTAGAATGTTTCGTACTTTTGTTCTGGAAGTCATAAATTTTACGCGTTCGTTTTTTCGAATTTGTTATAATAGACGCCTTAATGAGCTTAGATTTTACAATAGCTTCGTTCAAAATTTGCCAACTGTACCCGAGTTATCGGTTACCGTTGACGGCATGTCCTAGTGTTTATGTGGGTTATATTTAACGATATTTTCCGCATTAGAAACTAAAACTGAGAATTTTTTTAAATATTTATTTGTTCATTCAATTAAAAATAACAATATTAAACCCATTACATGTTAACAAAAATAGCACATTTTTGCATAAAAATAATTATATTTTCAAAAAAAAAAAAAAAAAAAAAAACACAGTGAGAAGAGTGGCATTGTTTTACATGCTTGCAAATCTCGTTAATCAGAAATTGTCTGTTGTTCCTTTCAGAATTTTTCCCTTCCCCTTTACAAGTTAAAAAAGAAGGATATGTGCTAGGTCACCACAAGAAACTTCTGATCTGTGGTTTTGATATATATAGGCCATCAGACGTTTACCTGGCGCGATCACTCCATTCTTCCAAGGAGAAAACATGTGATGTCATGAAAGTAAATAATATCGCACCGGGAGATAGCACAATAAGTAGAGGTAGGAAATCCTACTCACTCCAGATGGGTGTTTTCGGTAGGTTGTGGTAGTTTGAATATAAGGGTGTTTCGGACGTTATGGTCGTTAAAGGGTTAATAGAAGACAGCTGGAATCTCATATCTGCTTCTGCATTCAATCCGTTGCGATATGTTGTTTCGGTTGAACTGTATGAAGAAAATGTGGCCGCATACAGATATGCCTTTGGAAAAGGGAGGAATATTTAAATAGCCTTTTCAGATACAGTAAAAGTCCGGTATTACGAGTTCGGCTTATAGCAAGAATCCCGCTGTTACGAGAGATTCAAAATGCAGCGTCAATTTGTTAATGTTAAAGATAAGGAAAAATCTTCGCGTACTACGATTGGTAAATCTACGGAGCTCCCGCTATAACGAGAGGCTTTCATGGGCAATCTCTTCTTTCAAAGATTTACAAGAAATTATTTCCCTGAAGTTCCAGGAAGCTGTAGGGAGATAAATGCGTACAGCTGCACACAGAGATGAGTCACCAGTGGTTAGTCTGCTTGGCTGTTTGGATGCTGTCCTTCCGTATTTCTGCCACTGGTCTCCAGAACGGTGGGATGTCGAAACATTTTTTTATGCATGTACGTCATGTGCTTACTTTCTCTAAATGGAGAATAAAAGAAAAGGTTGACTTTGGAGACAAAGTGAAAAGTTTTGTACGAATATGAGAAAAGTTTGCAATCGAAAAGTGAGATCGGAAGAAAATTTGGTCTTGTATCATCAACGCTGTTTGCAATTTTAAAGAACTAAAAGAAGATCAAGGAGGCGGCTTTGCAGAATAACGCACAGGCGAAATCCACGAAGTTACGCAATGGTGAGCATAAAGAATTGGAGGAAACAATATTTACGTGGTTTTGCCATAATCGAGCCAAAAACATTCCTGTCGGTGGACCGATGATAAAAGCTAAAGCAAATGAATTAATTCAATTCAATTCATTTATTTTGCTGAGCCAAAAAAAAAAAAAAAAAAAAACAATGTTACAGAAATATCGGTTGAAACAACAGCAAGGAAACAGGGGGAAAGGCTAGCCAGGCCTGACAGGGTCCCATGCTCCCTAGGCTAGTTTTACACTGAGTTCAGTGGTTGTAATTACATACAAACAAGAGTATCATAGTAACAAAAAAAAAAGTAATGACATATGAGCAGATAATGAACATTACAGATAATAATATCATTGAAAAATCAATTTACATCACGATATACAAGTCGGATGTAAGGTCAGGTGATGCGTAACATCACAGCCTCTCCTTGACAAATGTCAACCCCGCCTTCTCGTGCTACATCCTGTTCATACTAAAGGGGCTCTGACGACCGCCAATAGCGGTGTAACTATACCATCGGGATCAGAGGAAATGCTATCCCACACTCACCAACCCGCTTGGCCAGCGTGGTGAGTTATGGCCAAACACCTCCAAAATGACTCTACAACTTAAATCTTGGCCCTCAGTCTCCGGCAGCTGGAATGTACCTGGCCAAAGCAGCGGCCAGTGCGACATGAAGGCAGAGGGTGCTGAGAATCCCCGGAGGACCAGATTAGGCTGCCATTTGATGCTGATCTTGGCTACGTATAATGGACGCTCCCTATCTTCTGATTCAAGGCTTCTTGAATTGGAAGAGGAACTACAAAGGATCAAGTGGGACATCGTGGGGCTAAGTGAGATAAGGAGAAAAGGAGAAGATCTCATTGAACTGAAAAGTGGACATCTCTTCTACTGTCGTGGGACACATACTGTCAGAACTAGTGGTGTTGGATTTATAATAAAAAAGAAACTGAAGGATAAAGTGGTAGAAGTTGACAGTTCCTCTGACAGAGCTGCACGACTCGTTATCCAACTCTCGAGAAGATACCAGGTTCAGATTATTCATACTTATACACCCACCACAAGTTATCCTGAAGAAGAAATTGAAGAATTTTATGAGTAAATTCGTCATCTAAATAATAAAGGTAAGCAGCACTTGAAGATAATTATGGGAGATTTAAATGCAAAAATAGGGCAACGGCAACAGAACGAAACTTCAGTAGGTAAATTCGGTCACGGCAACAGAAACCAGCGTGGAAATACTCTCGTTGAGTTTGCAGAGGCAGAAGGGTTTTTCATCTTGAACTCCTTCTTCAAGAAAAAGCCACACAGGAAATGGACATGGAGACATCCAAATGGGACGACAAGTGAAATTGATTTTATTATGTGTAACAAAAAATTCGTCATCGAAGACTGCACTGTGCTGAACAAGTTCAACACAGGTAGTGGCCATAGATTGGTGAGATGTAAGATGCACCTCAACACTAAACTCGAACGTGGCAAGCTCATAAGACAAACAAAATCTATTGACATAACCAACCTTAAAAAACACCATAATACCTTCAAGTTAGAACTGAAGAACAGATTCTCTGCTTTAGAAGGCCTATCATCGGAAGAAGTGGATATTTAGGAAGTTAACAGAAAAGTAACCAAAGCTCTTATGGAAACAGCAACAAAATTAGCTGGGTCTAAGAACAAGTTGCATGTGAACAAATTATCAGGAAAAACCAAAATGTTGATGCAAAAAAAGAAGAGATATGAGGACAACTAAAGAAGATGTGACTTCCAAAGTGGAATATGTAGAGCTATGCAAGACAGTACGAAAAAGTATGACTGAAGACGTAAGGAAATTCAAATGTGAGCTAGTGAGAAAGCAATTGAAAACAACCAAAGCCTAAAGATAGCAAAGGGACATCTCAGTACGGGAAGAAAACAGATTATGGCACTGAGAAAAGAAGATGGTTCTGTAACAAGAAATAGAGGCGAAATTTTGACAACAGTGAAAGATTTCTACTCCAAATTATATGAAAGGGATGAAACATATACTCCAGACATCATGAAAGGTACCAGAGTTCTTCCAGTCCTCCCAGCAGAAGAAGATGGAATTACTGTAGACATCATACAAGAAGCAAGTGGAGAAATTGAAACAGTACTCGCCCAAATTTTCACTCGATCCCTTAATGAAGGGAAGATTCCTGAGGATTGGAACAACGCTACAATGATCCTGCTACATAAAAAAGGTGACATTGAGGATCTCAAGAACTACAGACCTATCAGCCTCCTCTCAGTGGTTTATAAAATCTTCACTAAAGTTCTTTCACACCGCTTGAAGGTGACACTGGACATGGCTCAACCGAGAGAACAAGCTGGATTCAGGAGTGGCTACAGCACAATATATCATATCCACGTACTGAGAGAACTAATTGAAAGAGCGAGGGAATCTGAACTTCCATTGTACATGGCTTTATCGATTATGAAAAAGCCTTTGATTCGGTGAAACCATCAGCAGTTACAATGGCTCTGAAATCCTGCGGTATTGAAGATGCATACATTAATATTATTAATAACATCTATGAAAATGCAAGTGCAAAGATTCGGCAGTTTGAAAATACAACACACGTAAAAATTGGAAAGGGAGTGAGACAAGGTGACACCATATCTCTGAAGCTCTTTAATGCCACATTGGAAAATGTCTTTCAATCACTGAACTGAGAAAACAAAGGGATAAAGATTAATGGAGATTATCTAACCCACCCTCGTTTTGCTGATGACGTAGTCATTTTTGCAATTACCCCATCAGAGCTGCAGAGTGTGATCCAGGAACTTGCTGACAACAGTAAAGAAGTGGGATTAAAAATGAACTTTCAGAAGACAAAAGTGATGTTCAATGCTTTTACAAGAAATGAAGATTTATCGATTGATGGAGAAAAACTGGAGATAACAGACACGTATGTTTATCTTGGACAGCAGATATCAAGTGAGGGTCACATTGATGAAGAAATTAATCGGCGTACAAAACTTGCCTGGAGAGCTTTTGGGAGAAACAGCATAATTTTCAAGAGCAATATGCCATTATGTCTTAAAAGAAAAGTGTTTGATCAATGCATCCTTCCAGTGCTTACGTATGGTACAGAGACGTGGACCTTAACTAAAAGAGACATACCAAGGCTGCAGACAACTCAAAGCAGCATGGAGAGGTGCATGCTTGGTGTAACCAGGAGAGATAAGAAGAGGAACTCGTGGATCCGAAAAATGACAAGAGTGGAAGACATCATGATCAGAGTTAAATCCCTGAAATGGCAATGGGCTGGACATGCTGCCAGAAGGACAGACCATCGATGGACAGCCAAAATTTTAGATTGGATTCTAAGGGACAGGAAAAGAAAGACCCAGAAGAAGACCACATGGGAGATGGGTGGATGAAATTCGAAAATATGCGGGAGTGACATGGAGGAGACTGGCACAAGACAGACCGTTGTGGAGGAAACTTGGGGAGACCTTCGTCCAGCAGTGGATTGATAATGGTTGACAATAATGATGATGATGATACAAGTCGCAATATTAGTCATAGTTCCCATCCACTGTAATCATTAATTTGAGGAGCTGCAATTCATCATAAAGTTTTTTAGTTTTTTTTTTAAAAAGGTTAAAATTATTTAAAGAAGTTAGTTCCGTAGGTAATGAGTTCCAGTAGTGTGGGCCAATGCAATTTAAACTTTGCTTCATGGTCTCCGTTTTCAGATGAACAGGCCGAATATGTGATTTAGTGCGTGTGTCATGTGTGTGTATCTGGGGTATAATTTGTATGATGTCGGCGTGTAAGTTATTCTTAATGCGTTTGAACATAATTTTCCCGATATTGAAGTAATATAATTGGTTAATCGTAAGAATGTTATATTTATTTGGGAAAACTCTTGTGGTATTATATAGTGTTAGTTGTGTATTTTTATCAAAATTTTAAGTCAGTTAATCTTATATATTTGTTTTGAAGAATTTGAAGTTTTTTGAAATTATATTTAGTTGTCTGTCCACACGATAAGATAGCATAATTAATATGAGTCTGAAACGTGGTATAATATAAATGGATTAGTGTTTTATAGGTGAGGTTTGCAAATACCAAGCTGATAACTCCAATGTTTTTAGACAGTTTGAGGAGAAGAGAGTGCACATGTTGATCCCATCTAAGGTCCCTATGTAAGGTAATCCCCAAATAAAGTAAGGAGTTAACCTCTTCTATGTTTATACCATTAATAGATAATGTGATAGAAGGAGGTTGTGAAATATTTTGTTCTTAGAAAATTAATTATTTTGTTTTGGTAGTATTTATAATTAATTCATTGGAATTTAGCCAATCTGAGATGTTATTAAGTTGAGTATTAATAATACTAGTAGTGCCAGTCGTTAAATTAAATGAGGTGAGGATGGTTATGTCGTCTGCGTAGAGGAGTAGGTCTATATCACTTATTGAAATAAAGATATTCTTAATGTATATACTGAAAAGTACAGGTCCCAAAACTGAACCCTCTGGAACACCAGTTGGTATGAGTTTTAAGAATGGATTGATGTTGGTTAATTTGAAAGCGTTCAAATGAAGATTGAGAATTTTAGTTGTTCTGACGGTTGGCTAAAATAATTTAAAAGTAGAAAAGCGATGTCTATGCAAAAAAATATTTGTAGAATCAGCTTCTGTCAGCACACAAGCGGTTCAAGACTGGTTTCTTATATTTTCAGAAATTCTAGCTCAATACAACGCAAGACACTTACAATGCACACAGGGCCGGATTAAGGGGGGTCTAGCGGGACTATAGCCTAAGGGCCCAGGAGGCATACCGCTACACGGCAAATGATACACAACTTATGTATTTATATACAGAGAGCAAAGGGACATCTCAGTAAGGGAAGAAAACAGATTATGGCACTGAAAAAAGAAGATAGTTCTGTAACAAGAAATAGAGGTGAAATTTTGACAAGAGTAAAAGATTTCTACTCTAAATTATATGAAAGGGATGATACGTGTACTCCAGACATCGTGAAAGATACCAGTACCAGAGTTCTTCCAGTCCTTCCAGCAGAAGTTGTACATGCAATCAAGAACATGAAGCGGGGAAAAGCTCCAGGAGAAGATGGAATTACTGTAGATATCATACAAGAAGCAAGTGAAGAAATCGAAACAGTACTCGCCCAAATTTTCACTCGATGCCTTAATGAAGGGAAGATTCCTGAGGATTGGAACAACGCTACAATGATCCTGCTACATAAAAAAGATGACATTGAGGATCTCAGGAACTACAGACCTATCAGTCTCTTATCAGTGGTTTATAAAATCTTCACTAAATTTCTTTCACACCGCTTGAAGGTAACACTGGACATGGCTCAACCGAGAGAACAAGCTGGATTCAGGAGTGGCTACAGCACAATAGATCATATCAACGTACTGAGAGAACTAATTGAAAGAGCGAGGGAATATGAACTTCCATTGTGCGTGGCTTTTATCGATTATGAAAAAGCCTTTGATTCGGTGAAACCATCAGCAGTTACAATGGCTCTGAAATCCTGCGGTATTGAAGATGCATACATTAATATTATTAATAACATCTATGAAAATGCAAGTGCAAAGATTAGGCTGTTTGAAAATTCAACACACATAAAAATTGGAAAGGGAGTAAGACAAGGTGACACCATATCTCCGAAGCTCTTTAATGCTACATTGGAGGGTGTCTTTCAGTCGCTGAGCTGGGAAAACAAGGGGATAAAGATTAATGGAGATTATCTAACTCACCTTCGTTTTGTTGATGACGTAGTCATTTTTGCAACTACCCCATCAGAGCTGCAGAGTATGATCCAGGAACTTGCTGACAAGAGTAAAGAAGTGGGATTAAAAATGAACTTTCAGAAGACAAAAGTGATGTTCAATGCTTTTTCAAGAAATGAAGATTTATCGATTGATGGAGAAAAACTGGAGATAACAGACACGTACGTTTATCTTGGACAGCAGATATCAAGTGAGGGTCACATTGATGAAGAAATTAATCGGCGTACAAAACTTGCCTGGAGAGCTTTTGGAAGAAACAGCATAATTTTCAAGAGCAATATGCTATTATGTCTTAAAAGAAAAGTGTTTGATCAATGCATCCTTCCAGTGCTTACGTATGGTGCAGAGACGTGGACCTTAACTAAAAGAGACATACAAAGGCTGTAGACAACTCAAAGCAGCATGGAGAGGTGCATGCTTGGTGTAACCAGAAGAGATAAGAAGAGGAACTCGTGGATCCGAAAAATGACAAGTGTGGAAGACATCATGATCAGAGTTAAATCCCTGAAATGGCAATGGGCTGGACATACTGCCAGAAGGACAGACCATCGATGGACAGCCGAAATTTTAGATTGGATTCCAAGAGACAGGAAAAGACCCAGAAGAAGACCACATGGGAGATGGGTGGATGAAATTCGAAAGTATGCAGGAGTGACATGGAGGAGACTTGCACAAGACAGACCGTTGTGGATGAAACTTGGGGAGACCTTCGTCCAGCAGTGGATTGATAATGGTTGACAATGATGATGATGATGATGATGATACAGAGAGAAGTAAAATAGCTTTAGTTTTTTTGTCCCGTATAATTTCCACTCGATCATAAACAGTGGCTAGAAGACGAACAGATTTCAAGGCTGTGATTCACTAAAGGTAAACGTTCTATGTCGCTGTGTACAGTGGTGTCGGCAAGACAGTTTCAGATTTTTAACTACCATTCACCAGTACCTTCCTGCTTGCACTTGGACCGCTAATGGACGAAATCGACTGTGTCTTCGCATTGCATAACAAAAAAGATGCACCAAGAAAAGTATACCATGATAAATTGTTAAAATTCCAAGACAAAATCTAGGAATCTTAAGTTTTTGAATCCTGTCCTTGTGCGAGCAGTGGAAATATATAGGGATCTGTTATGAAAACTCTTCAGGTTATTTATTAGTTCGAAGAGTGCACTATGTATTAATTATCACAAGCATGTTGCTAGAGTTCCGTGTTTTAACGGACTTCAATAACGATTGTCCGTCATAAGTTCTTTGGAGACTGTCGGGTCCCGCTGAGTTCGATCTGCCACTAGGCCTTACGGAGTCCGAATCTCTCAAACGGGCCTGACGTTGGTCCTTTTGAGTGCCGTCGAGTTAAACTCGATCGTTGGAAAAAACTGGAACGTGTAGTCAGTAATCACTTCAGTTCACGAAAATGAATAACTCCAATCCCAAGTCCTTGGTTAGACGAAACAAAATTTAATAGACGAAGGAATAAGTTCCGTTCGATTGGCTATCTCCACGTTCCAACAGGTTTCCAGATAGCGAACCCTTCACTATCTCACGATATCCCGGAAGACCCTCCGCCACGTGGACTTGAGTCGTTCCGTCAAAAAGTCTGGTCGATCTCTTATCACCAAAAAACCCTGACTCCTCCGTCAGTGAAAACGAAAAAACCCCGAGAGGTCTAACCGACACTCTCTCTGTAAAACACTTCTTACTCCGTGAAAAGTGAAACCCGAAAAGCCTCCCTAGCAATCGTGTCGCTTCCTTTTATATCCTTAGTCTTTTTTCCCCCTCTTTCGGCCTCGAGAAATCCGTTTGGTGTGGAGCTAGCCGTTCACCGGAAAAATGATCATGATCTAGAGGATTTTAGGAAGGGAGTGTCTGACCCCAGGTCTTAAACAACCCTTAGAAATAGGAAACTAGGAGATTTGGGCTAGAGCGCCAGATAGGAAAGTGACACGGAAGCGAAGTAAAAAGGGGAAGGAAGACGCCCTTATTTATTACCGGGGCCAGTGCCCGGGGTCCGACGGCTTAACGTGCCCATCCGACGCACGGCGAGTATTTAGTGGATCGAGCGTTCGTACCTGCTGGGATCGAACCTGAGGCCCCTCCCGTGGCAGTCACGAACGTTGCCCACTCGGCCACCCGCGGCCCTACCGTTCACCGGAAGTGGTGACCTTTGACCTATACATCAGACCCCATCGACCAGGTCGGAGTCAATGGATGTCGCTAGTCACATGCTTCGTTCGTTGTTACAAAATCAGGCTTACAAAGGAAATGGTGCCACGTGCGTTTGAATTTACATTGCATTGCCTTTGAAATGAGAAATAATTATAGAAAATGTTACTACATGGAAATAGTTAGTGGGGCCCGACTCCGTCACCTTATAGAGACCTTCTCAGATGTCTTAGCCTTGGTAACCCACTGAGATGTCTTAGCTTATAGGGGTCCACTAAGGCCTTAATCCGGCCTTGAATGTAGATGAAGCGCGTTGTTTTATAACTTGTTGGCTGACAGGACTTCAGTGGTAAAACGCGATCTATGTAAAGAAGGAAAACGCAGTAAAGAACGTTTAACTTTTCTTTCTTGCGCCAATATGGATGCTAGTCATTAACAGTAGCGTACCGCCAAAACTCAAGCCCCCCCCGCAGAAACTGTTTTCGAAGGCCCTTTTGCAAAAATCTATTAGCTTTCAATTACTCAAAATTTTAACTTGCATATTATTAACTAGGCTTTACGGGTGTTTTAATAAATCAAATTCTTTCGAATCTATGAGTATTTTTTGGTAAAATCAAAATTATTTCACTTTATTGCGTGAAACACAGATGTGTACGTTATAATTAAAATGATTACCCTGGTTTCCGATACAAACTAATACAAAATATTTTTGTCAAAGTTAATTAAGTTAATCATATCATGCAAAATTTATAATTTTAAAGAACTAAGGCCGGCTCTTTGAAATGTAACTATTGCACACACAAAACATGCAATTGCCGTGTGAGAGTATCTAATGACTTTTCCGATTGATACGAAATGTCACAACATAAGTAAACAAATAACTAAGTAACGATTAAGAACTGTAGCACAAAATACGCAAAACGACTTAAATTATTTACTCTGGAATATAAAAAAAAACACTTAACATAATGCCAAGATATTTTGCCAGTCTTTTGACTGTAAAAAAATATTTTGACTGTTATAAAAAAAAAAGGCACAGGTCTCTGATTTTTCGCTCTCGCGATGAACACCTTTCAGTTCATTATATTCGGAGGATGCATAGTTATGTGCAAACAACTGTAATAAATAACACCTTATTTTAATTGGTTTAAAACTTCCGTTCATTGAACTGATATTTTTTTCACATTCTCTTGTTAACATACCTGCATTGAAACTATTGCAAGGGCTGTAAACTTGAGGCCCCTTGTAATAGCAAAGGCTACTAGGTGCCTCAAGTTCTTTTGAATAGTCTACAAGGTGCCTCAAGTTCTTTTGAATAGTCTACAAGGTGCCTCAAGTTCTTTTGAATAAAAGCAACAAAAATGATTTCTAAAGATTTACTGAGAAAAAAAGGCTTTTCTTCTTAAAACTTCCCTCAAAGCTGCCTTAATTTTTGGCTATTTCTTTAAACAGTTTCATATAAAATTTCCGCAAAAACATTTTTAAAATCTATTTCCTCACTCGTTTGGTCCCAATTGCGGACAGATCCAGTTCTGTCCGCAATTTGGAAAAGAGGAAGAGTTTCAGTGAGAGATTAGGTAAACATCCCCTTTGGCGAAAAATTCGAGAACTGGGATTAGTGAATGAATATAACAATAACAAGGAGATAAGGCAACACCTCCGAATGTGTGTTTCACTAGCCTATCTTTCTGTGGAAAATGTAGACGATGGTTGGATATGTATTTAAGAATCCAGTCCCATTAATGAAAACCAGAAATTCTATGATTATTTCGTAAATAACTGGCAGGAAAATCCGGTAATAATTGTAGAAATGTGGAATTGCAACAACAAACGGCACAGGACAAATAATATCGTCGAAGGCTGGGACCATTGGTTAAATGCAGCTATCAAAAATCCTCATCCTAAAGTCACGAAGTTAATAACGTGCTTGAAAGATGAAGCCAAGCACAGCGACTACCTGTACGACAGAAAGTGCTAAATCTCGAGGGCAAGAAAAGACAAAAAAACAAAAAGAAACAATCAAATTGGATGAGCGAATTAGACGTTTTATGAGTGGATCCGACGTTGTTTGAAGAATCCATCGTTCATTCAGAAATTGGAATAAGGAAGAAAAAATCAAAAGCTACCTTCAGCTTCGTAATTTTATTAAGAAACTGATATACAATATAGTTATGTTTTTTATGAGAATATTTGTGTAATCTATTTTAGTTTTTGTTTTGAATTAAAGAAGGCGAAATAAAATAAAACAGATCAATAAAAAATAATGACTTTTTAAGATATAGGGGTTGAAAAAAGGTTATTATAGCTACATTGGGTAATAGCTACACTGGGAAGTTCATTCTCATAGGTGAGGGAAGTTCATTCTCATAGATGGACTGGCCCCGGCTGTATATTGTATAAATACACGCTACGGTTTTCTGTTGATGTCCCACAGTAGCGTACAAAAAAAAAAAAAGAAAAGAAAAAAAAAGCATACGTTTGGAATAGGCTGATGAGAAGATATTCAAATAAAATGAAATAAATCACCCATTTGTCTGTATGCCACTTTTCCAATATTTGAATGATTTCAAATAAAATTCAACCTTTCTGGTGAGGGATTAGGAATGAGGTGAGTTTTCCTGTTACCCTAATCTTTCACTAAGCTCTTTTCCCTTTTCCCAGTTGCTGACAGAACGGGGATTTGTCCACAATTGGCACTGTTTTTCCCCCTTTCCGTAACTGGGACGTTCGCAATTAGGAAGACACCTTCAGATCAGATCAGATCGTATCGTAGAGGATCTTAGGAAGGGAGTGTCTGACCCCAGGTCTTAAACAACCCTTAAAAATAGGAAGCTAGGATATTTGGGATAAAGTGCCCGATAGGAAAGTCACACCGAAGCGAAGTAGAAAGGGGGAGGAAGACGCCCTTATTTATTACCGGGAGGCCAGTACCCGGGGTCCGACGGCTTAACGTGCTCATCCGACGCACGGCGGATATTTAGTGGATCGAGCGTTCGTACGTGCCTGGGATCGAACCTGAGGTGCTTTCCGTGGCAGTCACGAACGTTGCCCACTAGGCCACCCGCTACCCGGGAAGACACCTTCTCAGGCTAGTGGCTCTTTTAACCATGAGCCCCCCCCAACCACCACCACCACTGCGGAGGTTGCGGGGGCTATCAGTACGCCCCTGGTCAAAACGCAAAGCCATTGGTGATTGGAAAATCACAAAGGCCTTGCTGCCTTCGTGGTGCTGTGCTACACACGTCAGGTAGTAATATGTATTGTTTTCATCACTTTTTTATTATGTAATACTGTTATTTTTGCGTGTTATGTAGTATGTACAGTATAAATAAGTAAGTTACTTGTACGCAGTATTTGTATGATTCGGATATAACGAGAAGTCCGTTATAACGACAGTTTTTATCAGCTCTCGTAATATCGGACTTTTACTGAAATTGTGGACATATTTCTTTGATACTACGCCAAAACCGGATAAACGGAAGTTTCTTAAACGTTAGTTGCAATGCTTAATCGTGAACTTTTCGTTGCCAGCTACTTTAAAATCCATCTTCCACTACTAAGAGCACAATGGTAGTACTGCGAACAAATTGAGTTAATCATGAATGGAATACGGGATTACACTTTACAATACAAATTTTGAAGATATGAATCCGTTTTTGTTTTTTGTTTTTTGGTGTAAATATGACATGGATAGCGCATCAGATAATATCCGAAAACTTGAAAATTTCGTCGTCCTGGAGCGGGAATATAACACACGTCTCCCAGAGAGCGCCCTAATATGCTAACCACTACACCACCCAGAACGACCAAGTCTGAAGTTTCCGATTAATTTTAATATAACCATCACAGACTTCGCTAGTCGAAGCAACCGGAATTCATTGTTTAGCGAATCTGGAGGTTAAGAATCCTATCCCGGGATGGTTATATTCAAATTAATCGGAAACTTGAGACTTGGTCGTTCTGGGTGGTGTAGTGGTTAGCATACTCGGGAGCTATTCGGGAGACACGGGTTCGAAATTTTCAAGTTTTCGGATATCATCTGACTTTCGGATAATCAGGAATCTTTGATTTCAATTCAAGTGGGAATGACTTATCCAGTCCCAATAAATAAAGGTGTAAGGCAGGGATGCTTGTTGTCACCTGGCTTTTTTGGTATCTATGCCGAAGTTATGATGGATCAGGCCTTGGAGAGAGCCAGTGAAGGAGTTTGGGTTAATGGAGAGAGAATTCCATTAAGTTTGCTGACGACCAGGCAATAGTTTCAGGATCAGCCAAATTAATTGCTGATGACCAGGCAATTGTTTCAGGATCAGCCAAATTAATTGCTGATGACCAGGCAATTGTTTCAGGATCAGCCAAATTAATTGCTGACGACCAGGCAACAGTTTCAGGATCAGCCAAATTAATTGCTGATGACCAGGCAATTGTTTCAGGATCAGCCAAATTAATTGCTGATGACCAGGCAATTGTTTCAGGATCAGCCAAATTAATTGCTGACGACCAGGCAATAGTTTCAGGATCAGCCAAATTAATTGCTGATGACCAGGCAATTGTTTCAGGATCAGCCAAATTAATTGCTGATGACCAGGCAATTGTTTCAGGATCAGCCAAATTAATTGCTGACGACCAGGCAATAGTTTCAGGATCAGCCAAATAAATTGCTGATGACCAGGCAATTGTTTCAGGATCAGCCAAATTAATTGCTGATGACCAGGCAATTGTTTCAGGATCAGCCAAATTAATTGCTGATGACCAGGCAATTGTTTCAGGATCAGCCAAATTAATTGCTGACGACCAGGCAATAGTTTCAGGATCAGCCAAATTAATTGCTGATGACCAGGCAATTGTTTCAGGATCAGCCAAATTAATTGCTGATGACCAGGCAATAGTTTCAGGATCAGCCAAATTAATTGCTGACGACCAGGCAATAGTTTCAGGATCAGCCAAATTAATTGCTGATGACCAGGCAATTGTTTCAGGATCAGCCAAATTAATTGCTGACGACCAGGCAATAGTTTCAGGATCAGCCAAATTAATTGCTGATGACCAGGCAATTGTTTCAGGATCAGCCAAATTAATTGCTGACGACCAGGCAATAGTTTCAGGATCAGCCAAATTAATTGCTGACGACCAGGCAATAGTTTCAGGATCAGCCAAATTAATTGCTGACGACCAGGCAATAGTTTCAGGATCAGCCAAATTAATTGCTGATGACCAGGCAATTGTTTCAGGATCACCCAAATTAATTGCTGATGACCAGGCATTGTTTCAGGATCAGCCAAATTAATTGCTGACGACCAGGCAATAGTTTCAGGATCAGCCAAATTAATTGCTGATGACCAGGCAATTGTTTCAGGATCAGCCAAATTAATTGCTGACGACCAGGCAATAGTTTCAGGATCAGCCAAATTAATTGCTGACGACCAGGCAATAGTTTCAGGATCAGCCAAATTAATTGCTGACGACCAGGCAATAGTTTCAGGATCAGCCAAATTAATTGCTGACGACCAGGCAATAGTTTCAGGATCAGCCAAATTAATTGCTGATGACCAGGCAATTGTTTCAGGATCAGCCAAATTAATTGCTGATGACCAGGCAATTGTTTCAGGATCAGCCAAATTAATTGCTGACGACCAGGCAATAGTTTCAGGATCAGCCAAATTAATTGCTGATGACCAGGCAATTGTTTCAGGATCAGCCAAATTAATTGCTGACGACCAGGCAATAGTTTCAGGATCAGCCAAATTAATTGCTGACGACCAAGCAATAGTTTCAGGATCAGGCAAATTAATTGCTGACGACCAGGCAATAGTTTCAGGATCAGCCAAATTAATTGCTGACGACCAGGCAATAGTTTCAGGATCAGCCAAATCATTACAGCGTGTGATGTCAAAAACTCACAAAAATGCAGATATCTATGGAATGAAGATAAGTAAAAATAAAACAAAACTAATGGCAACAGGGAAGGTTCCAAAACAGGCTTTCCTTAAAATTGAAGGACAAAACATCGAACAAGTTAAATCATTTCGCTATTTGGGTCAAATTATTACTGAAGATGCGAGATGTGAAAAGCAAATTAGAATGAGACTGGGGATGGCAAAAACGGCTTTTAGAGAGAATCAAAGACAACTGACAGCCAAAAATACAGATCTAAAACTGCGGAGGAGAATTTTAAAGGCATATGTTTGGCCAGTAGCTCTCTACGGTTCTGAGATATGGCCATTGACCATGAGGGATGTGAAAAGGCTGGAGGCATTTGAGATGCGGAGCTATAGAAGAATGGAGAGAATAAGTTGGCTCGATAGAAAAATTAATGAGGAGGTCCTGGAGAGAATGGGAGAACCCAGGAATCTGATCAACATGTTGAAGAGAAGAAGAATGTTATGGATAGGACACACATTAAGCCATGGAGGCCCGATTCTGAAAGTTTTGGAAGGGAAAATTCAAGGCAAGAGTGGAAAAGGATGGCCAAGGAATAGTTTTGTGGCACAGTTACTCCAAGACACCAATACTATGATATACTATGATTTGAACAGAACGGCGGAAAACAGAGAGGAATGAGGAGAAAGAGTACATCTACTGAACAACCAGTCCTTGGACTGAGTAACCAAGAAGATCTGACTTACCATCCATGTCATATTTACACCAGCAAACGGATTCACATCTTCAAAATTTGTATTAAACTTGGTTAATCTCTGAAAACAAACGTTTTTATAACCTAAACCTACTGCCCAAGAAAATTCTAGAAATCCAAAGGATAAACAAGCACACATTCCATTAGGATCATTCGTCCAAGAGGGTCGGAATTCGGATCCCAGGTGAGGAATGGATGGTGTAGGCCTACTTGTCTTACGGCTCTGGTTCGCTCCGTTTCCTGGAAGCAGTGACCCTCCCTAAATTAGGAACGAACGACTGCTTGTAGCCCATTAAGCTGCTCACGGTTGTCGTTAAACGCCCTAATAAAACAAACAAGACATTCCATTAGCCGTTCCAGTAATGACGCACATCATGTAACCTCTGGGCTCGCGAGAGTGAAAAAAACAAACAAATAACGTCTTAGTATCGTCATGAAAATTATTGTGACCTTGCAGACCTTCTGAAAGGGACTCGAGAACCACCAGCAATCAGCGACAGGAGCGGCGTACTGATAGCCCCAGTATGTTGGATCGATTACTTACGTCCCTCATGTGAATGGTAGGTTATTGAACATCTGTCACAGTCACTGTGTCGGTTTTGGGTTAAAAATATCGAACATTTATTCCCTGATTAAAATGATCGGGACCGTGTTGAATTGTTGGACAAATGTGGCATCTATTCCATTTCTATGAAATCTGTCGATCCTCAAGACAAGGACCTCATATATATAGGCTCAACCCTACGGAGACTGCAAACAAGAATTAAAGAACACCAATATAGTGTGAAAAATGTCTCTTCATCGACTGCTTTAGCCAGGCTTTCTTCAGCTGGTACACATTACCCATCTTGGATAGACTCTCCATTCTTTCTACCTCTACTACGAGGGAAACAGTGCTCTTTACAGAGAGTCTGCACATTTTGCATCGGATGGACACTTGTTGCAACGATGAAGTACCCAGCTATATTTCCCAGGCCTGGAAAATTTTACTGTCCTCGATTCCTGTTTCTACCTCTTACATAGCAGACTCTGCCCATCATTAATAGAACTCTATAGGGCTCTATTTGCTCACATTACGTTAGAGCAAGTGAACTTTCTTGTATTTCTTTCCTCAGTGTGAACGATTGGCAACGGCACGGATACATAAATGTGTTTTCTGGAACTCCAACTTGTCTTTCATCTGATGAGTACTTTCTGGAACTCCAACTTGTCTTTCATCAACATGAGTACTTTCGTGCTCGTAGCGAGCACGAAAGTACTCATTTTGTTTTAAACTAAACCATGTAAATAGATTTTAACTTGTGTGTGTGTGTTTTTAGTTATTAAAGTTCGCATAGAACTGGAACCATTCGGCAAGTTTGTACATCGTGCGTTAACAGCAAGTTTCTTACCCTGAGTAACCCAGTAACCTCTGCATTGAGGTAGGGGGAGGTGCTCACGATAAAAGGGGCCTTTAGCCTCAGCAAAAAGATTTTGCAAATTTTTTGGAGAACCTTTATATGAAACTGGTTAAAGAAATTCCCAGGAATTAAGGCATCTTTGAATGAAGTATAAGTAACTCATATTTGAAAAAACAACCATTTTTTTTTTTTTCCAGTAAATAAGTAAAACCTTTAAAAATAATTTCCGTAGCTTTAGTTCATAAAAACTGGATGACGAGATAGCGGCTATTCCAGAGAGCTTAAGGCCCCTTTTCGCAGGGTGCCTTCCTAATTGCGGACGTCCCAGTTGCGGGCAGGTGGAAAAACAGTGCCAATTGCGCACAGATCCCCCTTTTGTCCGCAACTGGGAAAAAGCGAAAGGACTTTGGTTTAGGGAAACAGAAAAACACACCATATTCCTAATCCCTCACCAGAATGGTTGAAATTTATTTGAAGTCATTTAAATATTGAAAAAATGGTACACGGATTTATTTCGTTTTATTTGAATATCTTCTCATCAGCCTATTTCAAAAAGTGTTTTTTTTTTGTTTTTTTTTGTTGTTGTTTTTATGCTACTGTTGGTCATCAACAGAAAAACATAGAGTATATAAATACAAATTTATACAATATAAAGCCGGGGCCAGTTCACCTATGAGAATGAATTCCCAGTGTAGCTATAACTTTTTTCAACCTCCATTTCTCAAAAAGTTAGTTTTTATTGATCTGTTTCATTTTACTTCGCCTTCTTTATTTCAAAACAAAAACTAAAGTATATTACGCAGATATTCTCATAAAAAACATAACTATACTGTATAGCAGTTTCAAAACAAAATTACGAAACTGAAGGTAGCTGTTGATTTCTTCTTCATTATTCCAACTTCCGAATGAACGATAGATTCTTCAAACAACGTAGGATATTCGCGGTTGTGTAAAACTCTGCCATAGTTTTGCTGATCCGCTCATCCAATTTGATTGTTGCTTTTTGTCTTTTTGTGCCCTCGAGATTTAGGCACTTTCTGTCGTACAAGAAGTCACTGTGCCTCGCTTCATCTTTCAAGCACGTTATTAACTTCGCGATTTTAGGATGAGGATTTTTGATAGCTGCATTTAACCGATGGTTCCAGCCTTCGACGACATTTTTTGTTCTGTGTCGTTTGTTGTAGCAATTCCACAATTATTACCGGATTTTCCAGCCAGTTATTTACGAAATAATCATAAAATTTCTGAAAGTTTTCATTCGTGGGACTGGATTCTTGAATGCATATCCAAACATCGCCTACATTTTCCACAGAAAGATAATCTAGTGAAACACACATTCGGAGGTGTTGCCTTATCTCCTCGTTATTGTTATATTCATCCACTAATCCCAGTTCTTGAATTTTTCGCCAAAAGGTGTGTTTACCTAATCTCTCACTAAAGCTCTTCCTTTTTTTCCCAGTTGCGGACAGAACTGGATCTGTCCGCAATTGAACAGTTTCCCCCTGTTCCCGCAATTGGGACAATATCTTTTCACAGCCATAGCAAAGAAATGTCAGTTCAATGAGTCGAATTTTTATGCCAATGACAGTAAGAGGTTATATATTACAGTTGTTTGCACATAACTACGCATTGTTCATAATAAAATAAACTAAAAGGTGTTCTTCGCAAGAACGAAGAAACAGAGTCCTGTATAATCATTTTTTTTATTATAAGAGAGTGAAGAGAAATAAAAAACTTATTATGGGCAAAAGATTGCGTTATTATATTAAGTGTGTTTCCTGTATTTAACAGTAAACAATTTAAGTAGCCTTACGTTTTTTGTGCTGGAATTCTTAATTGTTACTTAGTTATTTGCTAACTTACGTTCTGGCATTTTGAATAAATTGTGAAAGGTCATTAGACACTGCCACACGGCAGTCAGGTGTTTTGTGTGTGTGATCGCGAGGCATTTCAAAAATGCTGGCCTTAGTTCTCTAAAGGAATTAATTTTTTATGCTATGATTTAAATTAGCATTTTGTAATACTTTGTACCGGTATAAAACTGGGGCAGTCATTTTAATCACAATGTGCACATTTGTGTTTCATGCAATAAGGTGTAATAATTTTAGTTTTACGAAAAATGCCTGTAGGTTCCAAAGAATTTGAATTATTAAACCGGCTATAAAACTTAGTTCATAATATGGAATTCAAAAATTTCGGTAATTGAAAGCTAATAGATTTTTGGAAAAGGGCCTCGAATATATCTTGGGGGAGGGGGGAGATTTTTCGGTACGCCGCTGGTCAGCGAACCACAATTTGCGAACCGCTGGTCTAAACAAAAAGGCAGGATGTGAATGAAGGAGAGAAAAATCGGAAGTGGAGCATTTTCGAGTGGCATCTTCTACAACTCCTTCGAACAAAATCTCTCGGGGAAAAAAGAAAAATATATAATAAGTTCATCGCAATTACATTTTTCATTTCCTATCGTCGAGAGCACTTGCTAATTCTTCTGGAAATCAATTAATAAAGATAATGAGATAGGTTGAGTCAATCGATGACGGATTTAACCGACGATAAAAAAATGACGTTATTATTGAAGCACTGTGATTCTGAGGAAACTTACAAGTCCTGTTAATGAATTGATTACGATAGCTGCTGCTGATAAGGAAGAGGGAAAAAATGGGGGAAATGCATGCAATGATAATGTGGAGAGGAAAATATTGTGAGGGGAAAAAAATCGCAATCGAAAGGAAAAACAATTGTGTTGCAATGGCAGGAAACCGAAGCAGAGCGATTCAAAAGGGTCAAGGTCGAATTCCTACGTACAAGCGCTATTATTTTCCCCGGAAGCCTATCTCAGAAAGAAAGTCTCAAGGGAATTTAGCAATTCATTCAGTGCTTTTAAATTTTTATCTTGCCCACTCGCCGTTCTTAGCGTAGGCTGTGAGTTACGTCATAAATCACTAGTTGTCCCTGAGATGGCGTTTTCATAATAAGCCCGCCAGTACAAAGTCTTGGCTGCAACTCGTAAAAGATATCGGGTTGCAAAAACCCGCGCAGTGTTGGATGCCAGAATGAAAAATACAGTGGCTCCCAAATAAATGAATATCATTTTTTTGTTCTCCATCCGCAAGGCATTGTTCTGCTATGACGGAAACCTGCTTTTCTTCCTTTTGGTTTCGCATGATGCGAAATAGCATTTTTATTTTATTATTCACAGCGGAAAATACACCCAAATCTTTTGTTGTTGTTAACATCTCACAAATAAGAATGAATGGGGAAAAAAACTACACATGCAACTCAAATGAGCAGAAGTTGCTCTTTTACATTTCGCTTGATATCTTGCTTTTACATACTCGAATACGAGGAATACTACGTGCTTTAAAAGCCTTCTTTCCCAATGTACATTCATTAAGCATATTTTGTACTATATAATACTAATTGATTATACTCCGCAGTTCTGAAGATGTATAGTTGTTGTATGACGATACAGTCATTTTTACAAGTACCCCTTCAGAACTGCAGAGCATGATCCAGGAACTTCCTGATAAGGATAAATGCTGAGGTTAAAGATGAACTTACAGAAAACAAAATTGATATAGAATGCTTTTCAAAAGAACTGAAGATTAGAATACGTTTTTAAAACTTCCTGGTCACAGGGTAAAGAGCTGAGGTTACTGATGTCGACATCTGCCTCGGACAACAGATATCAAGTGAAGACCCCATCGAAGAATAAATTAATAGGCGTATAAAACTTCCTGGAGTGCATTTGGAAGAAACAGTACAATTTTTAAGAGCAATTTACCATCATGTCTTTGAAGCAAAGCATTTAATGAATTCGTCCTTCCAGTTATTACTTGTAGATCAGAGACATGGATCTTAACTGAAAACAAGTTAGTAAAATCATGCAATGTATTGATTATGATACGCTTTCCAACATACCGGAAATCGCGTGCAGACAAAACCTCCTCCCTACCCTGACTATTGATTCGTTCAGTGTACCTCCGGAACAACATACTGAAGTTTTGTCTCAATAGAAGCATTTTTACTCAAGTTATGAGGATAATGGCTGTGGAATAAATCTCGCTCCTGTGCCCTGATCCCATTTCAATGATATTCAACAGAACTGGTTCACTATATCTTCGGAACAATATAATAAAGCTTTGTCGCAATCGAAGCATTTTTAGTCAAGTTATGAGGATAATGGTTGAGAAATAAATCTCGCTCCTGTGCCCTGACCATTGACCCCATTTCGATTATATTAAACAGAATCGGTTCACCTCCGGAACAACATGATAAAATTTTGTCGTAATCGAAGCATTTTTACGTAAGTTATGAAGCATAAGGGAGATGGAATGGATCCCGCTCCTGTGTCCTGACCTTTGACCCAATTTCGTCCATATTCAATAGGGTTCGTTCCCAGTTGTCCCTTACCACATACTAAAATTTCATCGAAATCGAACCAATTTAACGCGAGTTATGTGGACAGACAGACAGACGGACAAAGTTGGAGCACATACGCTTCTTCAACCTATGGTGGGAAAGCGTAAAAAAGTAGTACACGTATGTATACTGGTACTTCGGTCAGTGGCGCACCGAGGAATTCCTGTTGAGGAGGATATACAGGGTGTCTCATAATGATGGAACACATTTTATTTTTATTTTACAGGAGCGTGAGCTCTCACCCATGTTTAAAATATTTGTATCTCAAGGTCTGACCTTGGGAGTTAATGTTAGTCTCCTTTCCAGATCCTTGATCCTTAACGATGTCGCCGTGGACGCCAACAGAATTTTTTTTTTTTTTTGATTGGAGGTTTAACGACCACCGTGAGCAACTCAATGGGCTATAAGCAGTCGTCCGTCCCTAATTTAGGGTCAGTAGTTCCAGGGAAGGGAGAGAGTCAGTGCCGTAAGACAAACACAACATCCATGCCTGACCGGGATTCGAACCCAGACTTCTTACGGACGAATGATCAGAGGCCAGCGCCTTAAACCACTGCGCCACCGGGGCGGCCCAAGCCAACAGAAGTTGCATACGTTGTGGAAGCATATTTTACCAGTCGAAACTCCATCGTAACAGCACAAAATCGATTCCGACAACATTTCCGGAAGCGTGAAGAACCGTCCCGGCAAGTGATCCTGCCTGCTGTTAGTAACTTCCGTGAGACAGGCAACAACACCAACAAGAAACTGGGTCTGGTTCATTTGCCCGACGTTGATTTCACCGAAGGGTCACTTGACCAAAAATCACTTCACCGAAAGATAACTTGATCGAAAAGTTCATTTCACCGAAATGCCACTTAATCGAAAAGTTCATTTCACCGAAAGGTCTCTTTACCTAAACTTTCATTTCATCGAAAGGTCATTTCACCGTGAGACAGGCAACACCAACAAGAAACTGGGCTGTGGTTCATTTTCCCGACGTTGACTTCACCGAAGGGTCACTTGACCGAAAATCACTTCACCGGAAAGATTGCTTCAGCGAAAGATAACTTGATCGAAAAGTTGATTTCACTGATGGGTCACTTGATCGAAAGGTACATTTCACCGAAGGGTCACTTGATCGAAAAGTTCATT
This sequence comes from Macrothele yani, assembly GCA_039090855.1. Lineage (NCBI taxonomy): Eukaryota > Metazoa > Arthropoda > Arachnida > Araneae > Macrothelidae > Macrothele > Macrothele yani. The sequence goes on from CM076990.1 coordinate 174,128,689, forward strand.
TCACCGAAAGGTCTCTTTACCTAAAAGTTCATTTCATCGAAAAGTCATTTCACCGAATTGTCACTTGATCGAAAACTTTGGATTTCATTACAGAATCTGTTGAAGCATGGTGCAAGTTCAGCAGACAGACCAGCGAAACGTTAGGGGATTATACTTAAATTGCACTTTTGATTTCTCCGTGGCGCAGAGAACGCAAGGATTTAGTTTTAAGACAAATCTTTTTTTAAGCCTTTTTTAAGCCCTTAGGCCTTTTTAGCAAATTTTAATCATATTCATAAGGTTTACATAAAAAGTAAAATTAATAATGTTGCGCATTTCTTTCAGGCTGAAAGAATCAATTATAGGTCCCTAGACCTTGGCTTAAGCCTTTTTACCCAATTTTAATCGTGCGAACTCATGTTCATAAGGTTTACATAAAAAGTCAAGTTAATAATGTTTTTCAAGCAAAAAGAGTCAAATTTAGGGCTCTAGGCTTCGGCTTAGGCCTTTTCAGCAAATTTTAAACGTGCGTGCTAATTTTCATAAGGTTTACATAAAAAGTCAAGTTTAATAATGTTACACATTTTTCAGGCAAAAAGAAACAATTTTAAGGCCCTATGTCCCGGCTTAGGACTTTTTAGCAAATTTTAACCGTGCGTGCTCACGTTCATAAGGTTTACATAAAAAGTTACTTTACATTTTATGTTATGCTTATGAATATGAGTAGGGTTAAAATCTGTTAAAATGGCCTGTATCAAAAAATGCTGTCAAAAAATTAATGTTTTGTTATTGAGTAAAAGTGGAACATTACTTACTTGATTTGCTGTGTAACCCTTATGAATATGAGCTTTGACAAAAAGGCACATAAGACTTATGAATATTAAAATTTGACATAAAGGCACATAATTAAAATAAGAAAGAATTAAAATAATTTGTAATTAATGTTATATTTCGAAAAACCTACTCATGGGGAGGTGTTTCATAGAAATTAAAAGTGTATTTTTTATACAATCCGATAATGTTTGGGTGACCAGTTTTTCAAACACCCGCACCACACTCCAACACATCTCTAACAACAAAATTCTAAGTTTTCGATAAACTGACCTTTCGGTGAAATGATTTTTCGATATAATGAACTTTTAGGTAAAGTAATCTATTGGTGAAATGAACTTGTCGATCAAATGTCCATTCAATGAAATGAACTTTTAGGTGAAGTAACCTGTCGGTGAAATGAACTTTTCGGTCAAATGACCCTTCGGTGAAATGAACTTTTCGGTCAAATGACCCTTCGGTGAAATGTACCTTTCGATCAAGTGATTTTCGGTGAAGCGATTTTCGGTCAAGTGACATTTCGATCAAGTGAACGATACCCCAAGAAACTATCCCCAGGACAACCTCGAACATCTTGTAGTGCAGAGAACATTGAACGTGTGGCGAAGAGCATTGGACAAAGCCCTAAGAAGTCTACCCGTCGATTGACCCAATAGGTGAACGTTACTCGTACCAGTGTTCACAGGATTTTGAAAAATGACCTCCAACTGAATCCTTATAAGGTACAATTGGTGCGGCAATTGCTCCCGGCAGATAGGGTTCACAGAGTGATGTTCAGTGAATGGTTTGCCAACAAGTGCAGAGAGGAATAGGGTTTTATGCAGCACCTGAGTTCATCAGATGAAGCTCATTTTCACCTATCCGGTTATGTCAATAAACAAAACTGTAGGTTTTGGGATAAAGAAAGCCCACAAGCCTTACATTAAGAGCCCTTGCACAGTGTCAAGGTCACAGTGTGGTGTGCAGTGACTCATACGTGTGTGATTGGTTCTTAAGTTTTTGAGGACGAACATGGTGCAGACTGTTACTGCTGAGCGCTACAACCATATGCTAATCACCTTCTTCATTCCTGAGTTGCAACAGCTTGGTCTTACACAACTGTGGATGCAACATGATGGTGCTACTAGTCATACGGCACGACTGCCAAGAGCAACCCTTCGACAACAGTTCCCCGGGCGCCTCATTTCCAGATTCGGTCATATCCATAGCCCGTCCAGACCATCAGATCTAACTCCACCGGACTACTTCCTATGAGGTTACCTAAAGGAAAGGGTGTTCATTGGAAAACCTCACACAGCTCTGGAACTCAAACAAATCATCCGGAGGGAGACAACGGCTATCCCAGCTGATGTGTTGCACCGCGCTATAGTGGGGAGGGCAGAGAGTGTCCCAGAATGTTCTCTTCGAGGTGGTGACCATCTAAGGGATGTGATATTCAAACCTTGAACAGTGCTATGAACTCCTGTACCTTGATTACGTATTACACATAGTCCTTAATAAATTGAGTCACACCCAGCTCGGCTCAATAAGCTGCTGGAAGGTGTTCACAGGCATGTGGAGCCATGCTGACTGCAGTGCATCTGACAGCTGCTGAAGGGTGCGACGTGGAGGAACCACAGAGCGAATAGCACAATCGAGGCGGTCCCACATATGCCCAATTGGGCTTACGTCTGGGAAATTAGGGGGCCTGGGAAGTACTTTGAAGTCCTCATCGTTGTCTTCCAACCACTCTCGGACATTTCTAGCAGTGTAACACGTCGCATTGCCGTTGTGAAAGATCCCATCTGCCCCTGGGAAGACAATCAGCCTGTATGGGTGTACGTGGTCTGCAAGGATGGATTCATAACGAATTCGGTCCATAGTGCCTTCCACAGGTATAAGTGGAACCAGAGAAAGCCACGAAAACATTCCCCAGACTGTAACGCTACCCCCACACCAGCCTGAGTTCTGCCAGCAATGGTTGAAGAGTGTTTGTTCTCCGACGTTTCTCGCCTTATACGCCAACGTCCATCCGCTCGATGAAACAGAAAACGTGACTCATCGGAGAAGGCAATCCATTGCCAATCAGCGGAGGTCCAATTCCGATACTGCCGTGCAAATGTAAGCCTTTCCTGCCGATGCACCTTCGTCAGCATAGGTGCAGAGACCATCCGTCTGCATCGGAGCCTCATACGCAGCAGGGTTTGCTGAACTGTCGTTTTAGACACACTTCCGGTAGCCCCCTTGTTCATTCGGCCAGTGAGCTGCTCCACTGCAGCGTGTCGATCGGCCCTCACGTATCTTCGAAGCCGACGTTCACCTCTCACATCAATGGCCCGTGGTGCTCCGCAATTTCCACGTCGTTTATTCGCAATGGTGCCATTTCTCCAATCATGATGCGCTTTAACCAAAGCAGCACGCGGACAGTTCACAAGCAGCGCTGTTTCAGAAATACTGCCACCCTTGGCCCGAAAGCCGATAATCATCCCTTTTTACAAATCTGATAAATCGCTCCTTTTATCCATGACAGCAACGAGTGATATGTTTGCAGAATGTCAGATCAGATCATATGTAGAGTATTTAAGGAAGGGAGTGTCTGACCCCAGGTCTTGAACAACCCTTAGAAATAGGAAGCTAGGAGATTTGGGCTACAGTGCCCGGTAGGAAAGTGACACGGAAGTAAGGTAGAAAGGGGGCGGAAGACGCCCTTATTTATTACCGGGGGGCCAGTACCCTGGGTCCGACGCACGGCAGTTATTTAATGGTTCGAACCTGAGGTTATCTAAATGGCAGTCACGAACGCTGACCACTAGGCCACCCGCGGCCCCCGATATGTTTGCAGAATGTCTGCAGCACACCTTATGTACCCTCCAATTCAGCTCAGCCGCCCCGGTGGCGCAGTGGTCTAAGGCGCTGGCCTCTGATCATTCGTCCGTAAGGGGTCCGGGTTCGAATCCCGGTGAGGCATGGATGTTGTGTTTGTCTTACGGCACTGGCTCTTTCCCTTCCCTGGAACCAGTGACCCTAAATTAGGGACGGGCGACTGCTTATAGCCCATTGAGTTGCTCCCGGTGGTCGTTAAACCTCCAATCAAAAAAAAAAAAAAAAAAAAAAAAATTCAGCTCACGACACGTACCTTCTTTCAATGGCTACGCGCTGTTGACGCCAAAAGTAAGATGTGGTCGCAATAATGCGACTCGACTGTGTATATTTATATATAATGTATACATTATATATATATATATATATATATATATATATATAATATAGAGGCCGCGGGTGGCCTAGTGGTCAACGTTCGTGAATGCCATGGAGAAGACCTCGGGTTCGATCCCAGGCAGGTACGAACGCTCGAATCACTAAATATCCGCCGTGAGTCAGATGGGCACGTTAAGCCGTCGGGCCCCGGTACTAACCCTCCGGTGATAAATGAGGGCGACTTCCACCAGCTTTCTACCTCGCTTCTGTGTGACTTTCCTATCGGGCACTCTATCCCAAATCTCCTAGCTTCCTATTTCTAAGGGTTGTTTAAGACCTGGGGACAGACACTCCCTTCCTATAATCCTCTACATATGATCTGATCTGATCTATACAGCATATAGACAGATAAAAAAGTTGACGTACGTCGTTCTTAATCTCTTTGGGGCTTGGGGGGTTTAAGCCCCGAAGCCCCTTCCCCTGGTGGGTGCGCCTGTAACTTCAGTATTCTTGTAGAATAAAAAGTTATACCAAAACAATAAAATGTGTTTATTTTTTGACGACTTCAGAAAATAAAATAAAAACAAAACAAAACTACATAACCAAGTTCTATTGAGCCAAATGTGTCTTTCGATACACCCCTTCCCCTTTTTCAACTTTCAAATTTAAGCCCCGCCTCTTTGTTCTAATATCCTATACCTCAGATCGCGTTTGCCAATTGCAATTAAATAATCAATGCAATCTAATCAAATATGCTATCCACAGTCTGGGACAGGAACTGGAAATTCATTCTGTACGACTACATAACCAAGTTCTATTGAGCCAAATGTTGCTTTCGATACAGCCCCTTCCCCTTTTTCAACTTTCAAATTTAAGCCCCGCCTCTTTGTTCTAATATCCTATACCTCAGATCGCGTTTGCCAATTGCAATTGAATAATCAATGCAATCTAATCAAATATGCTATCCACAGTCTGGGACAGGAACTGGAAATTCATTCTGTACGTTAATGCATTAAGGTTCGCCTACGGTAAAATTTTTGAATTGCTAATTGCTACTTTTTTTTTTTTTTTTTTTTTTTTTAGAACAGGATTCTGTATCTAATTTACTACTCCGTGGGCCTTAAGGTTACACAGATTCTTGAACTTCAGTTCTGTAAAGTCTGTTCCAGATACAGCTAAAACATTTTTCAATTTGAAAGTAAATAAATAAAATTTAATTTTCACATTCTTTAATTTTTCTCACTTTACAAATTTGCACTGAAAATCTTGCACTTCTGGATATTTTTGGGGGATTCTTTTCAAGATATTTTTTTGTAATTATTTTATTAATGATAGGTAAATCATGAAAAAGAAATTGATTTTTGGCGCATCTGAATTTCTGGTCTCACTAAAAACGAAGAAAACATTACAAACTCTGAATTCAGTTATCGCAATTGCATTCATAAGAATGCAATAAAGTCTACGATAGTTCCTCTCAGAGACCGTACTTTGTCTGTTCGTTCTCTGCAACGGCAGTAATTTTGTTCTTACACTAAATTGCATGAGGGATTTGCAGTCCAGGAAAATGGTTAAATTATTGCCTCAATGAAAAAAAACCTGCAGTGATTCGTAGACTTTTTTTGAAAAGATGTTTAAACAAAAAAAACTGCAATGATTCGTAGGCTTGTGTTGAAAAGATGTTTAAACAAAAAAACTGCAGTGATTCGTAGACTTGTGTTGAAAAGATGTTTAAACAAAAAAACTGCAGTGGTTCATAGACTTGTGTTGAAAAGATGTTTAAACAAAAAACTGCAGTGATTCGTAGACTTGTGTTGAAAATATGTTTAAACAAAAAACATCAGTGATTCGTAGACTTGTGTTGAAAAGATGTTTAAACAAAAAAAAACTGCAGTGATTCGTAGACTTGTGTTGAAAAGACGTTTAAACAAAAAAACTGCAGTGGTTCGTAGACTTGTGTTGAAAAGATGTTTAAACAAAAAAAAAAAACTGCAGTGATTCGTAGACGTGTTGAAAAGATGTTTAAACAGAAAATGATGATGCCGACATACCGTTTTTGATGCTATATATTATTTCTGACAGTTTTAGAGTAAATTCCAAGAAAAAATTTCAATGTAACGAAAAAGGGTAACGGTACGTTATTGTCAAAATCATTTTGAAATCTGATCGTGCTGTATCCTGTCCCATGAAGTAACAATAGTAAATTTCATTGTTACTCAAAAATATATTTTACAAAACTATCGCCGAACGTTATTACATCACGTTTTACATAAACATGACAATATGTCATTGCAATCTGCGTAGATTCCGAGAACCAGATGCTGAATGTAATGAAAGCCATTACAGCAAGTTATTAAAATCATGCAATGCATTGATTATGATACGCTTTCCAACATACCAGAAACCATTACTCAAGTTATGAGGATAATGGCTGTGGAGTAAATCTCGCTCCTGTGCCCTGACCTTTGACCCCATTTGGATGATATTAAACAGAATTGTTCAATATACCTCTGGAACAACATACTAACGTTTTGTCGCAATAGAAGCATTTTTAGTCAAGTTATGAGAACAATGGCTACGGAATAAATATCGCTCTTGTACCCTGACCTTTGACCCCATTTCGATGATATTCAACAGAACCGGTTCAGTGTACCTCTGGAACAACATGATAAAGTTTTACGCAATACAAGCATTCTTAATCAAGTTATGAGGATAATGGCTGTGGAATAAAGCTCGCTCCTGTGCCCTGACCTTTGACTCCATTTTGATGATATTTAACAGAACCTGTTCCGTATACCTCCGGGACAACATACTAAAGTTTTGTCGCAATAGAAGAATTTTCAGTCAAGTTATGAGAATAATTGCTGTGAAATATATCTCTTTCCTGAGAAATGACCTTTGACACCATTTCGATGATATTAAACAGAATTGGTTCAGTATACCTCCGGAGCAACATACTAACGTTTTCTCGCAATAGAAGCATTTTTTGTCAAGTTATGAAGATAATGGCTGTGAAATAAATCTCGCTCCTGTACCCTGACCTTTGACCCCATTTCGATTATATTTAACAGAACCGGTTCAGTATAGCTCCGAAACAACATGAATAAAGTTTTACGCAATAGAAGCATTCTTAATCAAGTTATTAGGATAACGGCTCTGGAATAAAGCTCACTCCTGTGACCTGACCTTTGACCCCATTTCGATGATATTTTACAGAACCGGTTCAGCATACCTCCGGAACAACATGTTTTGTCGTAATAGAAGCATTTTTAGTCAAGTTATGAAGATAATGGCTGTGAAATATATCTCTTCCCTGTGCCCTGACCTTTGACCCCATTTCGATGATATTAAAGACAACTGGTTCAGTATACCTCCACAACAACATACTAAAGTTTTGTCGCAATAGAAGCATTTTTAGTCTAGTATGAGGATAATGGCTGTGAAATATGTCTCTCTCCTGTGCCTTGACCTTTGACCTCATTTCGATAATATTAAACACAATTGGTTCAGTATACCTCCGCAACAACATACTAAAGTTTCGTCGCAATAGAAGAATTGTTAGTCAATATATGAGGATTGTGGCTGTGGAATAAATCTGGCCCCTGTGCCCTGATCTTTGACCCCGTTTCGATGATATTAAACAGAATTTGTTCAGTATACCTCCGGAACAACATGATAAGGTTTTGTGGCAATTGAAGCATTTTTACGTAAGTTATGAAGCATATAGGCGATGGAATGGATCCCGCTCCTATGTCCTGACCTGTGACCCCATTTCGTACATTTTCAATAGGGTTCGTCCCCAGGTTGTCCACTACCACATATTAAAATTTCATCGAAATCGAACAGTTTTTACGCGAGGTATCTTGCGGAGAGACAGACAGACAGACAGACAGACGGACAAAGCTGGAGCATATAAGCTTCTTCAACCTACGGTTAGAAAGCGTAAAAATGCATTTTGATGCTATGCATCTTTTTCGATAGTAATAAAGTATGCGGCACGTAAAGAAATTTGTCTTCCTCTCGACCCCACCAACCGGGAGTAATCCACCTACCGCTCAATGTCATGAATTAGCAAACCTTATTGTTCGTTATTACGATTTAATTCCACTTAGTATTTACCGGACTGCGGCTCGGTGTTGTCGGGAATGACGCGAGTGAATACAATGTGTTGCATGTAAATAAATGTATACTATCGAATTACAAGTCTTATTTCACGCCCACTAAGATCTTGGTATGAGAAAGATCCATACTATAAATTATCTGCAAAAGGATACCAGGGTATGATTTGTTTCGGAATGCGATGCTTCCATAACTTTTTTTCCGAAAGTGGGCCGCACAATATACATTATATCGACAAAAGTCACCGGACACCCCTTCAAAAGCAAATGAACGGATCTGCTGCGTTGTTAAGATGCTCGGTACAGCTGCGAACGGTATAAAAACAAGCCTGCAGCTGACAGCGATCATATCGCACTGTGAGGTTGAGTGAAAATGTCGTGGCGGGAGAGAACTGGGTTGTACAAAAGAGAAACCGAGAGACCTATAAACATACAGAACTCAACTGTTTTGGATGTACTGAATAAGTGGAAGACACATGGCGTGCTTGATGCAGCAAAACGTACCGGCAGACCAACGAAAATCAGTGATAGAGGACGTCGAACACTCAACAGAGACGTTACAGCTAACCAACGGAGTATACTGCACATGACCTCAGTGCACAGGTGAGTAAAAATGCTTGATCCCCGGTATGTACACGTACCATTGGCAGAGAACTTCATTCCATGTGTTAACGTGGTCGTCCGGCTGCTCATAAGCCTTTCATCGCCACTTGGAATACTACTCATCGTTTAGCATGGGGTAAAGAACAATTAACGTGGACCGTAGATCAATGGAAACGGTTCCTATGGACTGATGAATCCAGATACACGATCCATCAGTCTGATGGCCGTGTGTGGGTATGGCGGAAGCCCGGGGAACGCTATTTACTACAGTGTACTATTCCTACGGTCGAGTTTGGAGCTGGCAGTGCACTCGTGTGGGGGTGTTTTTCGAGGTATGGTTCCGGTCCATTGGTTATAGTGGACAAACCTGTTAACCAGCACTTCTACCTCGATATTCTGGACAATTATGCCCTACCAAATCTGTGGCAATACTATGGAACCGAGTATTGTTGGTTCCAGCAGGATAATGCAACGAGTCATAAAGCAAAGACTATTACGGCGTGGTACGACCATAATTCCCTATCGTGTGTGGACTGGCCAGCACAGAGGCGTGATCTTAATCCCATAGAGCGCCTATGGGATGAATTAGGACGCCGCATAAGGAGTTTGGAACCAAGGCCTGCTACTAAGCAACAGTTAGCGGCATCATTATGTACTGAATGGAAGCGCATACCTATCGCTGTGTTCCAAAACCCTGTCGAAAGCGTATCTGGAAGGGTCAGTGCATGCATTAAGGCCAAAGGTGGTTTCAGAATCGCTTTAATGTAACAAAACAGAGGAGACGAGCAACATGGAATTGTCCCAAAGAAAAAAAAAATAACAGGAATGATACAAACTGATAAAAGCGATTATATGCACATTGAATGAGTAATGACAAATTTGCAACGTGATGCAAACAGAGCAATGCTTGAGGAAGAACAAAATGATCACAGGCGGGGCACCTCAGTGCGAAAGAACATCAAAACGTTAATGCAGTCTTAATTCACCGTGGGATGTAACGGACTTGGTGTAACAGCGAATCACGGGGTCACTGGTAACCACGTAGCATAGAAGGAGCTTTCACGGCATGCGGAGATGGCAGACTGATACTCCTGCTGTACCACCGTGCACAAAGTAACGGAAAGCATGGTGAAAGGTGAAGTCCCTAGTGCGCCATCTATGAAAAAGTGTCGAGGAGTGGCAGTTCGTCTCTTGCAGAAGAAGTAAGTCGTCCCCAAGAGGCGAGAGATCTTCCAGAACGAGAGAGTTAGCGAGGGGGTTAGCAAACCCCCTACAATTCAGAATGGCGACCATGAATGGGTAAGTCCGACGTCGGATGTAGGGCAGCTATGGTAGCTTTCTGGAATGTGTCGAGGCGATTGATGATACCACGACAACACAAGACGTAGTCGGGTTGCTTGGCATTATGCCGGACGAATTTGAGGATGGAGGTTGCTTGGTCGAAGATCTCGGGAAGAACTGCTTCAAACTGCTGTAAAAAGGTGAGAGAAGCCTCCCGATTTGTTTTATGAGTGAGAAACTCGTAAAGATATTCAAAGGAGACGGGTTCTGAAGGAAGAGAGGCATTAGTAAGTAGAGTCGAGAAATCTTCAAACGTTGGCAGAGGACCCTTGGACTTTGAAGAGGAAGATCTAGAACGTCACAGGGGTTACTTGGAGCCTGCTAGACGGGTGGAACGATGTGAGCGGTCAGTCGGAGAAGGTGACTTCTTCTTTTTCCTCCGGGCCTCGGTACTGGTAGTAGAGCGACGTTTGCTGTGGATCGATGACACACGGGATGTGGAATCAGAAGAAAGGTCCACCTCATCGCCGGGAGCAAAAGTGCCGACGGAGAAAGAAGCTTTAAGATCAGCCGTGATGTCCTCTGATGGAGAGAAAACACGGGAAGGCAAGGAGGAGTCAATCAGAGGAAAATCCGACAGAGTGGAGAAAGCAACATCGGAAGACGCGTGTTGATCAAAGGCTTTAATCAGATTTTCTGCAGAACTGGGTCCAGGAGATGCAGACGCAGGAGGAGGCATGGCAGCAGAAACGGAGGAAGAGGTAGAATGCTGCCTTGGAGCTGCAGGAGTCAGTGGCTCTGCATGGGGGCAATGAGCCTGCGGATGGCCGTAAGCCTTGCAGCACGAGCAATGAGCAGAGGTGAGGAGCTCAATCCAGCGGCGCTCGTTACCGCAACGAACATCGAGGAACCGTAGAAACTTTATAAGATGCTCTTCCGACGGGAAGATGATGCGAGCAGTTCTACGGAAACCACAGATATGTTTATCATCGGGGTCAGAGAGGGAAGAGGAGAGAGTCTTCACTGGGCCGACAACTCTGCCGCATCGACTAAGTGCAGCACACAGCATATCGTCAGAGATCTCCGGGGGTACCGGATGTAGAAAGACCAGAACAGGACGCTGGGCGATGGATTCGGCTAAGAGGTGACGATCGCCAATTGATAGGCCCCGAGACAAGACAAGCTCGGTATATTCTTTCATCGAGAAATAAACAATCACAGTTCGTGGCTTTCGGGTGAGGTGGGTGATGGCACCAGAGGGAAGCATCTTCTCGAGAGCGGAGCTGTACTGCTTCAAAGGAGTGTTGGGCAGCGCATCAAAACAAACCCCCAACTCGAGGGTCGAATGAAGACGTTGACCAGCAGGAGAGTTCTCGGGAATGTCTAATAAGATGGTGTCACTGTTGAGAGTAACGTAAGAATCCATAGGGGGCAGACGAAGCGAGGAGGTAGCCGATGGATTACCAAAAGTAGCCGCAGAATACGTGCATGCAGAAGCGCCTCCACTGGAAGACATTGACGCAGCATGAGACAATGTACTGGAAGCAGAGGCAGTGGAAATTGTAGAGGGCAGATTAGCGACTCCATCAGAGACGTCCATGAATTCATCATCGTCAGCAGTGGCCAGGGACGTCACATCCACGTTCGCAATGGCAGAGTCGGAGACCTGAGCAGGAGAAGACGTGAAAATGACAAGAGGAAAATTAAGAGGCTCTCCAGTAGGAAGCGAAGATGATTGATCGGCTGCGTCTGTCGTTGAAGAGGCGACGCAAGGAGCTGCAGCGATGCAGGCGGGAACAGCGCCCTCATCGGCAGACGCCATAATCAATGGCAAGGGTTAACGAAGAAAAACGACCAGCTCGGTGTGGAAATTAAAACAGTGATAATGAAAAAAAAAATGAGCACTCATCCACTCGTGCGGGATCTTAAACGAAAGCACAGACTTTTAACTTGGGCACACACACACAGAAGAACAATCATGGGACACACAAAACACGTACGTGAAGCACTCAAACACGGAGCTCGTGAAGACACGTGTAGGCTAAAGGTGGACCGACACCGTACTAATGTATGTCAATAAATGCTATGTTGTGTTTCTCGTCTAGGTATCATGTGACTTTTGTCAATATAGTGTAATTTCCAGGGCCGTTTATGGATCGCCAGCCTGCCACTGCCAACAAAAACTGGAAGAGGAATCATGATAAAAATAAAGACCCTCAAGTGAAAATGGCTGGACAATATTGCGGGAACAACTAACCGCGTTTGGACAACTGAAATATTGGTCTAAATATCGGTGCAGGGTATTACCCAAAAGAAGACCATGTAAGAGATGGCAGGATGAAATTCGAAGGCATTCCGCCGTGGGGTTTTTTTTTTCTTTTCTGATTGGAGGTTTAACGACCGCCGCGAGCAACTCAGTGGGCTATAAGCAGCCGTCCGTCTCTAATTTGAAGCCACTGGTTCCAGGGGCTTTAAATTAGAGACGGGCGGCTGCCAGTTGTATCGGACAAACACACCATGTATGCCTCATCTGGCCCCAACTCTAGCAAACCAGCGCCCACACATCTCAGGCAACGGAGCGGCGAGAAGAATGTTTCAAAACCGACCAATAATTGTCAAAGAACGTGTTGAACAAAGTTTGAAGACGACACAAATTTAAAGACAAAAAAAAGTATTAAAATTTTCGTGCCTTACATATGAAGAGAATATAACAAATGGAACTTTTTGGGCATGTACATATGCCAACCGGGTGGCGCAATGGTCTAAGTGCTAGCTTCTTACAATTGTTAAGTGGGTCCGGGTTCGAATCCCGTTAGGTATCGACGGTGTGCTACTTATCCTTTCCACACAATCTAATTTGCTATACACGAAGATATATGAAATTGCTCCCTCACTTGATGCCAAAGTTGAATATAGAAAGAAATATGAGTACATATATATACTCATATTTGATTGTGTATATATACATTCACGGGCAATGAAATTTGCGCACCAAGAAGAAAGCATCGGATTGAACTGAAATTTCATGGACGTAATGATACAGATATATGATACACATGATGGCAAAAACAAAGCTACAAGACAATTACAGAAGGATCGGTGGCACGCAGTCCGGTCATCTTCAATAGCGCGTCGCACCGCCTGGTACGGCGATACATGCTGCTATACGGTCCGACATGGAGACGGACAGACACTTCATGTTGTCCTGCGGCAGACTGGCCCACACGTGTTCGACGGTGTGCTCCAAATCCTGGATAGTGCGGCACGGCGGCAGCTGGCGTTTCAGCTAGTCCCACACATTCTCGATAGGGGACATGTCCGCGAGGCGGGAATGCCATGGAAGTGTCTGGACACGTAGACAGTCCTGGGCGACCCGAGCCATGTGCGGGCGGGCATTGTCCTGCTGGTATAGCGCACCTGGAATCCCGACCGCGAATGGGAGCACATGGGGCCGTAGGATCTCATCCACATACCGATGGCCCGTCAATGAACCACGTACCACTACTAGAGCTGATCGGCTATCATAAGCAATGGCTCCCCAGACCATAATGCCTGCAGTGGGGGAGGTGTGACGCTCGATAGCGAGGTTGGGATTGTGCCGTTGACCCGGGTACCTCCACACTCGGAAACGATGATCATCTGTCTCCAAAACAAAGAGGTACTCATCGCTAAACACCACACGTCGCCAGTCTGTGGCGTTCCACGTCGCTCTGGCCTGGCACCACTGCACACAGAGCCGGCGATGTACCGGTGTTAATGGCAGCAATCATTTCCCGACGCCTCGCGGAAACGAATCTGGGATCGCGGATTCGCTTACGCGAGGCGTCGGGAAATGGTTCGTGGGCACACAGCAGTCACTACATCTACCTGTGTAGTAGACCAGGTCCTCTTGGTATCCGTTTGTGCCTGGCGCACGATCCGTCGATCCCCTCTACTGGTGGTCCTCCTGGACCGTTCGGAGCCGCTTCGCCGTGTGACAGTGCCGTCACGTGTCCACTGCTCCCAACACAGTCGGACGGTATGGTCAGAACGATCCACGTGGCGGGCTATACTGCGCGACGACCACCCTACGGTTTTCAGCCGATTATCATGCTACTCTCAAAGTCCGTAAGTTTCGTAAATCGACGTCTGTGGCGTCTACCAGGCATTCTTGTCACTCTGTGCTCTTGCTTGCGTCGGCCCGTGCTTTTCGCTTTCATGGGACAACGACTACACGCCGGTTTAGAAAGCTGCCGGTTCGTACTTGCAACGCCACCACAGGGTGTGCGGTCATGCGCTCTCGCAGTAAACGTGGATCATTTGCATACCAGCATGCATTTTAGGTATTTGCAAAGTTTTGCGGTTGTAGCACATTTTCTTCTAGGTGCGCAAATTTCATTGTCCGTGAGTGTATATTCTCATATTTCATTTTTTTTTTTTTGCCCGCCACTAATTTAAGAACTAACGTCCCTAAATCAGGGGCTTGCGATTGCTTATAGCCCATTAAGTTGTTCACGGTGGTCGTTAAACCTCTGAAACGAAAGAAGTAAACAAAGATATATACATAACTAATTAGAACTGTTGAGATATAATTTTCCACTTTTATTACGTGTAATGGACACGATACAAAAAACACACATACACATAACACTACTTCCAAACAGTTGTGACTGGGTATCGGAAAATAGGAAACGGGATATATATTTTTTGTTAATTTTCCTTTCTTGGCATTCTGCGCAAACTTTTCGTGTTATCATCAATGTCAGCGTGCCATTTACCTTTCCTTTCGAGCAATTTTTTCGGGTAAAAGAAGGCAGTAGCAGAAGGTTATTGCCCTAGTATTTATCTAATAGCATAAAGAAAGAAAGAAAGAAAGAAAGAAAGAAAGAAAGAAAACGTGAAAAATCGTGTTCTTTCTCAGTCATTATTGACATGCCGTGTCGTCTCCCGGTCATTAGTACCTGCGATTTATTCAAGCACATTTTAATTACGCATAACCAGTGATTCATGAAACGAATAACAACCGAACCCTGGTAAGAATTCAGCTTGTACCATCATTTGACAAGCTGTGAAGGATAAATATTCTATTATTAACATGTCAGCATTACTTTTCATGGTGTGATGAAAAGCGAAATTCACTGAAGGGAATATAACAACGGAATCTTCATAAGCTAAATTCACTGAAGGGAATATAAGCTGGAAAATATTATAATACGGAGTTTCGAGTTCGATTTGTTTGCAACATTAAAACCACAGCAGACACACTTGTTTACAATTATTTTACTTTTTATTTTTTTTTTTAGTTAGGGGGTTTAATGACCACAGTGAGCAACTCAATGGGCTATAAGCAGTCGCCCGTCCCTAAATTTAGGGTCACTGGTTCCAGGGAAGGGAGAGAGCCAGTGCCGTAAGACAAACACAATATCCATGCCTCACCGGGATTCGAACCCGGACCCATCTAATGATCAGAAGCCAGCGCTTAGACCACTGCGCCACGTTCCATTTTCAGCCGACTGTTCCTTCATAATTTCTTCTTTTCGGCACTATCGATACTTTCAAGCGTCCAGCTCCGAAAGATTTCGAATTCGCCCTTTCATCCCCCCCTCTTTCTCGCAACCATTGTCAGTGGCGTAACCATGTTTGAAAATCGGTGGGGGGGGGGGTGCGATCACACATTGTATGTATACATATACATATATACAATATTATATCCTCCTCGTCATCATCATTGTCAACCATTATCGATCCACTGAAAGTCTCTCCAAGTTTCTTCCACAATTGCCGGTCTTGAGCCTGCCTCCTCCATGTCACTCCGGCATGCTTTCGAATTTCATCCATCCATCTCTCATTGGGTCTTCTTCTGGGTCTTTTTCTGTCCCTCGGAATCCAGTTTAAAATTTCGGTTGTCCATCGGTGGTCCGTTCTTCTGGCAACATGTTCATACGTACTGTATAAAATAGAGTTTGGGACCAACTTCCCCAACACACACACACACACACACGCGCAGGAGCAAAGCAATTTAACGGGCACGACATAGGCGCTTATGTTGGCGAATTGTGGAACTTAGCGAACACAACTGTAATTGGACAAATCGGCATTGGACCAATCGTCGTTGGACGAATCGTACCTTTGGACCAATTGTCCATTGGACGAATCGGCATTGGACAGATCGGCATTGGACCAATCGTCGTTGGACGAATCGTACCAGACCCAATTGTGGAACTTAGCGAACACAACTGTAAAACTGGGTCTGGTACGATTCGTCCAACGACGATTGGTCCAATGCCGATTTGTCCAATGCTGATTGGTCCAATGCCGATTCGTCCAATGGACAATTGGTCCAAAGGTACGATTCGTCCAATGGTACGATTGGTCCAATGCCGATTCGTCCAATGGGACTATTGGTCCAATGCCGATTCGTCCAATGGACGATTGGTCCAATTCCGTCTTATCTGTCCGAAGTGCTACTCGTGTTATAAAAATCTCAGCTCTTCTGATTTTATCTCCGATGTTATACGAAAGTACCGGTAGTACAAAGAATGTAAAATAATGTTACATTTCATGCGTAATATTGTGGTTAAAGATTTTTTTTTTTTTTTTCGGAATCGCGTTTTTTTTGTTATAGTGTCCTTGCTGCCGTATGAAGTTACTGATGTACGAGCCGTTCAATCAACTTCAATGTTTCTCTTTTGCATGAAATAATATAAAATACTAGTTTTCCGTTTCTGTTTGTAGCATGCAGTGAGGTTCAGCCACCCGAGTCCACTTATTAGGTATTAAGTGTACTCGGGTTCGAGCCCCGGCGTGGACAAAAATGACGGAGACATTTACTTCATTATACAAGTTAATATTGCGTTTTTACAAGCACGAAATATTAATTCACAGGCCCTAGGCCTATGCCTTTTTGACAGTTTTTATCCTACCGTTGTCAGATTCATAACGTTTACCTACCAAGAAAACTTTCTAATGTTATGCTAGTATTTTTTTAACTTTACTTAATATGTAAACGTTAGAATATGACATCAGTAGAATAAAAAGTGTTAAAAGGCCTAGGCTTATGAATTGATATTTAGTGCCTAAGTAAAAGAGCAATGCTATTAACTTGATTTGATGGGCAAACGTTATGAATATGACATTGGTAGAGTAAAAATATTAAAAAGGCCTAGGCCTTAGGAAGTAATATTTCGTTCTTAAGTAAAAGCGCAATATTATTAACTTGATTTGATAGGTAAACGTTATGAATGTGATATCGGTAGAATAAAAACGGTTAAAAAGGCCTAAACCTAAGTCCTGTGAATTAATATTTAGTGCCTAAGTAAAAGCGTAATGCTATTAACTTGATTTGATACGTAAACGTTATGAATATGAAGTCGGCGTATTAAAAGCTGTTAAAAAGGCCAAAGTGTAGGGCCTATGAATTAATCAAGTTATAAGAAAATATTACAAGCTGGACATGTTATGTAAATATTTAGCGCCTAAGTAAAAATTCAGCGTTTTTAAAAAATCCCACCTTATCGTCCTTTTCTGAACACAGCATGAGTTGTGCTAGGTGCCTTGTAAAGACATGAAAAATGATGACAAGACACGGCCTAGGTGTCTTGTAAAGACATAAGAAATGATACGATGAGTGCTTTTTATTAGGTTTTATAAAATGTTTACAAATACCAAATATCTAGGTTGTAATTTAAAATCTTCTAAAAAGGCCCGCGCCTAGGTGCTTTGCAAACAGCTGAGAAATGCTCCATTGAGTGCCTTTTACCAGGTTTATGTAAAATGTTTACAATTACCAAATATACGGAAATGATCTTTCAAAAGGATATAATGAGCAGAATAATTTAAATCATTATTCCTTTCTGGAAAATAAAAACAGTTTAACGTTGGTAAGATGATACCATTGGACGAATAGGCGTTGGACCAATCGTACCACTGGACGAATCGGCATTGGACCAATCGTCGTTGGACGAATCGTCCGGGACCGGTAAAACTATGATATGGGGCACAAATGTAAATTACAAAGTTGTAGAACTGACTTTGCTTATTAGGAATCGATATCGCTGTTTTATTACGTACATATTATACACGTGTTTGCATTCTACGAAAATTACAATCTTATGTTATTAAATTTGGTTGGTTCACATCATGAAATGTGCATTATATCATTATATTCCCGAAAAAATTGGGGGGAATACTTTACATGGGGGATCCCCGACTCTGGAAATCTGGGGGTGTCCTGACAGCCCCTTCCCCCAGTGGTTACGCCTATGCGTCAGATTCTTTGTTTTGAACCCCTCGCCGTCTCCTTGCCTGAAGGAAACAGCTAGTGACGCCGTAAGATTTGAACAATAATTACGAATTATCGCGGGCACTTCCGCCTTCCGTGTTGCCGTGGCCAGGGGCACAGTTAAACATTTTAACCGGCTGGAGCCAATCAACTCTGGGTTAGCAAAATGGGCTGAAACCAGCTCGTACGAATATGTTCGCTGTTTAAGAAGTGGACCGAATGCGGCTGGAACGAGGGAACCTGAGCGTTAAAAAACGTTGTTTCTCCCTTAACTTCGTTATTCAGAGTTGCCATTTTGGGGGGTGGTTGATACTTATCTTTTCTGACTGATACCTGCTAAAAGAACTATAACAATGACGTAGAACCTAAGAAAGAAAAGGGACGATGTTTGAGTAACTTGTTTCTACCCAGTGGCATGATGTCCGGGTCTGAGGGACTAATCCTTCCCCATCATGCCTTAGGTCATGGAGCTGAGAATAAAGTAACAGAATGGAATCTCAGCATGGAAGTACCTAATACCATTGACAGGTTTATACACTGACGTGCAATTGAATTAGAAATACCTGTCTAGTATTAGAGATACCTTTCGTCCTGATGACGGCGGCGATTCGTCTCGGCATGGACTCGACAAGACACCGGAAGCGTTGGGAAGCCATACGAATCCACGACCCCTGAACAAGCTCCCACAGTTCACGAAGATTTGATGGAGGGGGTCAGAGCCTCGAACATCTCTCTCGATGGCATCCCAGATGTGCTCAATGGGATTGAGGTCAGGTGACCTAGCTGCCCAAGGAAGCGAGGTCACGTCGGTGGAGTGTTCATCCAACCATTCGGATACAATTCGGGAGCAAATGGTCGTCCAGGATATCCCGGTAACGTGGACCTGTGAGGGACGATATCACACGTAGCAGGGGACCCATTTCAGTCCACGTAAACAGTCCCAAGACGAGAATGCCACCCCCACCAGCTTGAAGAGTACCCTGCTGGCAAGAAGGATCCATGGCTTCATGTGGTTTGCGCCGTACTCGTATCCTGCCATCCGCATGTACCAACGTGAATCTCGACTCATCAGTCCAGGCAACATTTTCCCACATGTCTAGGGTCCAGTGGCGATGTTCCCGCACCCATGCTAATCTTTGCACCCTGTGATGTGCGGTCAGCAGCGGTACCCTCGTGGGAAGATAGCTTCTGTACCCCATAGCGAGGAGATGGTTCTGGATGGTGTGGCTGCCTACACGTTTTTGTACACCAGCGTTAAATTGTCGAATGATTTATTGCACTGTAGGCCGTCTATCCGCTTTTGCAATGCGAGCTAGCCGACGATGACCCCGCTCATCCACACTGCTCTTGTCCACGGCAGTTGGCCCTTGCAGGGATGGTTTTACCGGATTCGATGTACTCATGGTGCATCCGTGACACAGTGGCTCGTGAAAATCCCAGCACCTGCACGACTTCCGAGATGGAGTGACCCATTCGTCGGGCCTCGACAATTTACCCACGGTCAAATGCGCTTAGATCCTTCGTCTTACCCATACTGTGTTCGACTCTTACTGATTCCCGTCGCATCACTCCTTATATTGTCGGATCGCTGCATACGTCATGTCGTTCCCGTTTACAGGGCCTCCCACAGCGCCAGATTTGCATAACGCCAGCTGTCTCTAATTCAGTTGCTCTTCAGTGTAGTAGGTGGTGATGGCATGATACAGGCGAAAGGAATTGCTTTGTCGTAACTATCGTAAAACCCGGTCTCTATGTGAACATTTGAATTTGTGGAGAGCAGAAAATTTGGGGCACCGTTTCGTTCAGGCACAATAGCCGCTTAAAGGATTACAGGAATGCTTATCATTGGTGCTATAAAACTCTTATCTGAAAGAGCAGCTCACCATACAATGTTCGACTACTCTGGAAAACGCTTTAGAACGGTCACTAATGATTTTTAGCGTTGCTAATGTTGGTGTGTTCCCAATTGCGGACGTCCCAGTTGTGGACGGGGGAAAAACAGTGCCAATTACCGACAGATCCCCGTTCTGTACGCAACTGGGAAAAGGGAAAACGACTTAGTGAGGGATTAGGAAAACACACCCCATTCCTAATCTCTCACCAGAAGGCTTGAATTTTATTTGAAGTCATTCAAATATTGGAAAAGTGGTATACGGACAAATGGGCGATTTATTTCATTCTGTTTGAATATCTTCTCATCAGCCTATTTCAAAAAACGCTACTGTTGGTCATCAACAGAAAACCGTAGATTGTATAAACATAAATTTATACAATATACAGCTGGGACCAGTCCATCTATGAGAATGAATTCTAAGTAACTTTTTTCAACCCCTATTTCTGAAAATGTTATTCTTTTTTATTGATCTGTTTTATTTTATTTCGCCTACTTTAATTCAAAAGATTAACTAAAATAGATTACGTAGATATTCTCATAAAAAACATAACTATAGTGTACATCAGTTTCAAAACCAAATTACGAAACTGAAGGTAGCTACAAATTTTGAAGATGACAATCCGTTTTTTGGCGTAAATGTGACAAGGATGGTAAGTCAGATAATATCCGAAAACTTGAAAATTTTCATCGTCCTGGAGCGGGACTGGAACCCGCGTCTCCCAGAAAACGCCTAGGTATGCTAACCACTACACCACCCAGAACGACCAAGTTTCAAGTTTCCGATCAATTTGAATTTAACCATCACAGGATTCGCTAGTCGAAGCAACCGGCATTCATGTTTAGCGAATCTGGAGGTTAATAATCCTATCCCGTGATTGCCCGGAGAAGCAGATAAATCATGAAAGAAATACGGGATTACGCCATATAATACAAATTTTGAAGATGACAATCCGTTTTTTGGCGTAAATGTGACAAGGACGGTAAGTCAGATAATATCCGAAAACTTGAAAATTTTCATCGTCCTGGAGCGGGACTCGAGCCCGCGTCTCCCAGAAAATCATCCACATACCGCTTACCCGTCAATGATCCACGTACCACTACTAAAGCTGATCTGCTATTGAAGGTAGCTGTTGATTCCTTCTTCATTGTTCCAACTTCTGAATGAACGATAGATTCTTCAAACAACGTAGGATATTCGCGGTTGTGTAAAACTCTGCCATAGTTTTGCTGATCCGCTCATCAAATTTGATTGTTGCTTTTTGTCTTTTCGTGCCCTCGAGATTTAGGCACTTTCTATCGTACAAGAAGTCACTGTGCCTCGCTTCATTTTTCAAGCACGTTATTAACTTCTCGAATTTAGGATGAGGACATCAAACAGAGGTCATCGCTCTTTCCACGTTAATAAGTAAGTCATGGAAAAATTCTCATGTTCAGACACTTCCATGAGCGGGAAGACCATGGAAATGTCTGAACATGACGTAGGCAGTCCTGGGCAACCCGAGACGGGCATTATCCTGCTGGTATAGCGCACCTAAAATCCCGACCACGAATGGGAGCACATGGAGCGGTAGGATCTCATCCACATACCGCTTGCCCGTCAATGATCCACGTACCACTACTAAAGCTGATCTACTATCGTAGGCAATGGCTCCCCCGACCATAAGGCCTGCAGTGGGGGAGGTGTGGCGCTCGATAGCGAGGTTGGGATTGTGCCGTTGACCCGTAGACCTCCACACCTGGACACGATGATCATCTGTCACCAAACCCAAGCGGCACTCATCGCTAAACACCACACGTCGCCAGTTTGTGGCGTTCCACGTCGCACTGGTCTGGCACCACGGCAAACGGAACCGGCGATGTTCCAGTGTTAATGGCAACACACGTAAGAGGCGCTGGGATCTCGGATTCGCTTCCGCAAGGCGCCGGGAAATGGTTCGTGGGTACACAGAAGCCACCACATCTACATGTATAGTGGACCGGGTCCCCGGGGGTTCCGTTCGTGCCTGGCGCACGATCCGTCGAACCCCTCTACCGGTGGTCCTCCTGGACCGTCCGGGGAAGCTTCGCCATGTGGCAGTGCCGTCACGTGTCCACTGCTCCCAACACAGTCGGACGGTATGGTCAGAACGATCCACGTGGCGGGTCATACAGCGTGTTGACCACCCTACGGTTTCCAGCCCGATGATCAGCCCTCTCTCAAAGTCCGCAAGTTGCGTAAATCGACGTCTCTGGCGTTTACTCGGCATTCTTGTCACTCTGTACTCTTGCTTGCGTCTGCCGGTGTTTTTCGCTTTCATGGGGCATCGACTACACGCCGGTTTAAAGCTGCCGGTTCGTGCTTGCAGCGCCAACGCAGGGTGTGCGGTCATGCGCAATCGCACCAAACGTAGATCATTTGCATACCAGCAGGGACTCTAGCTATTTGCGAAGTTTCGCGGTTTTAGCATGTTTTTTTCTAGGTGCACAAATTTCATTGTACGTGAGTGTACCCAGCAAAAACAGTCTTGATGGCCCAGCACTATGTTGCCGCTGCCGAACCGTCAATAAAGTGTCCGGGCGGCCAACAGAAGAGCCAGCAGTTCAGGCCAACAGCTGGCCAACAGTTGGCACCCGATCAGTTGTTATATGCCACAACAGGGCCATCAGTTGTCCATCACAGGCAGTAGCTGCCACAAGTGGCCCTTCAGCTGCCCTGCAAGCACGTGCCAGAAATGATGGCTAGCCTGATGTGGTCCGCTAGTGTGCCGGTAGTGGCAGCCGGCAGCCACGTGACGTAACTGGTGGCTTGCCGAATCTTGTCCGCCAATTTCCCAGTAGTAGCCATAATAATAAAAAAATATCAAGGATAAGCGCAGTTTCCCAAAGCTACATTTTTTTTTCTATCCTTACGAAACTTGTGAATTAACGGACTGCGCGGCGGAAATTTTCTCAACAAACCGGAAAACCTTCTGTTTGCATCTGAGGGGATTCGAACTAGGGCCGTTGGCGTGGTAGCTGAGCTCTCTACCGACCTGACTAATTTGCCTCGCTCGAGCGTATGCTTAAAGCGGTCTGTTTTGTATGCAATGTGTAATCGAATGCTTCAATCTTTAATTTTACAATATTGCGAGGTATTTTTCATAAAAGTCAGTTTCATATAATTCATAAATTATTTTTTTCAAAGTAACGATAGTTGTTTTTTTTTTTACCTTAAGGGAACTTCACTCATTTTCAAGGAGTGTACATACTTAGAGTCGCTTTCCAAAGTTTTGTACTGTCCTTGTCGTCTTGAAAGGAGATTGTTGAATTAATATATATTTACCCGGGTTCATGTGACATTCTGTTACATTTTTAACGTTGTGTCTTTCCTTTCCGTTGTCCGAAGCTACATTTGTCTTAAAGAGTAAAGATATTTTATTTTACTTCTCGTTATTTTTAGAAGCGAATTCCTCCCAGTCTTGTGTATTCAACCCATGGATGAGTACACCACATAGCGTTGCTTTTTTTATCTTTCAAATAATTAATAAATTTTGTACGCGTATAATTCTTTTTTTTTTTTTCCAACAAACGCTGTTTTAATGGTTTTCCAGGATATGTGTTTCAAGCGGTTTCAAATTTTTTCTTGTTATTCATCCACTCCATTCCATGAATTGTTATTCATGGGAATGGAATCCACTCCATTCCATGAATTGTTATTCATGGGAATGGAGTGGGTGTATTTCATGGCTGTAATCTAGTATTTCACGGCTTAATCTGATATCTTCGTCGACGTAAAATTTCATTAGGAAATGAATTCGCCTCTCCACATATGGATTTTTTTTTTAACATCCACGAAAATAACACGATGGCGATAGCGTCGTCTTCAACTAACTGGTACCATGAGAGACATAGCAAGTGTTGCTTCTGCGCATGCGCAGTCCCGTTGCTTCCACCTGCTGTTGGGGTTGCATTGGTTGCCAGCAACGGGCCACTAGTGGCACTTGCTTGGAGGCTCACAATTCACGGTGATTCACGGCGATCAATGGTTCGCCAACTGATAGCGCTGCCACCAACGGACCACTACCGGGCCGTGAGCGGCAGATTTCAGCCAGCAGTGACCCATCACTGCCAGCTGGTGGCCAGCAATTTCCCAGCACTTGTGTTTTTGCTGGGTAGTTAACAACGCAACAATTGAATGTTATTTTATTTTAGGTAAACTACGTATCAGGCGAAAAAAGAAATGGACAGGAGATTTTTTTATAATGAACGGAGAGCTATATCCCGAAGTTTATGATTTCCTCTCGTGAAAATAAGTTACATATATTTTTTCGCAAGTCTTGAAAAAAAAAAAAAAAAGCTAGATGCTTATCATACCGTTTTATCTGTCTGTCCGTACGCTTGTTGGAACGATAATTCCCCAGCTATAAGTCAATTTGATTTTTTTTTTATTGTATAGGTAGAACAAGGGGCGTATTTAGACCGGTAAGGGTGGGGGCGGGGGAAACAATGGGCCTTCTTTCCCTAAAGTGTTTAATTGTTTTTTGTTTTTTGTTAAAATGCGACTCACATTTAAAAAAAAAAAATAAAAAAAAATGCATCAACTTACATTAAAAGAAAATGTTGTTTTTTTATTGAAACTTTAACGAGCACTGTGCGCAACTCAATGGGTTATAAGCAGTCGCCTATCCCTAATGTAGGGCCACTGGCTTCAGGGAAGGGAGAGAGCCAGTGCCGTAAAACAAACACAACATCCATGCCTCACGTGATTCGAACCCGGACTCTTCACCGACGAATGATCAGAAGCCATCGCTTAGACCACTCCGCGGTGGATTTCAAAAAGTTCCATCCCCCCCCCCCCACCTCCATTCTACATATGCTTCTGGCTGGAACCAGGAGCAGAATTTGCGTATTTCTAGTCTGCATGCTGCGCAGCTTCGACACCAGGTGGTGTAAACGAATATTTTAACCAGCACGATATCTCCACTTTCGAATGATCGATTTGAAAATTCTTCTTGCATCTGATCGAATATTTTAACTAGCACGATATCTCCACTTTCGAATGATCGATTTGAAAATTCTTCTTGCATCTGATTGCTTTAATTATGACCACAGTTGTTCAAACATTTTTTTTTTTTTTTCATTTTTCGGACAGGATATTTCTTTTACTTCCAAAACCTGCTTTTTTTAGTCATGATAAATTATTTATATTACACTGTTGTCAGGCACGGCGGAAAGCCGAAACCGTCCGCTGCCAGACAGCTAAGGGCCGAAAGAAAATGAGTGCGTAAAAGCATGACACTAAAATAAAGAAGAAAAAAAAAGCGGTATGGGAAACTTGAGTACGGAAAAGAAAAATGAATGTCTCCTCCCGGAATTGTGCGTCGCTATTGTAAATCCCTGTGACGAAACTGAAATGCCTCGTTGGCGGCATTAGTGGTGGAGAGTGCGGTTGCGGTGTTCGGTTTTCTCTGGGAGAGATAAAGGCAAATGGCTCAGTGTTTCCCTTTTTTTTTTTCCAGGGGGGGATTGTTATAGTGATGGGCGGAAGATAAGAAAAGGAAATGTGAAACTCTCAATGGGGTTAGAAACTGACACACGAAAAGAACTCTAAAAGCTGGGCGGGATGTTTGTTAGCGTCAGGTTTTCAGTTTTGCCGATATCGAAATGCAGCCCATACAGATAATATCGGCTTTCCAAACAATTGATATCTATAAGTCATTGTAAATCGTCACGTAAGCCTGTATTTTCCTTGCGTTCTCTAACAAGATATATCATCTTTCTAAGTACGAGCATCTGTAGACAAACGAAAAAAAAAAAAAAAATGTGGTGTTCATGTGACTGTACCTAACTGATCGTTGAATACAGAAATATTCATTTAGGTGGGTTAACCTGGCTAAAAAAAATCCTATATTTTCGAATCTTTCGTCTTAATATACTAACAGGCATGCTATAAGTGGAAAGAAAAAAAGACAGTTAATTTGATTTAATTACACGGCTGGAAACTTATACACTGAGTCAGAAAAAAAGTTAAACCCAAAAATTTAACTTAAATTGAAGGTGATGGTTTTCTGAAAAAAAAAAAAAAAAAAAAGGTTTTCAAGGTCATAAAACTATTCTATTTTGTGGCCGAAAAAAAATTAATTATTATAATAGATGACTGCTCGTTGTGCGACGCAAAAAAAATTTGTGATTCGATCCACTCTCATTTGTATGTGTGGATCACATACAAATGACTCACATATACAATGAAGTACCAGAAAAACTGGTACAGACGAGCGTATGCAAAATACATAGCAACGTCACCTATGCGCGTGCTAGGTTGCGTCCGACAGTGCGTATATAAGGCGATAGACATCCTTGCCAGCTAGCTGTCAGAGCTGTTTTCGGCATAAGAATGACAGGTACTAACGGTTTAAGCGATTTTCAAAGCGGTGTCATTGTTGGCGCTCGTGAGATTGGCCACAGTATTTCGGAGGTAGAAACGAAATTCGGATTTTTACGGACGACCATTGCAAGGGTGTAACCGTGACTACAAGAATTTCGGCAAGACCTCCAACCTACGATACCAGTGTGGCCGTAAAAAGACATTTATGTGAACGTGACCATCGTCGGCTGTCAATAATCGTTTCACGCGATAGGCGTGCAACATTATCGCAGATATTCAATGCTGGAGCCTCACCAACCATCAGCGTCCGAACTGTGCAACGTACCCTGCACGATATGGGCTTTAGGAGCCGATGCCCAATTCGAATCCCCTTGATGGGTGCACGACACAGAGCTATGCGCCTCGCTTGGGCACGGCAACACCGCCACTGGACACTTGATGACTGGAAACGAGTAGCCTGGACTGACGAGTCGCGTTTCCAACTGTATCGGGCAGATGGAAGGATTCGTGTGGGGCGCAAACCCCATGACACCATGGATCCCGCCTGTCAACAGGGAACTGTACCGGCTGGTGGGGGGTCCGTAATGGTATGGGGTGTGTTTAGCTGGACTTCACTGGGATCAGTGGTACGTCTACAAACGTCTGTGACCGGCCAACGTTATGTGCGCATCCTTTCTGACGAGGTACACCCGTTCATGTCCTGCATTCATGCTGATGGGTTGGGCATGTTCCAACAGAACAAGCACCTCCACACGTGTCGGGACTCCACATTATGATTAGAGGAGCATTCATCTGAGTTTGGGGTGTTGCCATTCCTACCCAAGTCCCCAAATCTGAACGTGAAAGAAAACTTTGGGATGCCATGCAACGCGCTATCGAACACAGGAATCCGAGACCTCGGAATACACCCGAATTGTGGAACGCTCTGCAGGAAGTATGGTGTGCATTGCCTACAGCATATTTCCAGAAGCTAGTGGAGTCAATGCCCCTTCGTATTTCTGCAGACCTGTGCTCCCGTGGGGGACCTACCAAGTATTAGACTAGTGTACCAGTTTTTCTGGCACTTCAGTATATGTCACAATACCAAACCAAATTCTAGAACTTACATGCTGCCTTCTGAAAAGACCGTGCGGTCCGTATATATTTTATACAACAACACCATAAGCATTTTCTAGGGCACTTAGAATGAAAATTGTGTTTTTGTTTATTATTTGGACAATATCGTATGCTTTTCTGATATTTTGAATTTGATCACTTATACACGATTTTTCTTTGTGCAAATAGTTCGTTTTTTCCTGAACCTCTTAACAAGTGAGAAATTTTCTACATATAGATATACTAATTGTTAATTTATCACACAACTATGAAAGAAAAAATATTTCAGGGGGAAACTGTCTGCTCCTCCTCCCTGTTTATTTGAGAAAAAAGAAATTTTTGAGAAGTTACTAAAGTTTCTTCCAACCAGAGGCGAGTTAAATTATGCCGAAAGAAGCATAATTGTTTGATATGAAATTCTGGCCATGAAGCGCTTAATACTCACAGCAGATATTTCTAAAAAGATATGCAAATTTATTGAAAGGCGGTGACAAAATAGAAGCTCTTGTCAGCAGCAGGTAAACCCCCCCCTGGGGGATGGGGATCGAGAGGAAGCCAAATTTCGCTACAACGCACGTTTTCATAGCATCAAAAATGCATTTTTGTAATGGCTTTTATCACATTTAGCATCAGGTTTTTGTGATTTACGCAGATTGCAACGAGATATTGTTACGTTTATGCAAAACATGATGAAATAATGTTCAGCGATAGTTTAGTAAAATATCTTGTTGAATAACAATGTAATTAACTATTGTTGCGTCATGTCATGGGACAACATTCAAAAATCAGATTTCAACAATGGTTTTGACTTCTTCCGTTACCCATTTCCGTTACATCGAAATTTTTGGCAGATTTACTGTCGGGAAGATGCATAGCATCAAAAACCTTACGACCGTCCCCCTCCTCCGAGGGCATCGTTTGTCAAACCCAGGCCTGCCAAAAGTAAGTAACACCGAACACCCTACGAAACTGAGGTCCTATGCACAGATTGTGGCTCAGCCAGAACTCACTCTAGTGCCATCAAGTTCGCAGCAAAGCGACAGCTTCGGCATTAGTAAGGAGATGGAACTTGCTGCCTATCTTTTCGGCATGAGTTAGGTTAATGGGGAAAAAAAGGGTCCTTTTCAGAGCAGCCTCAACTTCTTCAATTGGAAATTGCTTCATCTCATACTAAATATTTTCTACGGTAACTTACAGCAGCAATTGATTCTGTTAATTTCTTTCCATGGTATTTCACTCACGGTTGAACAGGAAATGGAGGGACCTCTGTGTTCTCAGCAAAGTTAGCTTAAAAGGCTAAGGAACAGGAAAGTCTCACCTCCGTTGCAGGTCATTCATCAAAGGAAGAACCATGGATAGGTTCGATTTCTCCGTTAGGAGACGTGGAAACACTTTTTTTCTAAGCTAATTAACGCCTTCTTTTCTAAGCTAATTAACACCTTTTTTTTTAAGCTAATTAACACGACACTCGTCCGCTGGCCCCTAGGGCTGGAAGAGGAATTCTGGGTCTTTTCCTGTCCCTTGGAATCCAATTTAAAATTTCGACTGTCCATCGATGGTCTGTTCTTCCGGCAGTATGTCCAGCCCATTGCCATTTCAGGGATTTTACTCTGATCATGATGTCTTCCACTCTTGTCATTTTTCTGATCCACGAGTTCCTCTTCATATCTCTCCTGGTTGCACCAAGTATGTATACATATAATCTGCGGGTTACGCCACAGTCATCATGCATCATCATTTGTCTGGATAATGCCGAGCTTAAACGCTCTGCGAAACTATAGTCGATGTCAAAGAAACATTTAATTGTCAATAATCGTTGCTATTTTATTCTAACTGCTACGGTATGTGGTAAATATGTTAAGTAGTACTCAAGAAACGCTTATAACGTAGCAAATCCGTTTATTTTTGTGGTGTAATATGCGTAAAGATTCTCCAAGCTTTCGCTCACCACTGGGTGGCTTTTTCAAGGCAATGGTAGACTTTGCATTGCCTACCATTGGAGAGCGAAAGTTTGGCGAATCTTTATGCGTATTACACCACAAAAGTAAACGGATTTACTACGATAAGTGTTTCTGGAGTATTCACGGTCTGGTTTATTTAAAATAACGTTATGTTAAGTTAGCTTATAACTTCTTGTTGTAAACGGGCACAACCGTATACTCCTCTCACTAATTTTTCTACGCTTTTTCTATTTGAGCGAAGCAAGGCCGAATGCCGAGCAGAACTCTCTTTAGGATACTTGAAACAATTTGTTGTTCGGGCATAGGTACGAGACGACCCATCCGATCACCGTTATATTTTTGCATGCGATTGGACATCGTCCATGGTCAGGTTTTGACGCCTTCCTATTCCCGAAATTCCGTGTCAATAAGGAATAATCGTCCAATGGTTTTTCCGGGTTTTGAGAATGGGTCGTTTGTTACCTATTTCCTCCAAAGATCTTCAGCCGATCGCGGTGACACTTACCACAGACAAAGGGGAGGACATGATGAGTGACATGGGGTTGGTATCATGGTGATTGCTCGTGTCGTATAAAAATAAGGACTATTAAAAAACTGACCAATTTTAATAATAATTGAAAACATCCGCTCTCTATACGAGACTCGGGATAATTAGTTGTTCGGGCATAGGTACGAGATGACACTTCCGATCATCGTGATTTGGGGCATGTGATTGGACATTGTCCATGATCAGGTTTTGGACGCCTTCCGATTTTGCAATAGCTTCGCTCAAAATTTGCCAACTGTACCCGAATTACCGGTTACCGTTGGCGGTTTGTCCTAGTTTTACTTTGATGTACGGGCTAACTGTTCCCTTATAATTCTTACTCCTTTTTCTTTTCACATCACACCGGGCAATTTCTCGTAGTGTTTACGTCACACTTTTAAACGCAACTACTTATTTGTGACTTTTGTGGTGCATATGAGAAAAGAAGTAACGGTAGATTTAACCTAAAGGCTCTGATACGCGAGAGGGTAGACAGATAAGAGAAGTAGGAGTGCCAAATTGGGAGAGTCCAAATTGTTGGAAGCAGACTATGATCGCAACGAGCAGTTCCAGGAAGGGAGAGGCGGGGAGAAAGAACAGATGAACTTATTTATAGTAGGGGATCCAATATCGGCTTAATATGTCCGTCGGACGCACAGCAAGCATTCAGTGGTTCAGAGCAGCTGAACTCACCTGGAATCGATTCCGCCACCTTCTGGTCCGAGGGTGATTGCTCTAACTACTAGACGACTCGCGACCCTGATTTTTTTTTTTATTGGAGGTTTAACGACCACCGTGAGCAACTCAATGGGCTATAAGCAGTCGCCCGTCCCTAATTTAGGGTCACTGGTTCCAGGGAAGGGAGAGAGCCAGTGCCGTAAGACAAACACAACATCCATGCCTCACCGGGATTCGAACCCGGGCCCCTTACGGACGAATGATCAGAGGCCATCGCTTAGACCAATGCGCCACCGGGGCGGCCCTGAATTCTCATTTTCTCCCCCTCATATGAAGCTCTGCGAGTACGGTTGTGCTAAATCTTGTCAAGCATCATCGAATCGAATGGAGAAATCCTTGCCTGATCCTAGTGAAATCAGTGTTTAATCAAGGGGAATAGCGTAAATGCATGTTTTATTTATTTTGGGTCACCATAATACATAAATTTAGGAACACTGCGTTTTTCTGTTAACAATGGGAAACACAAAAGGCGACTGAATGCCTTCGTAGAATTGACAATTTATTTCGTAGCTGATGTTCAAGGAGAGGAGCTTTGATGAATCGTGATGTAGTTCATAATGATATATCCAGCCAGCATTAACTTGTCGTAAATATGCCTCCAGTGTAGGCTCTAATTTACCTTCTTCGAAGAACGTTCGGAGCGGGAGACAGATTTTTGATATCGTCATTCCTCGGAGCAGTGCTGAGGGGGAACTGCCAGATTCCGAAAACTCGCAGAATGCACCACCACGAGATCTCTATGGAAACCGGTCTCTGTTACGCAGTTATTAAAGGCGCCGCAGAAATTCTTTCCTGGTAGATATTACGTTTGTGTGTGTGTGAAGAGAGTAATTTCTTCGCAGCTGGATATTTGCTTGCTGCAAGCACGAAAAACATTCACTCCAGACAGATAAGAAAAAGCGCTTAGGTACCTGAATAACCTTTTCTTATCCAACGCATTGTCTTCTATCAGTGTTGAATAGGTCGGTGACATGGAGTTTCTGAAGCTTATTACAAATGGCCAATGTCGATATTTTCTCCTTTCAGAAAGGAAGGGGGAGTGAGAGAGAGAGGGGGGGGTTATATTAGATATCGTTCACATTTCCTGGAATACCTAAAAGAAGGTAGTACGTGTGTTTCGCGAATACTTGCCAAGTTCGTGATTGCCAAACACAGTATATACCGAGCTCACTCGCCTATTCTCCCACCCAACATCGTTTTCATTTTGCCGGTTTTCTACCGAAAATTGTCGAATATGCGATGTTTTTAATTTTACCCAAAAGCTAAACTTAAATTTTGAAAAACAGAACAGCTGTGCTTAAGAAGTACAATGCTGTACCAAACATATCATCTTACTGGGGAAAAGGCGTTACTTAAATGAAATACACTAGCACCCAAAATTAACATGACAAACTCAAAATCATGAATAACGCAAAATCTACCCAACAGAATTTAATGGCAGTGGCGTACCGAAAAAACTTGACCCCCCCCCCCGCAAAAAGTGTTTTTGAGGCTCTTTTGCGAAAATCCAGTAGCTTTCAATTACTCAAAATTTTAACTGTTATATTATTAACTAGGCTTCACAGGTATTTAAAAAAATCAAATTCTCCGAGTATTTTTCGTAAAATCAAAATTATTTCACTTTATTACGTGAAATACAAATGTGTACGTTATACTTAAAATTATTGCCCTGGTTAACGATACAAATTAATACAAAATAAGTATGCCAAAGTTAATCATACCATGCAAAATTTATTACTTTAAAGAATTAAGGCCTGCTTTTCGAAATGCCTCTCACGATTGCACACACAAAACACACAACTATCGTGTGCCAGTGTCTAATGACTTTTCCAATTTATACGAAATGTAACAACATAAGTAAACAAATAACTAAGGAACGATTAAGTACTGTAGAACAAAAAACGTAAAACTACTTAAATTATTTATTCTGGAATATAAAAAACACACTTAACATAATAACACAATGCTTTGCACATAGTAAAAATAAAAAATCTTTTGACTGTTATAAAAAAAAATGAAGCAGGTCTCTGATTTTTTACTCCGGCGAAGAACACCTTTTAGTTCATTATATTCGGAAGGATTCGTAGTTATGCGCAAACAACTGTAATACATAACACCTTATCCTCATTGGTATAAAAATTCTGCTCTTTGAATGGAGAGTTTTTTTCATATTCTCTTGCTAACATACCTGCACAGAAACTATTACAAGGGCTGTGAACTTGAGGCCCCTTGTAACAGCAAGTACTATGACAAGGGCCTTAAGTTCTTTTGAATAGCTACTTTTCCGCCATCCAGTTTTTATGAACTAAAGCAACGAAAATGATTTCTAAAGATTTCACGCCTTTACTAAGAAAAAAATGCTTTTCTTCTTAATACAGTACATCATTCAAAGCTGCCGTAATTTTTGGCTATTTCTGTAACCAGTTTCACACGAAGTTTCCGCAAAAAATTTTGTGAATTTTTTTGCTCAGGGTAGAGGCCCTTTTAACCACGAGCCCTTCCAGGGCCGTAGCCAGGGGGAGGGCCAGGCCAGGCTGAGCCCGACCTGTGTTTACTTTTGCCCGTCCTTGTGACTCACACAACAGTATAGTGCCCGACCGCTTTTACATCAAATGATCATATGTAGAGGATTTCAGGAAGCGGGTGTCTGACCCCAGATCTTAAACAACCCTTAGAAATAGGAAGCTAGGAGATTTGGGCTAGAGTGCCCGATAAGAAAGTGACACGGAAGCGAAGTAGAAAGGGGGAGGAAGACGCCCTTATTTATTACCGGGGGAGGGGGCAGTGCCCGGGGTCCGACGGCTTAACGTGCCCATCCGACGCACGGCGGATATTTAGGGGATCGAGCGTTCGTACCTGCCTGGGATCGAGCGTTCGTACCTGCCTGGGATCGAACCTGAGGTCCTTTCAGTGGCAGTCACGAACGTTGCCCACTAGGCTATACCCGCGGCCCTTTTACATCTTTTTCCTAACCACTTTATATCCTTCGCCCGATCTCAATCATCAACCGCCCCTCCCAACTTGCTTGTCTGGCTACGGGGCCGAGCCCTTTCCCCGCACTGCGGGGTTGCGGGGCGCTATTAGTACGCCCCTGTTTAATCACAATTGGTATGGACATACATACTGTACGTAGGTCATTTCAAAAGTTTTGCACACTGCGCATGCGCTGCCCCTAGGTTGATACAATCGCTCCAATCGTTGCGTCAGTTGTGACTTCACTAACAAAGTCGTGTCTACGTTTGCTGGCTAATTTCTTCCTGTTCCGAAAAATTCTGTGTATAAATGAAGCAAGAAAGTGAGCCAGGTCAGATCTCGTGTAGCCAGGGATGTCACTAGACTTCGAAATCAGGGTGGGCGAGTATTATTTTTGCTGGAGCACGTTTGAGAGAAACTGTATTTACAAAAACACTGAAAGAAACAATTTTGAATACCGGCTGCAAAGGAATTCTTACAATCCCAACCCTTCCTCTGGAGATACACACACACACGGATCTGGCAAGTTACACCATTAGTGTAAGATACAAGTGTTGGTAGAACGTCTCTTCAAATTTGTTTTTCTTGCTTTTTCTCTCTTAATTGCTTTCTAAAATTTTGCAATTTTTGCTTACGAGAATAGTACTTGAAAAATTTCTTTAAAGGAAAATGACCTTGATTTTTTTTTATCTAAATCAAATTTCAACGTCCTGACACACAGACACAACACCTAACCCCTCCTTAACTTCCTTCCTTCAATCCGGAGACCTTACCTTGCACTCATCCCCTCCAAAGCAGTCGGCAGCCACGTCCTGCTGCTTCACTGTCCGGAGAGCGCTTTTTTTTTTTCTTTGATTGGAAGTTTAATGACCACCGTGAGCAACTCAATGGGAAGTCGCCCGTCCCTAATTTAGGGTCACTGGTTCCAGGGAAGGGAGAGAGCCAGTGCCGTAAGACAAACACAACATCCATGCCTCACCGAGATTCGAACCCGGACCCCGTTCGGACGAAAGATCAGAGGCCATCGCGTAGACCACTGCGCCTCAGGGGGCAGCGGAGAAAGCTTTAACAGAGCTAGTATACCACTTTTTTCCTTACGGGTTTAACGACCTAAGTAGTCTCCCGTCCCTAATTTAGGACCACTGGTTCCAGGGAAAGGAGAGAGGCTGACTATTCCTCCGAGATGTGTCTGGGTTCGAATACCAGTGAGGCATAGATGTTGGCAAACACAACATCTATGCCTCACTGGGATTCGAACCCCGACACATCTCGGAAGAATAGTC
Source organism: Macrothele yani (assembly GCA_039090855.1). NCBI lineage: Eukaryota > Metazoa > Arthropoda > Arachnida > Araneae > Macrothelidae > Macrothele > Macrothele yani. The sequence continues at coordinate 174,163,748 of CM076990.1, forward strand.
AAAACATAAAGCTTAGACCACTGCGCCACAGTGGCGGCATGGTATAGCAGACCCCACTTTTCGTGTTGGAATCTCCTACTTTAAAGCACAAACAAACAGCAGAGCAATTAATAATAACCTCCCTCAGTGAATTCCTATCCACCGGGTTCATTCGCCCCTAGCCATGCCCTTACTAACATGAAACAAGAAAAATTACACCGAATTTTCAGGTGTAATAAGCACGTCTTTTGGATCCGTTCTGACGCAAATTAAATTTATCAAAGCTATTCAAAGTCAATGGAACCGATATGGAAAACAATAGTATCTGACGAAAGAAAGAAGTTTTTCAATCGGGTTTTTTATCCCTCAGATGTTGCTGTAAACGGAATCGTGAGCTTACGCCCTCTGGTTGCAGACTTGTGCGTTAAGAAAAACATGAATTTATATGAGAAACATTTCACACCGGAAAAGCTCTCCAACACCAAAAGAATTTTTCAAATCGGACTCTTAGAAAAAGAGATATCGACAAAAATAAGATGTAACTTTACGTGCCCTGGTGGGAAAACCCTGCATTATTTTAGGAAGAAAGTATTTTCAAAAGGTTTTTCTATATGAGAGGTATTGGTCCAAGAAAAAAAAATTTGTCGAGTTTTCAGGAGCCCAGATTTTGCTACAAATACTTCAGAAGCAGAAATTAACACTTATGCCCCCTGGTGGCCAAACCATTCTTCACCAAACATTAGAAATTATGTGAAAAATATTTTCCATCAGGTCTTGTATGCGATAGAGGAAGAATGTTTCAAATCGGAGTTTTAGAAGCAGAAATAACGCAGAAAACGCAATTTACCCTTGCGCCCCCTAGCGGAAAGTCTATGATTTACTTGAAATTTTTGAATTTATAAGAAACACATTTCGCATAGAAAACACTATCCAACAAAGAAGGAATTTTTCAAATCGGACTTCTAGAAGTAGAGATATTGACAAAAATAAGATATACATCTACGCCCACTGGCGTAGAAACCATGCATTATTTCAAAAAGAAAATGTTCCTAAAAGGTCTGTCGACATGAGTAGTATTGGTCAATAAACGACGTTTTTTTTAGTCGAGATTTTAGAAGCTTATATATTGCTGCAAATACATCAGAAGCGGAAATTAAGACTTACGCCACCTGGTGGCCAAACCATTTAAAAAAAAAATTAGAAATTATGTGCAAAGGATTTTCCATCAGAGCTATATCCGGTGCAGAAAGAATTTTTCAAATCGGAGATTTAGAAGTAGAGATATAGGGGGGAAAGCAATTTACCTTTACGCCCCTAGCGGAAAGTCTATGGATTACTTGAAAATTTTGAAATTATATGAACATTATGTCATACTAAAAACACTATCCAACAAAAAAGGAATTTTTCAAATCGAACTCCTAGAAGTAGAGATATTGACAAAAATAAGATATACATCTACGCCCCCTGGCGGAGAAACTGTGGAATATTTTAAGAAGAAAATATTCCGAAAACGTTTATCGATGTGAGTGGCATCAGTCCATGGAAAAAATTTTTCAATTGATATTTTAGAAGCTCAGATTTTATGGCAAATACACTGGCGGAAAGTGAAAAAAGAACAAAAAGAAGGAATTGGCGGACGATCATGAAATTTACATATGTTAATGGGGTCGAGTTTACGTAGGCGTGATGTTAATTTCGGGACCAACCGGTGAGCGCTTACGCCACAGCACGGCATAATATGCAAATTATCGTCGGTGGTATTTAAGGAGTACGGCGAAGTGAATGTAATCAGTCGTCGGCGTAAGGACACGTGCGAAGACCCTGAAAAAGCTGCAATGCCTGGACATGGAAGACGTGTACGATTTCAGCAGTTATCGGACTTTGAGCGAGGTTGTCTAGTCGGACTCCGCGAGGCCGGGTGGTCGTATCGTCGTATTGCGGAGCGAATTGGACGGGAGGTATCGGTGGTGATACGATGGTGGCGTAGATGGTCCGAGGAACATTCCCACATGAGAAGACGTGGAACCACGAGTCACAGACGGACTGATGAGCGGACCGATCGACGCATAAGAAGAGCGGCGTTGTCAAGCAGAACATCCACTGCGACGCAAATCCGAGCTGCCGTTGCACCTGAGGTGACTGTGCGAACAATCCGCAACCATCTACTGGATGCAGGACTACGAGCACGTGTGCCTCTGGCATGTGTACCTCTGACTCCAGCCCACCGTCAGGAACGGCTGCAGTGGTGTCGCCAACGTCTGCACTGGAGAACGCAATGGCGATCTGTCGTGTTCAGCGATGAAAGCAGATTCTGCTTGGGAGCCTCCGATGGCCGTATGCGTGTTCGCAGACGCACAGGGGGTGTCTCCACCCTTCTTGCATTCGCCAGCGACACACAGGGCCTACGCCTGGTGTCCTGCTGTGGGGAGCGATCAGCTATCGCTCCCGTACACAACTAGTATGTGTACCGGGTACGTTAAACAGCACCTCCTACATCAACAACATCATTCAGCCCGTTGTTGTGTCATTTGTAAGGTCGGTCCATCGTGGTGTTTTCTAGCAAGATAACGCACGCCCACACACGGCACGTGCAACGCAACATACACTTCAGGGTGTGAGACAACTTCCATGGCCTGCACGTTCACCGGATTTGTCCCCCATTGAGCACGTGTGGGATTTTATGGGACAACGACTTATCCGGTCCCCACGGCCAGCCACGACCATCCCCGATTTACGCGTCCAGGTTGAGGATGCTTGGAACTCTATACTCCAAACTTACATCCAACATCTGTACTACAGACTCCATGCCAGAATTGCACAGTGTGACGCAGTTCATGGCGGTTCAACCTCGTACTAACCATGTTACATAGAAATGTTATTTTTCAGTTTACCAGCAAATACAGCTGTATTTTGCCATAATGTTTTGATCACGTTATCCTCTGTATTCCGTTATTATGCTGTATAAATTTCGTTGGTATCCGACGTCTCCTTCTTGGTGTTCTTTTTTCACTTTCCGCCAGTGTACATCAGAAGCAAAAATTAATACTCACGCCCCCTGGTTGCCAAAGTATTCTTTACCAAAAATTAGAAAATATATGCAAAAGATTTTCCATCAGGAGGTGCATCCGCTGAAGAAAACATTTTTCAAATCGGAGTTTTAGAAGAAGAGTTATCGGGAAAAATGTAATTTACTTTTACACCCCCTAGCGGAAAATCTATGCGTAATTTGAAAAAGTAACTATATCTAAAATACTCTTCGACATAAATGGAATCGAAAGATAAAAGAATTTTTCAATAGGTTGTTTAGAAGCAAATATGTGGTATTTTTGAATTTGACATCATTAGCATTATTTACGCCCTCTAGCGGCGAAATTGTACATCGTATAAAAAAAAACGAAGTAAAGGATCATCATTCGCATATTTCAAGCTTCCCAATGCAAAAAGAATTTTTCAAATCGGACTAATAGTTGCAGAGATATCGTGGGTACAGACGGACGGACGGACGGACAAACCGGTAACATAAGCACGATCTTTTTTTACAAAAGACGTGCTAAAAAATTGAAAAATGGCACATCTTGAATTGGGTGGGCGGCAGGGTGGGAAAGACAAATTTCAAGGTGGGCTTGAGCCCACCCTCTCATTACCTTGGCGACGTCCCTGCGCATAGCGACCAGTGATCCTACATTAAAATTGAAACTTTGCGAGGAAAATCCCCTACCGAAATTCATAAAGCTTTGCGTGTAGTTTGTGGTATTAGTGTAGTGACGCTCCTCAAGAAGCATGGTGTGCACTATCTCCACAGCCTCGTTGCGTTGCTGTCGTTATCCGACTGCGAGGAGGACCAACTTGGTATTAGACAAGTATCCCAAAGTTTTTGGGGCTTCAGTGTATTTCCATAAACAAAATATATTTTACATTTGTCTTCCATAGGTCGTCATTTGCATAATTCTATAGGAGCTAGCACAATGTTGCCTGGGTACGTCGACATAGCGCTTCCCCTTACACATACACTATAGTGACAAACGTCACCGGACACCTCTTCAAAAGCAAATGAACGGATCCGCTGCGCTGTTAAAATGCGCAGTATAGCTGCAAACTGTATAAAAACAAGCCTGCAGCTGACTGCGATCATATCGCACTGTGAGGTTGACTGAAAAATTCGGAACTGACTTTGAGAAAGGAAAGATTGTTGGGTGTTATTTTAGTGGGTTGCCCATAAGAGAAACCGAGAGGCGTTTAAACATACCCAAGTCAACTGCTTTGGATGTACTGAATAAGTGGAAGATACATGGCGTGCCTGAAGCAGCAAAACGTACCGGCAGACCAAAGAAAATCAGTGACAGAAGACGCCGAAGCCTCAGGAGAGTCGTTACAGCTAATCGACGGAGTACTGCACAAGACCTCAGTGTACAGGTAAGTAAAAATGCTGGAACCTCGGTATGTACACGTTACATTCGTGGATAACTTCATTCCATGGGTTACCGTGGTCGTGCGGCATCTCATAAGCCTTTCATCTCCACTCGGAATGCTACTCGACGTTTAGCATGGTGTAAAGAACATTTATCGTGGACCGTAGATCAATGGAAACAGGTCCTATGGACTCATGAATCCAGGTACACAATCCATCAGTCTGATGGCCGTGTGTGGGTATGGTGGCAGCCCGGGGAACGCTATTGACCACAATGTACTGTTCCTACGGTCAATTTGGAGATGGCAGTGTACTTGTGTGGGGGTGTTTTTCGCGGTATGGTCCCGGGCCATTGGTTATCGTGGACAAACCTGTTAACCAGCACGTCTACCTCGATATTCTGGACAATTATGCTCTACCAACTCTGTGGCAATACTATGGAACTGAGCCTTGTTGGTTCCAACAGGATAATGCACCGAGCCATAAAGCAAGGACTGTTACAACGTGGTTTGACGATAATTCCGTATCGTGTGTGGATTGACCAGCACAGAGCCCTGATGTTAATCCCATAGAGCACTTATGGAATGAATTAGATCGCCGCATAAGAAGTTTGGAACCAAGGCCTACTACTAAGCAACAGTTAGCGGCAACATTATGTACCGAATGGAAGCGCATACCTATCGATGTGTTCAAAAACTTTGTCGAAAGCATGTCTCGAAGGGTCAGGGCATGCATTAAGACCAAAGATGGACCGACACCGTACTAATGTATGTCAATAAATGCTATGTTGTGTTTCTCTTCTAGGTGTCCGGTGACTTTTGTCAATATAGTGTATCTCTGAAAAATCGTTACAATCGGTTGTCTCATTTTGGACATATTCTCGAATTTGTATTTATCACGTCAATTTTGCACACCAGTGTATTAGACTGGATAACAGGTAACAGTTCAAAAGAAAAGTACGTGGAAGATGGGTGGATTGAATTCGAAAGCACGCCGATGGAAGAGAAATGCTCAAAACAGATAGTTGTGGAAGAGACTTTCCAGCATTGGATAGGGAATGGTTGTTGATGATTTCAAAAACTATGGCAGGTCGGTTTCTTTTGGTTGCGGGGACGACAACGAGTGCAACTCAATTAGCTGTAAGCAGTCGCTCGTCCCTAATTTAGGGTCACTAATTTCAGGCAAGGGAAACAGCCAATGTCGTAAGACAAACATAACATTCATGCCCTACCGAGATTTAAACCGGGACCGATCTCGGAGGAATGGTTACCAGACAACGCTTGGACCACTGCACCATCAGGGCAGCACGTTGGCTTTAATACTGGATAAAGAGGTGGACGCGAGGTTACGTCGTCCGCTCAAAAAAAAAAAAAAAAAAAAAAAATTACTAATTTAGATTTCTTTATGTGCATTTATTTTTTCATGTTTTGGCAGAAAAGTATCAGATAACAGCTATAAAAATTCGAAGGTTCTTTCTTCTTTATTCACTGAGATAGCCTTCCTTCTGAGGGAGGGATTACAGTACAAAGGTCCAGGAGCAGTGGTGTAGTGGGGCCGGAACGGTGTTCAGGTACTTTTTTTCTCGCTGGTAAGCGTTCCGGCAAACCCTATACAGCATAATTTGTTTCCTTTTTAAAATGCGAATGTTCTAGAATTCTTTATTCTTTTCCAATAAAAAAAAATGCAAAAGAAATTCTGCACTGTTAGTGGAATTAACGTCCCATGTTTGTATGTAGGCAGTTAGTCTCTAAATCCATTCTCACTTGGAATTCCCTTGAAACTCCTTTTTCTACTGTTGTTAAGAACGTTGAGGTGGGGATATTTCAGTAGGAAATTATTGTAATTGGGAATTAAATTAATCTGATCATTATTAAGGATCCTAGTTGTGAGTCTCAGTGAATCTAGCCCAGTTACAGTGCCCCTTCATTACACTGGAAGCAGATGACGTTATTGTTCTCTCTAGAGCAAATGCCCACTTCACACAGTCGAAAAAATCCGTCGAAGCAATAAATCTCAAGGCTGTTCAATCGCTCGTTTCAGATAGACTATTGAATTGTTCGTGCCGTACTTAATACACTTACTCCATTAAGAAATGGTTTCCACAATTGCACTCTATTGAATTGTTCGTGCTGTACTTAATACACTTACTCCAGTAAGAAATGGTTTCCACAATTGCACTCTATTGAATTGTTCGTGCTGTACTTAATACACTTACTCCAGTAAGAAATGGTTTCCACAATTGCACTCTATTGAATTGTTCGTGCTGTACTTAATACACTTACTCCAGTAAGAAATGGTTTCCACAATTGCACTCTATTGAATTGTTCGTGCTGTACTTAATACACTTACTCCAGTAAGAAATGGTTTCCACAATTGCACTCTATTGAATTGTTCGTGCTGTACTTAATACACTTACTCCAGTAAGAAATGGTTTCCACAATTGCACTCTATTGAATTGTTCGTGCTGTACTTAATACACTTACTCCAGTAAGAAATGGTTTCCACAATTGCACTCTATTGAATTGTTCGTGCTGTACTTAATACACTTACTCCAGTAAGAAATGGTTTCCACAACTGCACTCTGTTAAATTGTTCGTGCTGTACTTAATACGCTTACTCCAGTAATAAATCGTTTCCACAATTGCACTCTATTGAATTGTTCGTGCTGTACTTAATTATTAATGTACTTACTCCCAGTAATAAATGGTTTCCACAATTGCCCTCTGAATTAGTTTCCGCTTCCGACATCCTGCTCTGTAATGTGGGGCTGATTTTAGTTCTTGCACCCCAAAATGGCCGCGAATTGGGCCCCAGCATTTCAGTGTTTTCTTACCAAAATAGCGAAATCTTGTTCCTTGAATGCCAAAATGTGTAAATCCGGAAGTCCGATTTCGACAGATCGTTATACTTTCTTATGCTATAAATATAAGAAAGTAAAAAGGGGAGAGGCTGAATGGGAGTGGGGTAAGAAGGGAAAGCTATTGAAGACGTAAAGGCACCGCGTTTTCCTTTACTTTTTCAATAAGCACTACAAGACTGTTCAGAAGTCAATCTATGGCAAAATTCCAACACTGCGCGTTCCATCAACTGAAAGTTTAAAAGTTTTTTCGACTGTTGGGAATATGAACACAAAAGTTTATTCCGGCCACAAAATAACGAGTTCCTGTACCTACCAATCTAGTTGGAAGTTACACTCATTGTCATAAAAATCCGCGCACCAAGAAGGAGGCGTCGAATTGAAATGAGATTTTAGTAGTGAGATGATACATACCGAGAACAGAAATTATTACAATATCACAGCAGCGGGACGATTTCGCGCTGACATACGGTAAACGTTCCGGTCAGCGTTAGTGCCGCACCGGATCGCCTCGTGCTCGGATACATGCAGTGATACGGTCCGGCATGGAGTCAAAGAGACGCCGTATGTTATCCTGGGACAGATTGACCCACACTTCTTGCAACTGACGTTCTAAATTACGAACACTGAGACATAGAGAAAGCTGGCGTCCCATCTGGTCCCACACGTGCTAGATGGGCGAGAGATCAGGAAATCTGGCTGGCCACGAAAGCGTCGAAGCATGATGTAAACAGTCCTGGGAAACCCGAGCCGTGTGCGGACGGTCGTTATCTTGTTGGAAAATGGATCCGCGACGCCCCTCCAGGAAAGGCAGCACACGAGGTCGCAGGATCTCCTGTGCGTAGCGCTGGGCTGTCAACGTCCCTCGGATCACTGCGGGGAAAGTCCGGCTGTTATACGCGATGGCTCCCCGGACCATCACGCCTGCAGTTCGGGACGTGTGCCGCTGTTCAGTGAGGTTGGGATTGAAGCGCTCACTTGCGGTCCTCCACACTCTGACACGGTGGTCGTCCGTTCCCATACAGAAGCGGGTTTCGTCGCTGAACACTACACGTCGCCAGTCCGTAGCATTCCACGTTGGTCCCTGCTGACACCACCGTAATCGACGTCGACGACGGTCAGGTGTTAATGACAGAAAACGTAAGGTCCGTGGAGAGTGAAGATTCGCCTCTTCCAGGTGTATGGAAATGGTTCTGGCGGACACAGGAGTCCCTTGTACAGCCGCCACATGTCTCTGGATATTGGACAAGGACGTCGTTGCACCTGTGCGTGCTGCTCTCACGATCTTCTCTCCTGGTGGTGTGTCTGGGTCATCCAAAGCCAGTCCGCCATGTCTGGGTGCCTTCCCGTGTCCATTGCTCTCAACACGATCGCACCGGACTCTCCGACCTGCCCAAATGGCGGCCGATTAGGCCCGCCGGCCACCCTGCCTCTCTCATCCCGACGATACGGCCTCGTTCAAACTCCGTCAGTTGCCCGTACGCACATCTACGGCGGCTCCTCGGCATGTCTATTGCTCAGGGATCTCACCTGACTCTTACCGTGCACTTCGGTACGAATGTGGAGTCCTCTGCGCGGCGCCTTATATGCCTCAAGGTTTGTTATTACAGCTCGGGTCTTGGACGCGTGGGCATGTAGAATCGCGCGAAACCTTAATCAATTGCATGTCCCCCGTCCCCGTAGTTATTCGCTGAGTTTCGCGTTAATCGCACGGTTTTTTCTTGGTGCGCGGATTTTTATGTCAATGAGTGCATTTCTTCACAGTTTTCTAGGATCTTTAAAAGCAGAGTCATAGCGAAGGTGGCGGATGCCGGGGAACAAGATATACAGGGGGATTCATAAAGAAGTATACAGTTTCAACGCACTATAAAATAAAAACAATGTAAGATACACTGACCGAAAAAATCCCAACACCAAGAAGGGGTTGTGTTAGATAAACGACAGTTGGTAGGCGGTGAGAGTACATTTGTAAAATGACGCCTATGCAAATTTCGCGGTCGACGCATACGTGTGGCGCTAGTAGCACCCCTCGGAACATGCAAAGCAGGTTTGCTGTAAATAGGCGCTGTAACGTTCGTGAGCGTTAGTTATCGTTGAGATTCGACGTAGGGTATTGATGTTAGTCAAGAATGCCTTTAAGAAGACGAAGAAGCCATTATCAACAGCTCACGGAGTTTGAACGAAGTCGTGTAATAGGGCTACGAGAAGGTGGATTTTCTTTCCGCAATATTGCAGAACGACTTGGCAGGAATGTAGCCACTGTGCATGATTGTTGGCAGCGGTGGTCAAGGGAAGGTACTGCCTCAAGAAGACTGGGTTCCGGCAGACCACGTGGCACTACTGAGAGGGAAGACCGCCGTGTACGGCGTATGGCCGTGGCGCATCGTACCGCGTCTGCGGCAGCAATTCGAGCTGCAGTTGCCACCACAGTGACACAACGAACTGTTACAAATCGGTTACTTGAAGGACAGCTCCGAGGCAGATGCCCTGTAGCGTGCAATCCGCTTACTCCAAACCACTGCCGTCTGCGACGTTAGTGGTGTCAAGCTAGAGCTCATTGGAAGACGGAGTGGAGATCTGTTGTGTTTTCTGATGAAAGCCGGTTCTGCCTGGGTGCCAGTGATGGCCGTGTGTTGGTTAGAAGGAGGCCAGGTGAGCGCCTGCAACCAACCTGTCTGCGGCCGAGACACACTGGACCTACACCTGGAGTTATGGTCTGGGGAGAAATTTCCTATGACAGCAGGAGCACTCTCGTGGTTATCCAACGCACCCTGAGGGCACAGTTGTACGTCGGTCTGGTGATTCAACCTGTTGTGCTGCCATTCATGAACAGCATTCCAGGGGGTGTTTTCCAACAGGATAACGCTCGCCCGCATACCGCTGTTGTAACCCAACATGCTCTACAGAGTGTCGACATGTTGCCGTGGTTTGCTAGATCACCAGATCTTTCACCAATCGAGCACGTATGGGACATCATTGGACGACAACTCCAGCGTCACCCCCAACCAGCAATAACCGTCCCTGTATTGACCGACCAAGTGCAACAGGCATGGAACTCCATCCCACAAACTGACATTCAGCACCTGTACGACACAATGCATGAACGTTTGCGTGCTTGCATTCAACATTCTGGTGGTTACACCGGTCATTAATGTACCAGCATTTCACATTTAAAATGGCTCTTCTCACGCTTACAATAAGCTGTGATCTTGAAACCTTAATCGATTAAATATGTTACCTATACAAATGTATTGCCGCCATTTCATTCCTCTACAACTATTTTTTCGTGGTGTTGGGATTTTTTTTTCCGTCAGTGTATTTTATGTTACCTATAACAGAATTGTAGGGGAATGTTTCAAGTTTTCTTAGAGACAGTCACATATGTTCTATGTGTGCAACTTAGTCACACGACACACATCGAGCAGGTAATCCATTTCCGCCCAAACGCGAGGTAAGATATCTGAATCGTGCAGTGATAGTGGTTGTAATACGCTGTTTCAGCTCCGCTAGATCAACAGGAAAGGGAGAGGCGAGTACCTTGCCCTTTACGTACCCCCACAGGAAAAAGTCACAAGGTGTTAAGTCAGGACTTCTGGGTGGGCATTGGGTCAGTGGCATGTTGTAGTCCGCCGCTCATCCAATCCATCGGACAGACGCTGGCATTTTGACTAACTAGTCACGTGACACACGCGCTATCGCCTACGTCACTTCCCTCAGTAGCAGGACACAAACTTTATGAGTACATCTACCTAACGGTTCGCAGTTGTGGTCCGTGTCTTCAACTGCTACTGTTTTACAGCATCTGGAAGCTGTACACTTCTTTATGAATCACCCTGTACAATTTGCGTCCTTTGGAAAATAAGGACACACATTTTGAGAAAGTGCTTTCGGGAAATGACTTGTGTATCGGTAAGCATCTATGAAAAATTTGATCTGTTTCTATGTTGAATAGATTCTGAGAGTTTATTTAAATCAAGTTTGATTGCATATAATAATACGCTTATAAACATTAACTTTAGCGTAAAGTAAACAGCGAAAACGAGGATGTATGTTATGGATCCGTACCAGGCCAAATCAAGGACCACCAAAAAACGCGCGAGCACCTAACGCAATGGCAAATTAAAAACAAAATTAAAAATTCATTGCCATCGCGGTGTCCGAGCGGTCTGAGGCGCTGGCTTCCGACCATTCGTGCGATATGAGCAGGGCTGGATGGAACTTTTGCGAGGCCCCGGACGAAATTTTGTAGCGGGGCACAGAGTAAAATTTATTTGCGGGCTTTAGGAAAAACATCTCATATTTTAATAAATTTATTACGTGAAAAACGCCGTTCGAAAGAACACACGCGAAAACTATCAAAAAGGAAAAAAATTATTATCTCAAAGAAGTATTTGGCATTTTGACTGACTAGTCACGTGACACACGCGCTATCGCCTACGTCACCTATGCCTCATATTTCCAATAGAAGTATTTGCTATTTAAGGTGGTTCCGCCTAAAATCTCTGGCCGCCCCGGTGGCGCAGTGGTCTAAGCGATGGCCTCTGATCATTCGTCCGAACGGGGTCCGGGTTCGAATCCCGGTGTGGCATGGATGTTGTGTTTGTCTTACGGCACTGGCTCTCTCCCTTCCCTGGAACCAGTGACCCTAAATTAGGGACGGGCGACTGCTTATAGCCCATTGAGTTGCTCACGGTGGTCGTTAAACTTCCAATCCAATCCAAAAATCTCTGCCTTATATTTCCAATAGTAAAACTTCTTTACATATTTTCTTCGCAATTAATGTATTCCCAAGGATGAAAATTTGCACATCAATAAAACTAACTTTAATTTATAGCATGGAATACTTAATACTTGTTAAAACATAACCATAATTAAGCAATCCAACATTTTTTGTCTACTGACGTCATCAATGTACAGGTCGCGCCGTTTGTTAACAGGTCTGAACATTACTCAAAGAAAAGTGATTGAATTTTAATATAATTATGGTTATGTTTTAGCAAGTATTAAGTACCCCATGCTATAACTTAAAGTCAGTTTTATCGATGTGCAGATTTTCATCCTTGGGAATACATTAATTGCGAAGAAAATGTGTAAAGAAGTTTTACCATTGGAAACGTAGGGCAGAGATTTTAGGTGGAACCGCCTTAAAGCTTAAGAAAAAGACGATAATATGGATTGAAAGTTCAGAGAGAGAGAGAGACAGTACAAAGTATTAAAATCTATGATTTTTTTTCGGGGAAACGAGGGTGAGTTTGTATTGTGATTCGCTCATCTCAAACAGGTGAAGGAACGATGCGCGCGCATCCGTAATAGGTTAAACAGCATGAGGTTGTCGGGCCAAACCAAAAAGACTGCATACAAGTGCAGCATCGAGAGAATTTCGACATGCGCGTGTGGTTAAGGTATTAATTAGATCCAGAGGATGGTCCTACTGAGAATCACCGGTTGCTTCCGTACAACCTCGACTTTAGCGCTGCAAGTGCTAAAGTCGAGGTTCTACGGAAGCAAGTGTGAACCGGCAGACCTAGTGGTAGAAATAGAGACAGCAATGAAACGATGCCTACCTTCTTGGTACCCCTTACCGAGCATCCGATCTGGAAGTTGCTAAGGTGCACTGGTACATCCACCCGACAGAAGAAATCTGTCCCACATGAGATAGAGAGCTGCCGCCTGGAATGGGACATGAGCTGTTTACGGATGGCTCAAAGATCAACAATCAGGTTTCTGCGCGCTGGCGGATGATAACGAAACAGTCGCATAATGAGTCTGTGTTCCAACAGGAGCTTCTGGCGATAGAGAAGGCACTCACATGGGCTCTTCCCAATAGAAGTGCAGATGACATCAAGATTTACTCAGACAGTGATGCAGCACTGAAGGCTCTGAGTAAGCTTTGATGTTCACTGCTGGCCACCCAAAATGCAACACCAAGAAGAAAGCGTCCGATTGGCCTGAAATTCGCCGCATGCGTCGCCCGCGAGAGGGCATGCGAACGATTAGCATTGCAGGGTATATGAAAATCATGTGCGCCAGGCACGCCACCGAGAAGCACTATAAGAAAGGTGCACAGAAGGCAGGGTGTAAGTAGTGGAAGTGTGTTGTGCTGCCGGACCTGTGCGTGGGAAGCTTCCTGATGCCTCGTCGCAGAATACGGCAGTCATTCCAGCACGTTTCGGAGTTTGACAGAGGACGAATAGTGGCTTATCGCGTCAGCGGTTTATCGTACCGAGACATCGGCGCCCGTGTGGGACGACATCCAGTCACAGTGAGGCGAGTATGGATTCTTTTTTTTTTTTTTTTTTTTTGAGGTTTAACGACCACCGTGAGCAACTCAATGGGCTATAAGCAGTCGCCCGTCCCTAATTTAGAGTCACTGGTTCCAGGGAAGGGAGAGAGCCAGTGCCGTAAGACAAACACAACATCCATGCCTCACCGGGATTCGAACCCGGACCCCTTCCGACGAATGATCAGAGGCCAGAGTATGGATTCGGTGGGTGCAAGAAGGACGGACGGACCGACGTGAGCGATTGCCGCAGTCGCGGCACACCACCGAACGAGAGGGCAAGCATGTTGTGCGTCGGGCATTGGCGGCTCGCACAGCCACATCACGAATGTTAGCGCAGGAATTAGGGTGTGTTGCGCAACAACCTGTGTCAGCACGTACCGTTCGACGTCGTCTGCAGGAGCGGGGACTTGTCGAACGGCGCCCATTGCTCCGATTAACATTGAAGTTACACCACCGGCGAAAGCGGCGGCAGTGGGCCGTTGAACGCCGCACCTGGACTACGGAATGCCACGACATTGTCTTCTCCGGCGAATCACGCTTCTGCCTGCAACACCACGATGGTCGAATCGCCGTGTGGCGGCACCGTGGCGAGAGACTGTATGACGCCTGCATTATGCATCGCCATACCGGTCCGTCGCCTGGTGTTGAGGTTTGGGGCGCAATTGGATATGACAATCGCACCCGTCTAGTAGGCATCGTCGGTACACTCAACAGCCACCGACCGATACATCTCCGACGTTTTGAAGCCTGTAGTCCTCCCTTACCTGCAGGACCTGCCAGCGACCACGTTTTAACAGGACAATGCCCGCCCGCACGTGGCACGCATCGTGCAACAATTCTTCACGGCCCACCAGGTGTCACTGCTGCCGTGGCCCGCCTGTTCTCCCGATATGTCGCCCATCGAACACGTCTGGTCGTTGATCGGCAACCGAGTGGCCCGGAAAGCACCACCCGCGGCTACGCCTGATGAACAGTGGCAACGTGTGGAAGCAGCCTGGACCGACATACCCCAAGCCCACATCCAAATCCTCTTTCGATCGATGCCGCCGCGTGTAGCGGCTGTTATTGCCAGCCATTGGGGCCACACGAACTATTGATGTCTGTGTGTTCCGCAAGTCACACGGGCCTGTAAGCTCAATCATTTCATCTTTGTATCTGTTGTTATGTGTCCAGTAAATCTGGCTTTGCTATCTCGTGTCCTTCTTGGTGTTGCATTTTGGGTGGCCAGCAGTGTAGAAACCCCCAAGTTAGGAGGATTAAATCCTGACATACGGCAGCAAACGAAGGGGTAGTATGTTTTCACTGGGTCCGAATCCATATCGGAACCAGTGGAAACGAGAGAGCTGATGAGTTGGCGAAACAAGCCACAAAGAAGGGTAACATCGATGTCCATTTGGAAATGCCTCAGGAATCCGTGCGGACGGCAATGAGGCGTGCGGTGTTAACCCTTTAACGCCCATATGGCCCAAACCGCTAGTACATGCGAACGACCATAGGTGCCTGAAATCCCTGTCCAGAGTGAGTCAGATTTCCTACCTTTACCTGTTCTTTGAATTTGCACGACCTATGAGGGATCAGCAAGAGTCACCGTCAGTCGCCATTGTTGTTACTAAACAAAGAAGTGAAACAACAGGCAGTTTCGGCCGTTGTGGTATTTAGAGCGATACATTTTAGAGTCATGGTCGTTAAAGGGTTAAATGAATGGCAGGGAAGGTGGGACACGGGAGATACCCGAAGGAAGACCCACCACATCTTTCGAAAGGTACCGACCAAACGGTCCCAGGCCAACAGGTTCCTGAATCAGGCACTCAGTGGTCATGGCCTCTGCCCTGAATACCTAGGCAGGTTTGCCTTAAGGGAACGGGCATGAAGATGGGGAGCACTAGCCGCGAACATGGCCCACTTGGTCT
This sequence comes from Macrothele yani, assembly GCA_039090855.1. Classification (NCBI taxonomy): domain Eukaryota; kingdom Metazoa; phylum Arthropoda; class Arachnida; order Araneae; family Macrothelidae; genus Macrothele; species Macrothele yani. The sequence goes on from CM076990.1 coordinate 174,179,185, forward strand.
TTGAATGTGCTTTTCTTGCAGGTTTTTGCGGATGCCCACATCCCCGGGGCGAAGAGCACCCAGGACTTAGGAGCTCTGATCCACTCCACAAAGAACATGGAAGGACTCATCCTGCTAGTCAAGATGATTCGAGAAAAGGAAGAAGAATGTTACATCACCCCAAGAAGGGAGAACGTAACGCACGAGAAGCCCATGCACTCCGACTCCGATTGAGAAAGTCGTGTGGCTAACATTTTAATAACCATATTCATCTGTTCATCGTAATTTACCATAATCACCTATAACCTAGATTGTAAACCCGGTCAAGGGCAAAATGTAATTGTTGTGAATGTGTATTTTTGCTTTTGTATAATAATAAAGGAACACTCGTCTCAAAACGAAAAAGAGGGTGTTCGTAGGATGAACAACTCTCCCAGTCGTCCAGATTCTTTCCATTCGGCTCAAATCGGCAGACTGACCTGGGGCCGCTCGGCGGTGATCCCGCGCAGGGGAGGCCTCACATGTTGCCCCCCCCGACTGGCCTCTTGGTCGAGTGCCCGACCGAGCATCTCAAGGTAGGATTGCAATCGCAACGCGTTCACAATTTTCTATAAATGAGTCCAGTTAAAACCTGTAGAACCAGTCACCTGGCGGAACAGGCAATGATCATCAGCGTTTATAAAAACTTTTCACAAAATTTTAAAAGGATTACTTCAACTGATCTGCGTGGCGAATAATAAGGATCCCTCTAAAATGAATTCGTTTAAATAGTTTTTCTTCTTCTCTGATACACGTTTTAGTGACTAAATATTGATGGAGTGACTCACAAATTAGTGACTTTAACTTTTATAGAAGATCGTATACAAAAATTGCTTTGTTTTTTTTTAATTTCCACTGTTTTTAAAAGTCAGTGAACTATTAGCTTCCATATGTAGTCCCAAAACAAATTCGATATTGTTCTTTCTATTTATTTTAAATTTAAGTATCTGGTTTACGTACAAATTGTTGAACATGTAAAAGTAGGAAGCCGCAAAATTATCAAACTTAATTTGCTCTTTCATGAACGCGGAAAAGTTTAAGGTGATTATGGTAATTCATTTGAAATCTGCAAATCACAGCGCCTGAACGACGGAGGGCAGTAACCTATTTGAAAGTGCGAGTGGGGATGGGAGAAGTAAACAAAACATCATGAAGAAATGTCGTTTCAAGGGCGTCGCTCCCCCAAACTTAAAATAATCATAATAAATATAAAAAATTCAACCGAAAATGATTTTGTTTTTATTTCCTAAACTGTGGGGCCCGGGCTGACCGTCCCGGGTCCATGGCCCTGGATATGGACAAGGTTCGAGCCAGCCGGCCTTGGATATGGGCAAATATCTAGCCGCGAGTGAGTGGTGTGTTTGTCTGATGGCGCTGGATCATCAACCCCTAATGGATTCGTTTCACGGCTTAAAGCGAAACCGAAACGAAAATAAAGTGCGAAAACTTGGAGAAATCGGGGTTGTTGGTTGGTTGGTTGTTGTTGTTGGTTGGTTGGTTGTTGTTGTTGGTTGGCAGAAATGCTTGTTCGTGCGTGGGTTGAAAAGGCGGACTCACAAATTTCGTAGCATGTTAGATGCAACTGGAAAGTAGCGGGGGCAAAAGAAGCCAAGTTCATGGTAGAATCTGTATAAGTGTCAAAGGCTCCCATCCCAGGCTGCGTTTTTTATCCACGGAGAATACCAGCCACACAAGATCGCGGACGCAAAAAGAAACCGCGAACGAATGGGAAGACCCAGCCAGCATCAACTCCCGGCGCAGGGACGAACAGTAGAAGATTCAGGGTTAGACATCATCCAAATATTTCAATACCTTGCATGCGAGTAATCATTTGAAATTTGAAAATGAAATATTCTTGCTCACCTCATTTTAGTTGGATTGCTAGGAAACGGCTTAACCTTAACCATTTTTTTTTTACAGTGATGTTTTAATTTAATTTAATCTGGTCCCACCATTAATTTGTACATAAATTAAGAAATAGGTTAAAATAAATTTTATATTCGTTTCCTTAAACATTTTATTTTTTGGTTTTTTCGCGGCTGTTCTGCAAATGAGTATGAATGTCGGGTTTTGGTTTATTTTAAAGTAAACAGTTTTTCTTTTTTTGAAGATACCACGATTCAAAACATGATACTAAAAGGTTAGTTTTTAAAACTTAATTTCTTTGCGGTATATGAGTTCTTGCGATAACCTCGTACGAGCTCGTATGAAACACAACGCGTACAGTTCCCAACGACGAGACTGTGTCGCTTATACTAGGAAACCCAATGTCATTGTTGCCACTTTAGTCGATCGGAATTCATCAACAAAATGTATGCCCGCAAGTTTCTAAACGGGGCCTGGCGCGGTAATACCTTAATTATCAAGGAAGTGGTCGTCTTCTTCGAAATACTGTCCGTTGCATCGAATACAGGTGTCCCAACGTTCCTCCCACTTTTTGAATGTCTTCTACAATTATTCTTCTGAAATGCTGTTGAAGTATTCTGCACAGCTGTAATTAGTTATTAATCCGTCTCAAATTATCGTCCTCGTAACGCCTTTTTTTAAAAATGGGGAACAATCAGAAATCACATGGTGACAGATCTGGGCTGTATGCAGGTTGGGGCATCAACGTAAGATTCATTCCCTCGAAATAAGAAACTACAGAACTGACCATGTGCGGCCTTGCATTGGGCCGCACATGAAAAGAAACGGGAAACCCAAGTTGAGCAAACTCGTTTCACGCCCAAATTCTCGGTTAAAATTCTGTAAATTGATGATTTTGAAATGTGAACCATATCTTCGATATCTCTAATTGATAGATGTCTGTCTTCTCGTATAATAACATCTATTGTATTGATGTTTACCTCTGTAACACTCGTTGAAGGTCTTCCTCTATGCGCGATTAAAGCCGCCGACTCACGACCATCCATAAATTCTTCATGCAATCTGTAAACTGTTGATTTTTTTTTTAGACATTCATTTTTATAAACCTCTTGCATAAGACGGAAAGTTTCTCCGACAGACTTCTTAGGGCTCTACGAGACCCGCCATCTTGTATTGCTGCCTTCTCTTGTTAACAAACGGGCAAGCGTATTTCACAAATTGCTTGGGCAATTTTGCACATTTTGGAACACCGTTTGTGGCTAACGCAAGATATATGATAAATAAAGAGTTCCCTGGTTTCAGATTTTCATTTTGGACCCTTTAAGTATTTTTTATTAATTAATAAAGCTATGGAAGACGCCTTGGTGCGACTTTCGCTGCAGATAAAAAATGAAGGGAAAGGTCAATAAAAATTCTGAAACCAAAGAACTCTTTATTTATCATATATCTTGCGTTAGCCACAAACGGTGTTCCAAAATGTGCAAAATTTTCCGAGCAATTTGTGAAATACGCTTGCTCGTTGGTTAACAAGGGAAGGCAGCAATACAAGATGGCGGGTCTCAGTAGAGCCTTAAGTCGGCAATGCGCATCTTTGCTCCTCTTTCACATTAATTTTTTTCGAAAAGTCACAGCGCCAAAACACCTGTTAGGAGTTCAGGCATTTATTAAACTACGCACTACCGACGACGCATGCGTGATTAACAGTTGTGGCCGGTTGCTATGGTTACAAGAACGACTACCTTTTTTTTTTGTTGTTGTTGTTTTAGACCCGTGCCAAGGTCGAGCGCAGTATTGCACATTTTTTATAAAAACATTCTCAGTTGCTTTGGGACAAGTTATGTAGTTAAGTCTCATACAGGAAGCAGTAATTTCGTTTAGTGTGACCAGCACTCCCGCCCCGCCCCCCGTTGCTGAGTTGTCAAATGCGCGGGTTTTTGGCGAATGGTCGAATTTGGGCCCACGCTCAACTCCCGCATGTGGCATGGACACAAGAAGACACATCTCTCCTCTCCTCGGAAACAGTGGCCCCAAATTAGGGACGGGTGACCCCTTAGAGCGCTAGAATGAGGATCGTCAATTCCGAAATAACAAGAATGAAAAAAATATATATATACCTTGCCTCAAACTGCTAAATAGCTGAGTGAGAAAACATGCTCCAATTCTCGTTTCAGTAGCACTTAGAAACTTCTCATATGGTTTACACCCACAGAGAAGGTTTAGAAGCAAGTCCCAATGTCCCATGCGATTTTTGCGCTGCGTAACAGAAAGGAAGTACTGTAAGTTATCGTAACTTTAGCCCAGACAGGGTAACTTAGTGTTTATTTTGTATGTTGCAACCCTGCATTTTGCCTGATTCAGGTAATTTTGACGCGAAAAGGTGGCAACACTAGTTACAGATGACACACAGTTGAGTGTAATTCGTTATTCCGGGACGCCATACGGTATCTCTGGTGTAGGCAGCTGTCGTGATTAGTAAATACACTGAAGAGCAATTGAATTAGAGACAGCTGGAGTCATACAAATGTGGCGCTGTGGGCGGCCCTGTAAACGGAAACGACATGACGTATGCAGCGATCTGACAATATAAGGAGTGATGCGACGGGAATCAGTAAGAGTCGGACGCAGTATGGGTAAGACGAAGGATCTAAGCGCATTTGATCGTGGGCAAATTGTCGAGGCCCGACGAATGGGTCACTCCATCTCGATAGTCGTGCAAGCACTGGGATTTTCACGAGCCACTGTGTCACGGGTGCACCGTCAGTACATCGAATCCGGTAAAACCATCCCTGCAAGGGCCAACTGCCGTGGACAACAACGTGTGGATGAGCGGGGTCATCGTCGGCTAGCTCGCATTGTAACAGCGGATAGACGGGCCACAGTGTAAGAAATCACTCGGCAATTTAACGCTGGTGCACAAAAAACGTGTAAGCAGCCACACCATCCAGAACCATCTCCTCGCTATGGGGTACAGAAGCCATCGTCCCACGAGGGTACCGCTGTTGACCGCACATCACATGGTGCAAAGATTAGCATGGGCGCGGGAACATCGCCACGGGACCCTAGACATGTGGAAAAATGTTGCTTGGACTGATGAGTCTAGATTCATGTTGATACATGCGGATGGCAGGATACGAGTACGGCGCAAACCACAAGAAGCGATGGATCCTTCTTGATAGCAAGGTACTCTTCAAGCTGGTGGGGAAGGCATTCTCGTCTGGGGACTGTTTACGTGGACTGAAATGGGACTCCTGGTACGTGTGACAACGTCCCTCACAGGTCAACGTTACCGGGATATCCTGCACGACCATTTGCTCCCGACCATTTGACCATTTGTGCGTCTTCAACATTCCACTGGGGACCTCATCCTGCAACAAGACAATGCACCGTGCCATTGCTCCCGAATTGTATCCAAATGGTTGGATGAACACTCCACCGACGTGACCTCGCTTTCTAGGGCAGCCAGGTCACCTGACCTCAATCCCATCGAGCACATCTGGGATGCCATTGAGAGATATGTTCGAGGCTCTGACCCCCCCCCCCCCTCCATCAAATCTTCGTGAACTGTGGGAGCTTGTTCAGGAATCGTGGATCCGTATGGCTTCCCAACGCTTCCGGTGTCATATCGAGTCCATGCCGAGACGAATCCCCGCCGTCATCAGGGCGAAAGGTGGTGCTACACGTTACTAGATAGGTATCCCTAATTCAATTGCTCTTCAGTGTACATACCTCCCTAACTTCTACCTGTGTGACTCAACCTCAAAGTTAATACATTTTGGTAAGTAAATTTTTTTATACTTATATACGTATAGAAGGAGTCAATAATCTTAAAAATTAAAGTTATTTCATATTCTTTTCTTTGTTACTTTTGTATGCTTTGGGGTTACTTTGGCCCAAGATTTGGGGTAACATTGACCCAACCGCAATTTTTTACCTTCTTGCCGCATCTATCATAACGCTGCACATAATCTCTTTCCAAAAGCATCTTTATTGCAATGAGGAACTGAAGTGCCGAAGAAAACAATAAAAAAATTAGAAATACCAGCTGGCAAAAGCATTTGTCTAGCGGATGTCGTACTTTCTGATGCTCAAAACCAAAACCCCAGCCTCCATCTAAAAGACAAAAGTTTCCTTCTAGGAGTATTTCCTCAAGCGAACATTCAGATGAAAGGAATCTTGATATATTCTTGGAGTCTGACACAGAGAGTGAAACATTTTCTGATTTACAAAAGCATGCAAATGATGCATCTATCATACCGCCAAAATCTACGCTTCCGGATTATGCTGTTGGTGATTTTGTAATTGTTTTATTCAACAGGCAAAGTTACCCCGGAAGGATCGTCAGCATCTCAGAAGGACCAACAGCTGATTGTGTGGAAAAAGGCTTCAAATTTTGGAGATGGCCTCAAAAGAAAGATTGTATTCCATACAAAAGGCAAGATGTTTTTTGTAAAATAAATCTCCCACAAGTGATTTCAAAGAGGAATCAATTTTTTGTTCGTGAGAACAATCTGATACGATGTATATGATATATCATGATGTGAATAAATATCCCAATGATATTTTACTCTCAAATCAGTGTAATATCACATCAGGGGCAAAGTTACCCCACGTCATGGCAACGTCGTCCCAAAATTTCAATAATTTTTGAGGGGCCTTTAAAAACTCAAAAAATTTATGCGACCCACTTAAATGTATCTTTTGTTCATGCTGCATACGAAAAAAAAAATATTGTCCCAATAATAATCGAATATTCCTTTCAAATTTCGCTCTTAAGTTAGACAAAGAATGAAATTTTGAGACAAAGTTACCCCAACTTACGGTAACGTTAGACTGAAGCTCAAGGCGACAGAGGATAGATACGACAGAGGATAGATAGGTCAGAGAAGTAGGAGTGCCGTATTCAACGCGAGTTGAGGGAGTGCCAGACCATAACGTCATTAGGAGCGTTTCCATGAAAAGAGGGCAAGGGCGGGTGGAGAAAACAGATGACCTTATTTACAATGGGCTCCAATGCCGCAGCGCCGACAGATCGGCGTGATTATCCGACTCACATTCAGTGGTTCAGAGCAGTTGAGCTTAGCGGAATCGATCCCGCCATCCATCTAGTCGGAAGGCGGTTGCTCTAGCCACTAGGCCACTAGCGGGCCCCGCTCAAATTCTCATTTGCAGAAAGAGCATTTCAAAAAATAAAGGAACAACCATCGAAAGGTTTCAGGAGGAATTTCGTAAATGATTTTGAGAATACCCCTTGGCGGGCAGCTTTTCTTTCTTTCTTTTATTTTATTCATTCCTGAAGGAATTTAGCTGCAAAATTTGGTCCGCCATTTTCTTTTCTTTTTTCTTTTTTAAGAAAGAAAATGTGCTCGATGTCCGCAATACTTCTAAGGGTTCAAGTGACAAACTTAATAAATAGGATAGCGATTACTAAATAATCCAGTGAAAAATTAGGGCTCTCATTTCTAGTAGTGATATATATTCAGGCATCTTCTCGGGGGTGCTTAGCCTCCCGAAAATACATGACCATTTCCCCGTAGGTTTTGGGGAGATCTCCCTTATATTTAGTCCAATTGTTTTTGCTTATAGCTAAATAACTGGAGAAATTAATTTAAAAAACTTAAGAAAATGAGGCAAAATATTATAGTAATAAAAAAAAAAAACACCCACGTTGACTTGAATCTGAAATTTCTATCATCCTTCAATAAAACATTAAATAGTCCTCGCTGAAGGGGTGAATTTTCAAGCACTTACAACTCGGACTACTTCCGCTCCGCAATAAAAACCTAATTCCACGCAGAGCCGCACCGGTGGCGCAGAGGTCTAAGGCGATGGCCTCTGATCATTCGTCCGAAAGGGGTCTGGCTTTGAATCCCGGTGAGGCATGGATGTTGTGTTTGTCTTACGGCACTGGCTCTCTCCTTTCCCTGGAACCAGTGACCTTAAATTAGGGACGGGCGACTGCTTATAGCCCATTGAGTTGCTCACGGTGGTCGTTAAACCTCGAATCAAAAAAAAATATATATATATATAATGATAATTCCACAGAGAAGGGATGTTTGCAAAGCAATACATCATCATATTTTGGAAGTTGGCATTCAGTTTTACTTCAGTCATCTGGATGCCGACTTTCCATGTATACGGTTAAGCTTCATTGTAGCTAACGTGACGTTAGTGTTTCCAACACAACAAAATATTTGCTACCTAATTTTTGACAATAGCAAATTATTAGAAATTGTTCCAATAAAAAGTTTTTTAGTGGGTGCTTTACACTCTGTAGCAAAAGAAATCGAGGTATCTCAAACTGGCATCCAAACGGTTAGTTAGTTGGTGTGTTTTTTTTTTTTTTTTGTTTTACTACTACGTGCTAATCTAAATAATCTAAAAGGGCTGAAACGAAACGGTTTGCACCATACGATTTCAGGTAACACTGTAATGATTCCTTAATAATAAGAAACCCGCTTGTAGTGAGGCGAAGGCATTTTTACCACTCCAAATGCTTTAGAGGGGGGAAGGTCTCCGGCACAGCGTTATCTTACTAGCATCCTCTCAATATTTTACACCACCCAATGGTGAAATCCGTGGTGCATCACTGAATTAAAGCAAAGGCGTAATATTTTTACATTTTTAGCACGTCTTTTCTAAAAAAAGATCGTGCTTCTGTTAACGGTTTGTCCGTCCGTCTGTACCCACGATATCTCAACAACTATGAGTCCGATTTAAAAAATTCTTTTTGCATTGGGAAGCTTGAAATATGCAAATGATGATCCTTTATTTCGGTTTTTTTTTTTTACGATGTACAATTTCGCCGGTAGAGGGCGTAAATGCAGATGATGTCGAATTCAAAAATGCGTTTTATTCCACATATTTGCTTCTAAAAATCCGATTCAAAAAAAATTTATATCTTTCGATTCCATTTATGTCGAAGAGTATTTTAGATATAGCTACTTTTTCAAATTACGCATAGATTTTCCGCTAGGGGGCGTAAAAGTAAATTACATTTTCCCTGATAACTCATCTCCTAAAACTCCGATTTGAATTTTTTTTTTCTTCAGCGGATACATCTCCTGATGGAAAACCTTTTGCATATAATTTCAAATTTTTGGTAAAGAATACTTTGGCCACCAGGGGACGTAAGTGTTAATTTTTGCTTCTGATGTATCTGCCATAAAATCGTAGCTTCTAAAATATCAATTAAAAAATTCTTTCAGGGACTAATGCCACTCACATCGGTAAACCTTTTCGTAATAGTTTCTCCGCCAGGGGGCGTAGATGTACATCTTATTTTTGTCAATATCTCTACTTCTAGAAGTCCGATTTGAAAAATTCCTTCTTTGTCGGATAGTGTTTTTCGTGTGACATGTTTCTCATATAATTTCAAAATTTTCAAGTAATTCATAGACCTTCCGCTAGGGGGCGAGCGGTAAGTTGCGTTTCCCCCTATATCTCTACTTCTAAATCTCCGATTTGAAAAATTCTTTCTGCACCGGATACAGCTCCCGATGGGAAATCTTTTGCACCTAATTTCTAATTTTTGTAAAAAAATAGTTTGGCCACCAGGGGGCGTAAATCTTAATTTCCGCTTCTGTTGTATTAGCAGCAAAATATGAGCTTCTAAATTCTCGATTGAAAAGAACGTCGTTTGTTGACTGATACTACTCATGTCGACAAACATTTAGGAACATTTTCTTCTTGAGGTAATGCATGGTTTCTACGCCAATGGCGTAGATGTATATCTTTTTTTGTCAATATCTCTACTTCTAAAAGTCCGATTTGAAAAAGTCCTTCTTTGTTGGATAGTGTTTCCGATGCGAAATGTTTTTCCTATAAATTCAAAATTTTCAAGTAAATCATACACTTTCCGCTAGGGGGCACAAAGGTAAATTGCGTTTTCTGCGTTATTTCTGCTCCTAAAGCTCTGATTTGAAAAATTCTTCCTGTATCGCATACAAGACCTGATGGAAAATATTTTTCACATAATTTGTAATGTTTGGTAAAGAATGGTTTAGCCACCAGGGGTCATATGTGTTCATTTCTACTTCTGAAGTATTTGTTGCAAAATCTGGGCTCCTGAAAACTCGACTAATTTTTTTTTCTTCGACCGATACCGCTTATACGGATAAACCTTTTGAGAATACTTTCTTCCTAAAATAATTCATGGTTTTCCCACCAGGGTAAGCTCACAATTCCGTTTACAGCAATATCTGAGGGATTAAAAACCCGATTGAAAATCTTCTTTCTTTGGTCAAATCTATTGTTTTCCATACCGGTTCCATTGACTTTGAATAGCTTTGATAAATTTAATTTGCGTCAGAACGAATTCAAAAGATGTGCTTATTACACCCGAAAATTCGGTGTCAACTTTCCTGTTAGTCACTTGTATGTGTAGATTACTTGGAATTTGCATTTGCGATATGCGAACATAAGAAAAAATTTATACCCTATTTAATTTTTGTTTATATATCAATGTATATATAAATAACAAAATTGTGACATTGTATATATATATAATGAGTCAAGAAGTTTCAGCCCCACAAATTTTTGAACACCCCCCCCCACCATCCGGAAAAAACTGAATGCAACACTGATTTCTAGACTACATAATGAAGACCCACACAGAATCCACCTAATTGAAGGGGAAATCCCTGGAAAATGTAGACAGTGGATTCTCTGGTAAAACCGAAAGAACCGAATTATTTGTTTATTTGTAAAACAGCAAATCTACTACTAGAACAAATGAATGCAAGCAACATGTCTCTGTTTAAGGCATCACGCCATTGTTCTATAGATGCATCGTGGCGTGTTAACGCTCAGCAGCGAGGCCTGCAGTAATGTTTGCTTAGCGCAACAAAACCGTGCTGTTTCTTGTGGCACTAAAACTCTAAATAAAATAAAAAAAATAGACTGCGTTTCTGAGTGCTTCCGCTTTTTTTTTTTTTTTTTTTTTCTACCAGAAACCCAAAACTCAAAGCACTGCCGAAGGAAAAAAACTGGGGTTATTTGGGAGGATGACTTAACCCGATCAACGTAGTGCCGTACTTCTCTTTCAGTTGTTCTATGGAATGCTTTGGCACGTGCCTCTGCTTCGAAACACAAAAAGAACTCTGGCTTGCGGCTCGTGTCCTATTAGCAAGATTTGGATTCCATCCAAGAATGAAGAAACAATGTGTATAGGACGAAGTTACGTTCAAAGGCTCTCAAAGTGTCACAAACATTTTTTTCTTTCACTGCTTTTAAAACTTGGTAAGATTTTATTTTTCTCACCCCTGAAACACAGCTCATTTCATCAGCAAAAGTTTACAAGCTATTAATTCTGGTTCTTAACGATCGCTATAACGTATCTTTCATTTTCAAAGGAATTTTAAAATCTTATTTCAGAAATCCTATTTTGAGAAGGTCGTATATTTGGTAAATACTGAACTTCAAAGCGAAGTGGTATGTATGTCCATACTGTTATACACTGACAGGCCAGTTTACTAGCTACACCTTCCCATAGTGTTTACGGAAACGGAGTGCATTTTAAGTTAACTTGAAATAACCTTTCTAAAGCACTGAATTATGGCACCAGTTACATAAAGCCAAAATCGTCGCCTTCCCCTATAATTTTTCGTGTAACTTCTATAAAAAATATTGCCCACCCAAATTTTTACATGTATTTTCAGAAGCAATAACTTCCTGTCTTAAACTGAGACAGTTCCGCATGTCATAGACTTCTGTTTGTAAATTTTTATTAAATTAAAAAACGAAAGTCAGTTACATAGAGAACTGACCCTGTAGGTATACACATTACATCAAAGGGAGGCTTAATATTTTACGTATATTTATTTATTTATTTTTTTCATTTAAGTTAACTTGAAATAACCTTTCTAAAGCACCGAATCATGGCATCATTTAATAAACCGCAAAATCGTCACCTTCCCCCTATATTTTTTGGTGTAACTTTATAAAAAGTATCGCACACCTAAGGTTTCATATGTATTTTCAGACGCAATAACTTCCTGTCTTAAACTGAGACAGTTCCGCATGTCACAGACTTCTGTTTGTATTTTTTTGTTAAATTAAAAAACGGAAGTCAGTGATATAGAAAGCTGACCGTGTAGATATACATATTCCATCAAAGGGAGGCCTAATATTTTACGTGTATTTATTTATTTATTTTGATTGGGAGTTTAACGACCACCGTGAGCAACTCAATAGGCTAAAAGCAGTCGCTCGTCCCTAATTTAGGGCCCTGGTTCCAGGGAAGGGAGAGAGCCAGTGCCGTGAGACAAACACAACATCCAGGGCCTACCGGGATTCGAATCCGGACCCATCTCGGACGAATGATCAAAAGCTATCGCTTAGACTATGAGTGGACAACTTTTTGGCACATGCAGGCCGCATTTGACTTTTAAGTTTTAATAAGGGGCCGCAAGTGCAGTATATTTCTTACATAATCATATATAATATATATATTTATTATATATTGGTATATAATACACGTTTATTATATATTTATATCGTGTGGAGACCACACCCGATTTTTAATTGTTTTTATAGCATATATAGGTCATTTTAAAATAAAAAATAAGGTGATTGGTAGGGCTACCGCGGGGCGCATAAAAAGACAGGGCGGGCCACATACGGCCCGCGGGCAGCGGGTTGCCGACCCCTGGCTTAGACCACAGTCTCTGTAAATGGGTACTTTAATTGGTCTAAGCCGACCCCTGGCTTAGACCAATTAAAGTACCCATTTTACAGAGACTGATTCAACATTCCTGAACTTATTACAACTTTCATTTCAGTAAGTGCACGTAAGCTTTGTTTCGATTATGATAATGTTATCGATTCAGTCGAATCAGACTCTTGGCGATTCTATAGACTACGACCCACCATGGCTGACAATCTTGGACTCTCTCCCTCAGCTGCTCCATGCGTTCACTTTGATTGTATCTAGCCAACGTGTTCTAGGTCGTCCTCGTCTTCTTGTTCCCTCCACCACTCCAAGCATCGTTTCGTTCTCCAATGAGTCCGATCGCATCACATGACCAAAGTAAGTGAGCTGTAGTCTGGTAATCTTTCCGTGAAGTGACAATAGACGTTTCATTAGAGACAAGCGCTATCTGATCAAACGTATACGTTTAACCACAAACTCCCTCTAACTAATTACCCTTTTAACCGGCTGGAACGAAATAACTTGGGGTCAACAAATGTGCTGAAATAAGCTATTAGGCGCTTGAATTAATTCCCGCTGTTGCCCAATAGAGCGCAGCAGTGGTGCGCTGTGATCCGGGACACACGTGACCTCCCTTGCGCGCGCACGTACCGTCCGTAGTCTGGGCGAAGCAGTGTGTGACACACGATCGCAGTGCACAGAACACGAGTTTGTATCGCATTCACGATGTCGAGTTTCGTACCAAAAAAGGAGCATTTGCGGGAAGTATTACTCTTCTGCTTTCATCTCAAGAAATCTGCAGCGAAAAGTCATCGTTTGCTAGTGCAGACCTATAGGGAACATGCCCTATCGGAAAAAACATGCAAAGAGTGGTTCCGACGCTTCAAAACCAACGAATATGACGTGAAAGACAAAGAGCCCCTGGGCAGCCGAAAAAGTTCGAAGATGGAGCATTGGAGGCCTTATTGGACGAGGATTCATGTCAGACGCTGCCATGAGTTGTCTGAAACACTATGGGTCGACGAGTCAACGGTTAGCAAACGTTTAAAGGCAATGGGAATGATCCAGAAGCTCGGAAACTGGATCCCACATGACAAGGTTATTCTTCTCCACGACAACCTCATGTCGCCAAATCCGTGAAGGAACTCTTTGAGGCACTTGGCTGGGACTTCTTCCCCCACCCGCCTTATTACCCGGACATTGCTCCCTCGGACTTCCATTTGTTCCGGTCGCCACAACATGGCATGTCAGAGTAGCACTTCCTTTCTATCGCGGATATCCAAAAATGGCTCGATGAATGGTTCGCCTCGAAAAGATCTGCATTTTTCTACCGCGGAATCCATTTGTTACCCCAACGGTGGGAAAGGGTCGTAGCGATCGCATATGTCGAGCGGCTCGGTCTGGCCCGTAGTCAACGTTCCAGTGGGTTGAGATCGGGTCTCTGTGCAAACCAGTCAAGTTCTTCCACACACATCTCATCGAACTATTCTTGCACGGAACTCTCTTTGTGAACGTTGGCGTTGGTCTGTTGGTAAACGACAGAGCCTTCATCGAACTGCTGCCATAATGTTGGGAGCACGGAATTATCGAGAATATCATAATAGGCCGTAGCGTTAAAATGCCCGGGCACTAGAACTAGGGAACGCGACCCAAACCATGGAAAACAACCCCAGAGCATGACGCCTCCTCCACCAAACTTCACAGTTGGCACAACAAAGTCAGGCAAGTAGCATTTCTACGCATTTGGATTCGTCCGTCAAGCTGTCAAATGGTGAAGCGTGATTCATTACTCCAGAGAAGGCGTTTCCGCTGCTCCCGAATCCACGGTCCCTTGCTTTAAACCAGTCCAACCGACACTAGGAGTGCCAAATTATTGAAACATAATTGGAATTTCCACACGCAAAACTTACTGTTACTTTTATTTAGGAAAACATATCTTTGCTGCCAAGCTACTACAGACTATGAATTATAGTCGTGTATATTAACGTGCTGCGAACTTAATATACACTGCTGGCCACCCAAAATGCTACACCAAGAAGGACACGAGATAGCAAAGCCAGATTTACGGGACACATTACAACAGATACGAAGATGAAACGATTGAGCTTACAGGCCCGTGTGACTTGCGGAACACGCAAACATCAATAGTTTTTGTGGCCCCCATGGCTGGCAATAACGGCCGCTACACGCCGCGGCATCGAACGAAAGAGACTTTGGATATGGGCTTGGGGTATGTCAGTCCAGGCTGCTTCCACACGTTGCCCCAGTTCATCAGGCGTAGCCACGGGTGGTGCTTGCCGGGACACTCGGTTGCCGATCAACGACCAGACGTGTTCGATGGGCGACATATCGGGAGAGCAGGCGGGCCACGGCAGCAGTGATATCTGGTGGGCCGTGAAGAATTGTCGCACGATGCGTGCCACGTGCGGGCGCGCATTGTCCTGTTGAAACGTGGCCGCTGGCAGGTACTGCAGGTAAGGGAGGACTACAGGCACCAAAAAGTGGGAGATGTAGCGATGGCTGTTGAGTGTACCGGCGACGCGTACCAGAGGGGTGCGGGTGTCATATACAATTGCGCCCCAAACCATAGCGCCTGGCGACGGACCGGTATGGCGATGCATAACGCAGGCGTCATACAGTCTCTTGCCGCGGTCCCGCCACACGCGGATCCGACCATCGTGGTGTTGCAGGCAGAAGCGGGATTCGTCGTAGAAGACAATGTCGTGCCATTTCGTAGTCCAGGTGCGGCGTTCAACGGCCCCCTGCCGCCTCACTCGCCGGTGGTGTAACGTCAATGGTAATCGGAGCAATGGGCGCCATGCGACAAGTCCCCGCTTCTGCAGATGACGTCGAACGGTACGTGCTGACAGAGGTTGTTGCGCAACACACCCTAATTCCTGCACTAACGTTCGTGATGTGGCTGTGCGAGCCGTCAATGCCCGCCGCACAACATGCCGGTCCTCTCGTTTGGTGGTGTGCCGCGGCTGCGACAATCGCTCATGTCGGTCCGTAAGTCCCTCCTGTACCAACTGAATCCATACTCGCCTCACTGTGACTGGATGTCGTCCCACACGGGCGCCGATGTCTCAGTACGATAAACCGCTGTCGCAATAAGCCACTATTCGTCCTCTGTCGAACTCCGAAACGTGCTGGAATGACTGCCGTATTCTACGACGAGGCATCAGGAAGCTTCCCACGCACAGGTCCGGCATCACAACACACTTCCACTACTTGCACCCCGCCTTCTTTGCACCCTCGTTATAGTGCTTCTTGGTGGCGTGTCGGGCGCACATGATTTGCATATGCCCTGCAATGCTAATCGTTTGCATGTCCTCTCGCGGGCGACGCATGCTGCGAATTTCAGGCCAATCGGATGCTCCCTTCTTGGTGTTGCATTTTGGGTGGCCAGCAGTGTAGTTACATTATGCCGAAATAATGCTTATCTACAACTCTTTGCACGTTTTGCTACAGGAGTTCACTATGTAAAAGTCACAGTGTCACGCTATGACACTGCGTTATGTCTCAGCTCAACAGTCGTTATGTTCAGTTCCCTATATCAGCATCACCGTTTACTGTGCCTACACATCTTTTCAATACAAGTCTACGAATAATTGCAGTATTTTGTACTGAGGCAATAATAAACAATATTTCACATATTTACTTGGACCGCAGATCCCCAGTAAAATTTAATGTAAGAACAAAATTACTTCCGATGCTGAGAAGCAATAGACAAAGCACGTTCTCTGAGAGAGACTGTCGAAGATTATTCCATTCTTCTGCATTTTATTGCGATAACTCAATTCAGAATTTGTAATAGTTTCTTCGCTTTTAGTGAAAACGGAAATACAAATATGCCAAAAATTAATTTTTGTTTCATGACTTACCTATCATTAATAACATAATTACGAAAAAATCTCTTGAAAAAATTGGGAACGTCCAGAATTTCAAGAATTTCAGTGCAAATTTATAAAGTGAGAGAAATTAGAGAATGCGAAAATTAATTTTTATTTAATTATTTTCAAATGGAAAAAGTACTTTTGCTGTAGCTGAAACAGACTTTCCAGAACTGCAACTCAAGAATTCGTGTAACTGTAAGGGCACAAAAAATAGTAAATGAGATGGAGATCTCTTTGAAAAGAAGAAAAAAAAGCATATACCTTTAAAAAGCACTAACCCAGAAATTTTACCATAGGCTAACCTCTGCGCATTTAACTTACACATTGAATTGCGAGTTTCTATTAAAGATTATTGATAGTATATTTGATTAGATTGTATTGATTATTCAACTGCAATTGGCAAAAGCAGCCTGAGGAAGTCCTAGGATATTAGCCTATAGGGACAGGATTAAATTCGAAATTTGAGAAAGAGTAAGGGCATGGTGTATCAAAAATAGTGTTTGGATCAACAGAACGTTTGCTACGTAGTTTGTTTGTTTTTTAATATTTCTGAAGCCGTCAGAGTGGCCACCAAACTTTCCGTCTTAACATAACTTGGTTTTCTTCAATTAATACAAGAATATTGAAAAACTGTATAAACACTACATTGACAAAAATCACCGAACACCTAGAAGAGAAACACAACATAGAATTTATTGACATACATTAGTACGGTGTCGGTCCACCTTTGGCCTTAATGCATGCACTAACCCTTTGAGACATGCTTTCGACAAGGTTTTGGAACACAGCGATAGGTATGTGCTTCCATTCAGTACATAATGCTGCCGCTAACTGTTGCTTAGTAGTAGGCCTTGGTTCCAAATTTCTGATGCGGCGCTCTAATTCATTCAATAGGTGCTCTATGGGATTAAGATCAGGGCTCTGTGGTGGCCTGTCTACACACGATACGGAATTATCGTCAAACTACGCCGTAACAGTCCTTGCTTTATGGCTCGGTGCATTATCCTGCTGGTAACAACAAGGCTCGGTTCCATAGTATTGCCACAGAGTTTGTAAAGCATAATTGTCCAGAATATTGAGGTAGAAGTGCTGGTTAACAGGTTTGTCCACGATAACCAATAAGCCAGAACCATACCACGAAAAACACCCCCACACGAGTACACTGCTAGCTCCAAAATTGACCGTAGGAACTGTACCCTGTGGTAAATAGCGTTCCCGCGGCTGCCGCCATGCCCACACACGGCCACCAGACTGATGGATCGTGTATCTCGATTCATCAGTCCATAGAACCCGTTTCCATTGATCTACGGTCCACGATCAATGTTCTTTTCAACATGCTAAACGATGAGTAGCATTCCGATTGGAGATGAAAGGCTTATGAGCAGCCGCAACGACTACGGTAACCCATGGAATGAAGTTCTCTTTGGATGGTTCGTGTACATACCGAGGTTCCAGCATTTTTACTCACCTGTACATTGAGGTCTTGTGCAGTACTCCATCGGTTAGATGTAATGACTCTCCTGAGGCTTCGACTTCCTCTATCACTGATTTTCTTTGGTCTGCCGGTACGTTTTTACTGCTTCAGGCACGCCATGTGTCTTTCACTTATTCAGTACATCCAAAACAGTTGACTTGGGTTTGTTTAAAGGCCTCTCGGTTTCTCTTATGGACAACCCATTAATATAACACCCAACAATCTTTCCTTTCTCAAAGTCAGTTCTCTCCCGCCGCGACATTTTCACTCAACCTCACAGTGCGATATGATCGCAGTCAGCTGCAGGCTTGTTTTTATACCGTTTGCAACTGTACCGCGCATCTTAACAACGCAGCGGATCCGTTCATTTGCTATGCCAAAATATATATATATATATATATATAAATATATATATATATATATTCTATAAAGAAGATACCTAAGCAAAAAAATACATATATAATTTTGACTCACACCTAGTACAACATAGAAAAGGTTATGTATCTACCTGTGTGATCAAAAGGAAAAAAGATAAAAAAATAAAATAAAACAACTGAATGTAGAAGGTGTCGAGAATACTGAGCCTTGGCTTTATCAAGGACCAGCAAAAACTCTGCATTTTCTCACTTCCACAAAGACCTAGTTGGAAATGGGTTTCTGCAAGGCCATAGATGCAAGTAACATTCCCACCTAAAATAGTTTAAAAAATATATATATAAGTCATGTCCTCCTTAGAGTTGCATGACCTAGCACTAGTTAACAATTTCGCTTGCATCCATTAACCTTCCTGGCCCGACCCATACTCTTCATCTGTTACTATTAAACAGAGAGAAGAAGATTAAAGAGAACTCAAGCTGTGAGAGTGACATAATAATTAGAAATGATTTTCAGCCATAACGAAATTCCAAGTTCGTTTGAGAGAGAATTTAAACCTGAAAAACAATGCAAAAGAAATCCAAATTTTACATTGCAATTAAAAAAGGAAATGTTAATTTATAACGAACAGATTTTTGAAAGAAAACTTGAGTCTAAAACCCCCTACTCTACAACTTATGACAACACGAAAACGAGAATAAGTTAAAGATAATAATTAACTAAAGAAAACTTTGTGAAAGTTATATACCTTAAACAGTTAGTTGCAATATGTACAAAGTATTTCAGCAGTGCTTTAAGTGCATAATTAATTAGTTATTAAGAACTTAACTACTTTGAAAAAACAGCGCATAGACAGCGCATAGAAAAGGAACAAGCTAAGCCATCTTCTGTTCCTAGGTACCCCAGAAGACGCTCAAAGTTACAAAGAAAAGAAAGAGTTAAAACCCGCAAAAATGTTAACAGACAAACCAATGCCTAAAAGTTGAAAAGCTAAAAAACGACAGAGAAAAGGTACATGAAGTACAAACATTGAACTTATAAAACCTAGAACCCAAAAACAAGGAAGAGAGCTTACCTCTTGTGTTACAAAAACTTTTCTCCTCACAAGAGAAGAACATGGCTGACCTCTTCTGCCACTCCCTAGACGCTGGGGGGCAGTGAGGGTGGGGCTGATGGCCTCCTCATACAGCAAGAAACCAACGCGCGGAGATTTTAACCAGAGAAAAAAATATATATAAACATAAGACTATGGATCTGTATGATCAGAAAGAGCAGAATTAACTCTCCAGAATACATGAGAAATATTATAAAATACACGAGCAGTTTATTCAATAATCTTTGCATGTATTAAATCACCTTAGTGAGCTTCTATAGATTAATCAGAATCTTATTAATTTTAATGTTGGTTTTACTATTTTTAGTATAGCTATCCTAGTGATGAATAACTAGTTTTCTTTTTTATTTGTTTTTATTTTCTTTTATAAACGGATTTTTAAGCTTTTTTTGTGATTTTGTTTATATTATTTAATTTTTTGTTTTAATAGGACCGTCATATCCATAGCACTAAGGTTCCTTTAGGTAGTTAATAGGCATCCTCTAGCCAACTTCCTTACGGCTTTGATTGGTCAGAATCATATTATTAACTGTGTAGAAAATTAAAGCAGATCTGCCAACCTTACTCTATTATTCAGAATAATTTTTCTTAAAGTTCTTTTGATGAAAGAAGAAGGAATTTCGTTCTCTAGAAAACTTTCTAATAGTATATTAATGTGGTAATTGAAGTCCAAATTGTTGCTGCAAATTCTTGAAATTCTTAGGACCTGAGAAATTAGTACATTCTCAATTACTTTGGTTGAAATGTTATTATTCCAGTGTAGATATTTAATTACTTTGAAAGGAAAATTAACTCTTTTATCATAGAGGCTAATAGATGGGTTACCTCTGTTGAGCTTAATGCTTAAGTCTAGAAACTCAAGTTCCTGATTACTGTGGTTGGTTTTACATAAGTTAAGAGAGCTAGGATAGATATTATCAAAATCACTCTCTATAACTTCTGAATTATTGATACACAGCAGATCATCAATATATCTAAAAGTGTAAAGGTAGTTATCTGAGCAGGTGGGGTGATTTTTAATGAATTTATATTCCTTAAAGAACAGGAATAGATTAGCGATATGCGTGGACGTTGATGTTCCCATTGGAATACCGTTCACTTGCTTATAGAGAGTATTATTATATAAGATATGGTTATTTATTATGCAGCAATTGAGATAAGAGTTCCAAGTTCCTACATCAACAAATTGGTTAAGTTTAAATTCTGCATACAGCTCTTTAAAGGTAGTGATCATATCTGATAGAGGCAGATTAGTATATAGGTTTTCAAAATCATAACTATTAATATCTAGGGGACAAACTTTGAGTATAGTAGAAATTACTTCTGCATTATTATTAATTATCCAAAAATCTCTGTACATCAAGTTAGAACAGTTTCTAATGTGTTTCAAAACCTTCTTTAAGACATCTTCAAAAGCAAGATCTATTTTCTTTTTATGACTCCTTATTCCACTAGCTATGAACCTGAACTTCACAGGATCCTTATGAAACTTAACCGTTGCAAAAAGAAATGGAAATTCAGGCTCATATCTTCTAGTTTGTGGAATTTTAAGTTTCTTGAAGAATGCCTTAAACCGATTTTCTAACTGCTTGGTGGAATAACTTACGGGCTCGTATGTTACTCTATTATTGAGTTCCATAGTTAACAATTCAAAATAGAACTTCTTACAGATAATTGCAAAATTATTGCTAGCTTTATCCGTAGTGGTAAAAATAAATTGGTCTTGCAGTTTGGAGAGTGACCTTTTAGCTTCTCCAGAGAAAAAGAGATTTCTGTCGAAACAAAAGTCCAGACCTGCCAACTCACCGGTGAAGCTATTGATTATATTATATTTCCATTCTGCGAAGGCCTCAATAGGCTGATTGTACGTTAAACTGGTTTTTACGATGTATTTATTTACATCTTGAGTGAAGCTCTCAAGAATCCTTTCTTTGGAAATTGTGAAGGAAGGTCTGAATTTAGAGCCATACTCTAATAAATTCCTAAGCTTTTCATTTTCAACAAAACTCAAGTTTCCGGTGATAATATGGTTGTAATTCTTATCATAGTGAACTGTTTCTTTATGTTCATCACAAGAACAAGTAGTAATTACAGGAATGTAGCTCGAAGAGTTAAGTTTGTAGTTTTTAACTATTGACCCTAAGGTCTTAACATATTTAAAACTTACAATAGACTGGTGCCTGTGGATGGGAAAAAATTGCATTATTGTAGAACAGCTTCCTTACATTGAGATTATCGTAGGCTTTATTTAGGAACCTGATGGTAACAAAATTACTGGAAAATTCTTTAAGAGAAATTTTATCTTTAAGAATATGTTGAAGAATGTCCAGAACCAAAGCAAAAACATGCTTATCAACATGGTCAGCAGTTTCATTCCAGAATTTGAAAAAACATTTAAGGACAGAGTGCTTGAAGGACTTGAGAATTTTGTAAGTATTTTTAACAAAATTAGTGCCAGTTTTAAAGCCTTCCAGAGTTTTTAGCAAGTTAGCAAAATCAACTTTGCTTGATGTGCGAAATAACCTCTGTCCTCTATTACCTCTAGAGCAGCTCTTATTATTAACAAGAAAGAAGAGTTCACGAATTGAAAATTTATGCTGATTATGCTTATTGTCAGATAGAGTGGAATTAAGGCCATAGGGATAAAGAGACTGATGCTGCAAAATTTCAAGGGATTCAGTTTCTAGCCGAGCATAGAGGTCAGGGATAATATGTAGTACCTCTATTTTCACTTTGTCAAAACCATGAGTATGGAAATGCTCTAATTCAAAGGTAGAGTACTGGTTGGCGTTTGTGGAGGGGTACACTCCTGAATTAGAGAACTTGTTTACTAGAGACCTGTGACCATTAATCCTAAGATGAAGAGGATTTTTACTTTGGCCAATATAGCTAAGGTTGCAGACAGTACAGGTGAGCTTATAGATGGTATTGTAGGCTTTGCAAAACTTGTTGGAGCAATTATCCTCAACATAAGAATAGAGGTTAGGATCTGCAGATTTACATGTCAAACAACGTTTGTCATTTCATAACTTTAGATTACCTTTGCCAGCGAGTTCATACACTATGGGAAAGGGTGCTAGCCTAACCGAGCGGGAGGACTTAAAATATCTGAGCTGACCTCCAATCCTTTCATCGTCCTTAGAACTCCACTTGGGCCAAAACATACAAATTCTGAGCATACCAACTAGGAAAAACTTTTAGAAATAAGCAGTCCAAGAAAAGACCAAACTCGAGTATAAACTACACTCCAAAAAGCTGCATCCAAAACATACTAAAAAGAAAAAATAGAAAAAGAAAAAAAAACCTTAAGTAAAAAAATAGTAATAAAAAAATATAAAAAAAATAATAATAAAACATAATAATAAAACAATAATAAAACATTTCAACTAGAATTTGCGCATGAGCTGCTAAATAATAAATTGAAATTAGTTACTAAAGAGCAAAACTGAAGACTAAGGAAAAAATTTTAGAATTTAAAACGAAGGGTGCAAAATAACCTGAAAATCAAAACGCGCAACGCAGCAGTTTTGAAAATTCAGAATTCACATTCTATAAAGAAGATACCTAAGCAAAAAAATACATATATAATTTTAACTCACACCTAGTACAACATAGAAAAGGTTATGTATCTACCTGTGTGATCAAAAGGAAAAAAGATAAAAAAATAAAATAAAACAACTGAATGTAGAAGGTGTCGAGAATACTGAGCCTTGGCTTTATCAAGGACCAGCAAAAACTCTGCATTTTCTCACTTCCACAAAGACCTAGTTGGAAATGGGTTTCTGCAAGGCCATAGATGCAAGTAACATTCCCACCTAAAATAGTTTAAAATATATATATATAAGTCATGTCCTCCTTAGAGTTGCATGACCTAGCACTAGTTAACAATTTCGCTTGCATCCATTAACCTTCCTGGCCCGACCCATACTCTTCATCTGTTACTATTAAACAGAGAGAAGAAGATTAAAGAGAACTCAAGCTGTGAGAGTGACATAATAATTAGAAATGATTTTCAGCCATAACGAAATTCCAAGTTCGTTTGAGAGAGAATTTAAACCTGAAAAACAATGCAAAAAGAAATCCAAATTTTACATTGCAATTAAAAAAGGAAATGTTAATTTATAACGAACAGATTTTTGAAAGAAAACTTGAGTCTAAAACCCCCTACTCTACAACTTATGACAACACGAAAACGAGAATAAGTTAAAGATAATAATTAACTAAAGAAAACTTTGTGAAAGTTATATACCTTAAACAGTTAGTTGCAATATGTACAAAGTATTTCAGCAGTGCTTTAAGTGCATAATTAATTAGTTATTAAGAACTTAACTACTTTGAAAAAACAGCGCATAGACAGCGCATAGAAAAGGAACAAGCTAAGCCATCTTCTGTTCCTAGGTACCCCAAAAGACGCTCAAAGTTACAAAGAAAAGAAAGAGTTAAAACCCGCAAAAATGTTAACAGACAAACCAATGCCTAAAAGTTGAAAAGCTAAAAAACGACAGAGAAAAGGTACATGAAGTACAAACATTGAACTTATAAAACCTAGAACCCAAAAACAAGGAAGAGAGCTTACCTCTTGTGTTACAAAACCTTTTCTCCTCACAAGAGAAGAACATGGCTGACCTCTTCTGCCACTCCCTAGACGCTGGGGGCAGTGAGGGTGGGGCTGATGGCCTCCTCATACAGCAAGAAACCAACGCGCGGAGATTTTAACCAGAGAAAAAAATATATATATAAACATAAGACTATGGATCTGTATGATCAGAAAGAGCAGAATTAACTCTCAGGCACCAGTCTATTGTAAGTTTTAAATATGTTAAGACCTTAGGGTCAATAGTTAAAAACTACAAACTTAACTCTTCGAGCTACATTCCTGTAATTACTACTTGTTCTTGTGATGAACATAAAGAAACAGTTCACTATGATAAGAATTACAACCATATTATCACCGGAAACTTGAGTTTTGTTGAAAATGAAAAGCTTAGGAATTTATTAGAGTATGGCTCTAAATTCAGACCTTCCTTCACAATTTCCAAAGAAAGGATTCTTGAGAGCTTCACTCAAGATGTAAATAAATACATCGTAAAAACCAGTTTAACGTACAATCAGCCTATTGAGGCCTTCGCAGAATGGAAATATAATATAATCAATAGCTTCACCGGTGAGTTGGCAGGTCTGGACTTTTGTTTCGACAGAAATCTCTTTTTCTCTGGAGAAGCTAAAAGGTCACTCTCCAAACTGCAAGACCAATTTATTTTTACCACTACGGATAAAGCTAGCAATAATTTTGCAATTATCTGTAAGAAGTTCTATTTTGAATTGTTAACTATGGAACTCAATAATAGAGTAACATACGAGCCCGTAAGTTATTCCACCAAGCAGTTAGAAAATCGGTTTAAGGCATTCTTCAAGAAACTTAAAATTCCACAAACTAGAAGATATGAGCCTGAATTTCCATTTCTTTTTGCAACGGTTAAGTTTCATAAGGATCCTGTGAAGTTCAGGTTCATAGCTAGTGGAGTAAGGAGTCATAAAAAGAAAATAGATCTTGCTTTTGAAGATGTCTTAAAGAAGGTTTTGAAACACATTAGAAACTGTTCTAACTTGATGTACAGAGATTTTTGGATAATTAATAATAATGCAGAAGTAATTTCTACTATACTCAAAGTTTGTCCCCTAGATATTAATAGTTATGATTTTGAAAACCTATATACTAATCTGCCTCTATCAGATATTATCACTACCTTTAAAGAGCTGTATGCAGAATTTAAACTTAACCAATTTGTTGATGTAGGAACTTGGAACTCTTATCTCAATTGCTGCATAATAAATAACCATATCTTATATAATAATACTCTCTATAAGCAAGTGAACGGTATTCCAATGGGAACATCAACGTCCACGCATATCGCTAATCTATTCCTGTTCTTTAAGGAATATAAATTCATTAAAAATCACCCCACCTGCTCAGATAACTACCTTTACACTTTTAGATATATTGATGATCTGCTGTGTATCAATAATTCAGAAGTTATAGAGAGTGATTTTGATAATATCTATCCTAGCTCTCTTAACTTATGTAAAACCAACCACAGTAATCAGGAACTTGAGTTTCTAGACTTAAGCATTAAGCTCAACAGAGGTAACCCATCTATTAGCCTCTATGATAAAAGAGTTAATTTTCCTTTCAAAGTAATTAAATATCTACACTGGAATAATAACATTTCAACCAAAGTAATTGAGAATGTACTAATTTCTCAGGTCCTAAGAATTTCAAGAATTTGCAGCAACAATTTGGACTTCAATTACCACATTAATATACTATTAGAAAGTTTTCTAGAGAACGAAATTCCTTCTTCTTTCATCAAAAGAACTTTAAGAAAAATTATTCTGAATAATAGAGTAAGGTTGGCAGATCTGCTTTAATTTTCTACACAGTTAATAATATGATTCTGACCAATCAAAGCCGTAAGGAAGTTGGCTAGAGGATGCCTATTAACTACCTAAAGGAACCTTAGTGCTATGGATATGACGGTCCTATTAAAACAAAAAATTAAATAATATAAACAAAATCACAAAAAAAAAAAAGCTTAAAAATCCGTTTATAAAAGAAAATAAAAACAAATAAAAAAGAAAACTAGTTATTCATCACTAGGATAGCTATACTAAAAATAGTAAAACCAACATTAAAATTAATAAGATTCTGATTAATCTATAGAAGCTCACTAAGGTGATTTAATACATGCAAAGATTATTGAATAAACTGCTCGTGTATTTTATAATATTTCTCATGTATTCTGGAGAGTTAATTCTGCTCTTTCTGATCATACAGATCCATAGTCTTATGTTTATATATATTTTTTTTTCTCTGGTTAAAATCTCCGCGCGTTGGTTTCTTGCTGTATGAGGAGGCCATCAGCCCCACCCTCACTGCCCCCAGCGTCTAGGGAGTGGCAGAAGAGGTCAGCCATGTTCTTCTCTTGTGAGGAGAAAAGTTTTTGTAACACAAGAGGTAAGCTCTCTTCCTTGTTTTTGGGTTCTAGGTTTTATAAGTTCAATGTTTGTACTTCATGTACCTTTTCTCTGTCGTTTTTTAGCTTTTCAACTTTTAGGCATTGGTTTGTCTGTTAACATTTTTGCGGGTTTTAACTCTTTCTTTTCTTTGTAACTTTGAGCGTCTTTTGGGGTACCTAGGAACAGAAGATGGCTTAGCTTGTTCCTTTTCTATGCGCTGTCTATGCGCTGTTTTTTCAAAGTAGTTAAGTTCTTAATAACTAATTAATTATGCACTTAAAGCACTGCTGAAATACTTTGTACATATTGCAACTAACTGTTTAAGGTATATAACTTTCACAAAGTTTTCTTTAGTTAATTATTATCTTTAACTTATTCTCGTTTTCGTGTTGTCATAAGTTGTAGAGTAGGGGGTTTTAGACTCAAGTTTTCTTTCAAAAATCTGTTCGTTATAAATTAACATTTCCTTTTTTAATTGCAATGTAAAATTTGGATTTCTTTTGCATTGTTTTTCAGGTTTAAATTCTCTCTCAAACGAACTTGGAATTTCGTTATGGCTGAAAATCATTTCTAATTATTATGTCACTCTCACAGCTTGAGTTCTCTTTAATCTTCTTCTCTCTGTTTAATAGTAACAGATGAAGAGTATGGGTCGGGCCAGGAAGGTTAATGGATGCAAGCGAAATTGTTAACTAGTGCTAGGTCATGCAACTCTAAGGAGGACATGACTTATATATATATTTTTTAAACTATTTTAGGTGGGAATGTTACTTGCATCTATGGCCTTGCAGAAACCCATTTCCAACTAGGTCTTTGTGGAAGTGAGAAAATGCAGAGTTTTTGCTGGTCCTTGATAAAGCCAAGGCTCAGTATTCTCGACACCTTCTACATTCAGTTGTTTTATTTTATTTTTTTATCTTTTTTCCTTTTGATCACACAGGTAGATACATAACCTTTTCTATGTTGTACTAGGTGTGAGTCAAAATTATATATGTATTTTTTGCTTAGGTATCTTCTTTATAGAATGTGAATTCTGAATTTTCAAAACTGCTGCGTTGCGCCGTTTTGATTTTCAGGTTATTTTGCACCCTTCGTTTTAAATTCTAAAATTTTTTCCTTAGTCTTCAGTTTTGCTCTTAAGTATATATATATATATATATATATATATATATATATATATATATATCTTTTCTTTTGAACTAGCATAAGGCCTACCTGCCCAGAATATGCCCGAATATATCTGCCGATATATCGGCGGCCCAGTCCGCGCCGGTTTCGACGTATAAATATCCTAATCAGCACTGAGTTTGCGAGTCCGATAGAGGACCGATGTAAAATCGCAAGTGAATATTGTGTTTGTAATAAAATAAAGGACTATTCCGGTTGCAGAAAACGTTTGCATATTGGGGACATACCTCCCAGCCGCTATTATTAGGAGGCTTGCCCATTTTGCACGTCCTACCAACGGGCACGTCCTTCGTTTATGATCCCATATTGCACGTCACACCAACGGGCAGATGACTGGCTCCCATAGCTTAGTTTTCAGGAGGGGGCTTACAAATTGTAACTACGAAAGACATACACAAACACCATATGTAAATTTCCACTGTGTCTTCTTGTTATCTAACAGTTGTTACTACTCTCAACACTCAAGTTTAATTGGAAACCAGAAAACTCAAAAACTAGGCTACATGAAAAAATTTGATAAATAAAATTAGACAGCATGTTAGGACAGTAAAGAAATTTCTTCGTTTTTCTTCTGATTTTTTTGCATCACATGTGCCATGAAACTCTCGCGGTAACTCAATCGGTCATGAAGAAAGAAAATAGTCCCTCAACACGAAGTTC
Source organism: Macrothele yani (assembly GCA_039090855.1). Lineage (NCBI taxonomy): Eukaryota > Metazoa > Arthropoda > Arachnida > Araneae > Macrothelidae > Macrothele > Macrothele yani. Next base: position 174,207,441 of record CM076990.1, read on the forward strand.
TGGAAGAAACTTACGGAAATCTTTATCTAGCAATGAATAGCTGCTGCAGACGTTGATATGTTGTTCATTTTTTCGCCTTTCATGCGTTTCCATACTGTAGATATGTATTCCGCGCTCCAACATGCAACGGGAAATGTCATTATTTCATTCTACTGTAATTTCCTCTTTTTTCTATTGGAAATTCCCAACATTCTTTCTATTTCTACTCACTGGCGGATTGGTGGTCCATAAACGGCCCTCGAAACTGCTCTTGTGCGGACCTCTTTTGGGAAAAATTGTCTAAGTACTCCATTCCTAAAAAAAAAAAGGGATGTCAGCGTCATCGTTTACTGTCTAAATATCTTTTCAGTACAAGTCTACGAATCATTGCAATTGTGTGTGTGTGTGTGTGTGTGTGTGTGTGTGTGTGAGTGTGTGTGTGTGTGTGTGTTGAGGCAATAATTAACATTTTACTGGACGGCAGATCCCTTATAAAATTTAATGTAACAACAAAATTTCTTCCGTCGCTGAGAAGCAATAGACAAGGTACGTTCTCTGAGACAGACTGTCGAAAATTTTATTCCACTCTTATGATCTTTTTTTTTTTTTTTTTTTTGCGATAACTGAATTCACAGTTTGCAACAGGTTTCTTTCTCTTTTAGTGAGAACAGAAACACAATTATGACAAAAATTAATTGCTCTTTCAAGACTTACCTATCATTAATAAAATAATTACAAAAACCAGAATCTCTTGAAAAAATTGAAAATGTCCAGAGTTGCAAGAATTTCAGTGTAAATTTACAGTGAGAGATATTCAAAAATTTCGAATTAATTTTTTATTTAATTACTTTCAAATGGAAAAAGTATTTTTGCTGTACCTGAAACAGACTTTCCACCAGAACTGTAGTTCAAGAATTCATGTAGCTGTAAAACCCCAAAAGTAGTAAATCAGATGCAGATCTCGTACAGAGAAACAAAACAAAAAAAAAAAAAAAGTAGAAAAAGAGATATGCATTATGCATATGAAAAGCAGCAATCCAATTTTTTTTTTTTCCTCAGGTGAACCTTAAGGCATTAACGTACACAACGAATTTGGAGTTCCTATCTCAGACTATTGACAGCATAATTGGTTAGGTTGCACTGATTACACTGAAGAGCAATTGAATTAGAGATACCTGTCTAGTAACGTGTAGCACCACCTTTCGCCCTGACGACGGCGGCGATTCTTCTCGGCATGGACTCGACAAGACACCGGAAGCGTTGGGAAGCCATACGGATCCACGACCATTGAACAAGCTCCCACAGTTCACGAAGATTTGATGGACGGGGGTCAGAGCTTCGAACATCTATCTCCATGGCATCCCAGATGTGCTCGAAGGGATTGAGGTCAGGTGATCTAGCTGGCCAAGGAAGCGAGGTCACGTCGGTGGAGTGTTCATCCAACCATTCGGATACAATTCGAGAGCGATGGCACAGTGCATTGTCTTGTTGCAGGATAAGGTCCCCAATGGAATGTTGCAGACGCACAAACGGGAGCAAATGGTCGTCCAGGATATCCCGGTAACGTTTACCTGTGATGGGCGATGTCACACGTACCAGGGGTCCCATTTCAGTCCACGTAAACAGTCCCCAGACGAGAATGCCACCCCCACCAGTTTGAAGTGTACCCTGCTGGCAAGAAGGATCCATGGCTTCATGTGGTTTGCGCCGTACTCGTATCCTGCCATCCGCATGTACCAACGTGAATCTCGACTCATCAGTCCATGCAACATATTTCCACATGTGTAGAGTCCAGTGTCGATGTTCCCGCGCCCATGCTAATCTTTGCACCTGTGATGTGCGGTCAGCAGCGGTTCCCTCGTGGGACGATGGCTTCTGTACCCCATAGCGAGAACATGGTTCTGGATGGTGTGGCTGCTTACACGTTTTTGTGCACTAGCGTTAAATTGCAGAGTGATTTCTTACACTGTGGCCCGTCTATCCCCTTTTACAATGCGAGCTAGCCGACAATGATCCCGCTCGTCCACACGCTGTTGTCTACGGCAGTTGGCCCTTGCAGGGATGGTTTTGGCGGATTCGATGTACTCACGGTGCACCCGTGACATAGTGGCTGGTGAAAATCCCAATGCCTGCACGTCTTCCGAGATGGAGTGACCCATTCGTCGGGCCCCGACAATTTGCCCACGATCAAATGCGCTTAGATCCTTCGTCTTACCCATACTGCGTCCGACTCTTACTGATTACCGTCTCATCACTCCTTATATTGTCGGGTCGCTGCATACGTCATGTCGTTTCCGTTTACAGTGCCGCCCACAGCGCTACATTTGCATAACGCCAGCTGTCTCTAATTCTTTTTTTTTTTTTTTTTTTTTTTTTTTTTTTTGATTGGAGGTTTAACGACCACCGTGAGCAACTCAATGGGCTATAAGCAGTCGCTCGTCCCTAATTTAGGGTCACTGGTTCCATGGAAGGGAGAGAGCCAGTGCCGTAAGACAAACACAACATCCATGCCTGACCGGGATTCGAACCCGGACCCCTTACGGACGAATGATCAGAGGCCAACGCCTTAGACCACTGCGCCACCGGGGCGGCTGTCTCTAATTCAATTGCTCTTCAATGTATATTCAACTGCAATTGGCAAAAGCAGACTGGGGTAGAGGATATCAGCCCAAATGAACGGGGCTTAAATTTGAAAGACAAGAAATCAAAAGGGGGTGTATCAAAAACAGTAACGTATTTTTTTTTTTCTGAAGTGGGAAAAAAATTCGCGTTTTAGCATAACTTGGTTTTCTTCAGCAAGAATATTAAAGTAAATAAACAAAGACATCGCTCTTTACACGTTTTAGCAACACACAGCAACCGAAAACTTGTTATTCGGTCACCGCTGGGGAACCGAATCCCAGATCTTTTGATATCTAGCCTAGCGCGTTAGCCTTACACCACGGTGGCCAACAATCCACGGCGCTATGTTTGTTTTTCTTATCCTTTGTGTTTGTTTATTCACTGACGCCCCGTATTCGGTGAATTTTCACTTTGGATCTCGCCCTTTGGATTTTGGCCACTGTGGTGTAAGGCTAACGCGCTCGGCTTGATATCGAGAGAGCTGGGATTCGATTCCCCAGCGGTGACCGAATAGCAATATTTCGGTTGCTGTGTGTTGCTAAAACGTGGAAAGAGCGATGTCTTTGTTTATTCACTGATGTCACGTATTTAGAGGATTTACAATATTGAAGTATAATTGTACTTTTTTTTTTTCTTGATTTAGCACAAGGTCCACCGGTCTAGAATATGGCGGCCCACCGGGAATTCTTCCGGTATCACGGCGGCCCAGTCCGCGCCTGTTTCTACTGCATACAGAAGTTCAACAGAAAAATTATCAGTATTAGTGTAATCGCGGATATCTTTGTAGTATCTTCCAAAAACAGAGAGTGCATGATCAGATTTCCAGGGTAAGGCAAGTGCTCCCTCTTGTCCCCCTATATGGGCGTCTATGCTGGCGGCGGTTGGTGGCGTTCTCGCGATGCCGGCTGGTTCTCAGACAGATCTTATCTTTGAGGCGTGCCATGCTTTCCTGGAGGGATTGCTATCATACAGCCTTCAACATCAGCATTTCTTAATGATGCCCATTAGAACCTGTGGAGCCAGATCAACGGCGGTACAGGATAAAGTCGCCAGTTACCCTCCTAGCATTAAAGCTCACTACAAAGAATTAAATGAGAAAGCTACGGAAACTCTGGCTTCTTTTGCAACATCGTACGAGGACAAAATAGGATGTTCAACTGTCGTGATAAAATGCAAACATTAAGGTGGACGTCTAGTGCTAGCTATACCTCCAATGGAAAAATTTCGACCCAATTTCCTCAGCGAAGAAAGATTTCCCATACATCAAAATTGGCCCACTGATAAACAAGTTAGTAAAATCATGCTAATGCACTGATTATGATACGCTTTCCAACATACCAAAAATCGCGCGCAAACAAACTCTCCTCCCTACCCTGACTATTGGTTCGTTCAGTATACCTCCGGAACAACATACTAAAGTTTTGTCGCAATAGAAACATTTTTACTCAAGTTATGAGGATAATGGCCGTGGAATAAATCTCGCTCCTGTGCCCTGACCTTTGACCCCATATAGATGATATTAAACAGAATTGGTTCAGTATACCTCCGAAACAACATGCAAAAGTTTCGTCGCAATAGAAGCAGTTTTACTCAAGTTATGAGTCTAATTGCTGTGGAATAAATCTCGCTCCTGTGACCTAACCTTTCACCTTTTTTCGATGACATTCAACAGAATTGTTTCAGTATACCTCCGGAACAACATGGTAAAGTTTTGTCACAATAGAAGCATTTTTACTTAAGTTATGAGGATAATGGATGTGGAATAAATCTCGCTCCTGTGCCCTGATCTTTAACCCCATTTCGATTACATTAGACATAATTGGTTCAGTATACTTCCGGAACAACATACTAAAGTTCTGTTGCAATGGAAGCGTTTTTAGTCAAGTTATGAGGATAATGGCTGTGCAATAAATCTCGTTTCTGTGGACCTTTGACCCCATTACGATTATATCCAACAAAACCGGTTCAGTATACCTCCGGAACAGCATGATAAAGTTTTGTCGCAATCGAAGCATTTTTACCTAAGTTATGACGCATAAGGGCAATGGAATGAATCCTGCTCCTATGTCCTGACCTTTGACTCCATTTCGTCCATTTTCAATAGGGTTCGTCCCTAGGTTGTCCCCTACCACATACTAAAATTGCATCGAAATCGAACCATTTTTACGCGAGTTATCGTGCGGACAGACATACAAACAGACGGACAAAGCTGGAGAATATACGCTTCTTGAATCTACGGTTGGAAAGCGTAAAAAATATCCTAACTTAGATTGTACAATCAGTGTTTTTTGCAAAAGACATACCTGAACTATATTAAAAATCAATAACTTTACTTCGATGAAGTTATGATACTTGCTTAGAGGTGGAGCCACTCTTCTTTACCACTACATCGAAGTAAAGTTATTGATTTTTAATATAGTTCAGGTACGTTTTTTGCAAGAAACACCGACTGTACAATATAAGTTAGTACACTGAAATGCCAGAAAAACTGGTACATTGGTAGGTCCCCCACGGGAGCGCAGGACTGCAGAAATACGACGGGGCATGGACTTCACTAGCTTCTGGAAATATGCTGTAGGCAATGCACACCATATTTCCTGCAGAGTGTTCCACAATTCGGGTGTATTCCGAGGTCTCGGATTCCTGTGTTCGATAGCGCGTTGCATGGCATCCCAAATGTGTTCTATCACGTTCAGATCTGGGAACTTGGGTGGGAATGGCAACACCTCAAACTCAGATGAATGCTTCTCTAACCATAATGTGGCGTCCGACACTTGTGTGGAGGTGCATTGTCCTGTTGGAACAGGCCCAACCCATCAGCATGAATGCAGGACATGAACGGGTACACCTCGTCAGAAAATATGCGCACATAGCGTTGGCCTGTCACATACGTTTGTAGACGTACCAGGGGTCCCAGTGAAGTCCAGCTAAACACGCCTCATACCATTACGGAACCCCCACCAGCCGGTACAGTTCCCTGTTGACAGGCGGGATTCATGGCTTCATGGGGTTGGAGCCACACACGAATCCTTCCATCTGCCCGATACAGTTGGAAACGCGACTCGTCAGACCAGACTGCTTGTTTCCAGTCATCAAGTGTCCAGTAGCGGTGTTGCCGTGCCCAAGCGAGGCGCATAGCTCTGTGTCGTGCACCCATCAAGGGGACTCGAGTTGGGCGTCGGCTCCCAAAGCCCATATCGTGCAGGGTACGTTGCACAGTCCGGACGCTGATGCTTGTTGAGGTAAAAAGACATTGGGTGAACGATGTCTTTTTACGGCCACACTGGTATCGTAGGTTGGAGGCTTTGCGGGAATTCTTGTAGTCACGGTACACCCTTGCAATGGATGTCCGTGAAAATTCGAACTTCGTTTCTACCTCCGAAATACTATGGCCCATCTCACGAGCGCCAACTATTACACCGCGTTGAAAATCGTTTAAATCGTTATTACTTGTCATTCTCACGCCGAAAACTGCTCTGACAGCTGGCAAGGATGTCTATCGTTTTATATACGCACTGGCGGACGCAACCGAGTACGCGCATAGGTGACATTGCTATGTATTTTGCATAAGGTTGTCTGTACCAGTTTTTCTGGCACTTCAGTGTGTGTTTTTTTATCAGTGAGCCAATTTTGATGTATGGGAAATCTTTCTTCGTTGAGGAACTAGGGTCCAAATTTTTCCATTGGAAGTATAGGGAGCAAAATCTCTATACGTCCACCTTATTCACAAATAAATCCGCAAGTGTGGAATTACGAGTATTTCAAACCTAACTCTGTGGTTTGAAGATTTTTTAAAAATTCCTGGAGCAATGACCCTATTTGGGCAAAAAGTGTCACAAACATATACCCAGAAAGGTCAGCTCCGTCATGTATAGGCCAACCCTACCCAGCTAACTTGCAAAACTACAATGGCAGGCACATTACTTTAAAATATGTGTATCATCTTTTTTTCTAAATAAGTTCTCCATCAAATAGTCATAGCACCATCAGCAGCATGATTTACACCATTAGCTCAGTCATACAATGATAGAGGTAAATAGACTACGTTTTTTATATGGAGAGTCAGAATTATGAGCTATCTCACAAAACCTGCAGTCCTGATTTAAACATTTGATTTAACCAATAAAGCATTGGCCATGGCACTTCTGTCGCAATAAAAATAAATCACACAAAGCAGTACATACACAAACATACAAAACTTACATTCCGATACTAATTTTAAGGGGATGAACACTTTCAACTCAACCACAACAGATTTTTTTTTTTTTTTTTTTTTTTTGATTGGAGGTTTAACGACCACCGTGAGCAACTCAATGGGCTATGAGCAGTCGCCCGTCCCTAATTTAGGGTCACTGGTTCCAGGGAAGGGAGAGAACCAGTGCCGTAAGACAAACACAACATCCATGCCTGACGGGATTCGAACCCGGACCCCTTACGGACGAACGATCAGAGGCCAACGCCTTAGACCACTGCGCCACCGGGGCGGCCAACAGATTTTTACTGAGAACGATACAACAGGTTGAAAAACTATAGTCCTGACAGTACCCTTTATCTGCATATCCCTGCATTAGGTAAGTCAAAGCCAACTATGAATATAACACTACGGCGCCCCGGTGGCGCAGTGGTCTACGCGATGGCTTCTGATCATTCTGAAAGGGGTCCGAGTTCGAATCCCGGTGAGGCATGGATGTTCTGTTTGTCTTACGGCGCTGGCTCTCTCCCTTCCCTGTAACCAGTGACCCTAAATTAGGGACGGGCGACTGCTTACAGCCGATTGAGTTGCTCACGGTGATCGTTAAACCTCCAATAAAAAAAATATACATAAATACATATATACCATTACTTCGTGCTGTATTGGTGTATTATGCAAACTGAAAAATCTCCCCATCTTTTCAACACAGGAGTATAACAAAAAAATGTTTCAGACAAGAAAACAAGACGAAAGCTATATCAATTAGTCTGTTAACGCATCAGTACTCCACTCTTGCAGGGTGCCTGCAAAGTATATCTGGCCCTCCCAAGAAAAAATATTAGTAAAAAATAAATAAATTATATAACAGTAGAACCTTGATTATCAGACCTAATATGAACCAGCACTAGGTCGAATAATTGGGGAAGTCGGATAATAGAAGTTATGTTTTATTCTAATAAAAAATATTTTAGATAGGAATTATTTTAATTGTCTTTAAACTCTATAATCAACTCTCATCTTCCTAAATGCTTAATCAAATGAAACATAATTCTTTGGTACAATAGAGGAAAATCAAATATAATAAATATATACAGATACATGTGTAGTATACACGTATGTAAGGTACCTGAGCCGAATAAAGTCCGCTTTAAAACATGAATTATCAATGATCTAAGAAAAGATATTTCAGTCTGTCACAATCATACTGAGACTTATTCTTCCCGGCAGTGTCTCGCCATTTTTTTCTCATTAACACATCGGCTGGTGTTGCACCTTCTTCTTGCTCCACGTACGCCAAAGCAGTTTCAAGAGCAGACACAGCATTTGAGTGAGAAATTCTCTGCTCAACTACCTTTTCATGAGATTCTGACGCTACTTCTTGTGACCTTTGTTCGACAAGGCTCACTATCTCTGCATCAGTATAATCTATTGTAATTCTCTGTCGTCGCCTCTTATCCATTGTTGCATGTTTGTTTCCATAACTTCTTACGATTCAGGAAAGGCCCTAGCCATTACAAGCAATGGAATAGGTTCATGACTCCTCTTCTTGTTCAAAAAAGTAGATAGTCTTATGTCACGACTTAACTCAAAGTTTCTGGTTTTACCTCGTTCTATGACTGAGTTACCCAAAACACTATATCCTTCAGATTTACCTTTCTTAGATGATCGGTCAATTCTCCGCCGTTTTAAATTACCTCCAAAAGGGATTCTAAGAGGTGAAATCCACAGCCGCTTTAAGTTTTCGGGAACGCTTTGATCCACGGGATGAATCCAAGACGCCACATTAGGTGGCAAAATTTTCACGATGGTATCGCCATTACGTAGCGTGTCTTCGATTGGATGTGAAAGCGCATTATCGAGAAACAAAATGGCCTATCTTGGAAGTTTTAGCTTCAAATGTTTCTCAACCTTGGACACAAATTCTTCATGGAACTTCAATTATAAGTGTGCACAAATGGTCTAAGCGCAGGCTTCTGACCATTCATCCAAGATGGGGTCCTGATTCGAATCCCGGTGAGGCATGGATGTTGTGTTTGTCTTATGGCACTGGCTCTCTCTCTGTTCCCTGGCACCAGTGGTTCTGAATTAGGGACGGGCGACTGCTTATAATCCATTGAGTTGTTCACAGTGGTCGTTAAACCCTCCCTAAAAAAATTTGTTTTTTAAGGGTACGGCGTCCGATGCCCACCCAAGTTTTCACATGCATTCTCAGACGCAATAACTACCGGTCTTAAACTGAAACAGATCCGCATGTCATAAACTTCTGTTCGTAAATTTTTATTAATATATTTTTTTATTGGAAATTTAGCGACCACCGTGAGCAACTCAGTGGGCTATAAGCCGTCGCCCGTCCCTAATTTAGGACCACTGGTTCCAGGAAAGGGAGAGAGTCAGTGCCATAAGAAAAACACAGCCTCACCAGGATTCGAACCTGTACCCATATCGGACGAATGATAAGAAGCCATCGCTTAGACTACTGGGCCAGCAATATTTCTTCACGCTACGCGAAGGTTTTAGTGGGCAACATTTTTAATTCAAGCCTCTTTCATCAAAATTATAAATCTATTCTAAACAGCAAACTCCTTTCTCAATCGTTTTTTTAAGCGTTTCTTTCAATTAACGTCTCCAGATTACTTTTTCTCCACAAATATTAAGTTGGCGTACACCATTCCGTTTTCCATCTACCAAGCCAGGCATGGCTGTGAAACATTGTTTTCCTGTGGGAAATGCAAACGTAGTGACAAAGCCTTTGCTTCTTGGATTGGTCCTGAAATCGGAGCTCCTCTTTCTCTTAGTTGCACAAACCATAAAAATGTTTCTTCCACTTCACGTCCGCGTACATGCTATACTCTTCTTAGTTTTACGTTATTGTTGTTGATTGGATGTTTAACGACCGCCGTGAGCAACTCAATGGGCTATAAGCAGTCGCCCGTCCCTAATTTAGGGCCACTGGTTCCAGGGAAGAGAGAGAGAGCCAGCACCGTAAGACAAACACAACATCCATGCCTCACCGGGATTCGAACCCGGACCCATCTCAGACGAATGATCAGAAGCCATCGCCTAGACCATTGCGCCACCGGGGCCAAAATTAAAGACGGGCGACTGCTTATAGCAACCAGTTGTCCTAAATTAGGGACGGGCGACTGCTTATAGGAACCAGTGGTCCTAAATAAGGGACGGGCGACTGCTTATAGGCAGTTTTACGTTAAGTAGTCACTACCGTTTTCGCCTTGCACACCGTCAATTTCGCACGATTGTGCATCCAGTTTCCGACGGTAACGAGCCTAACACTAAACTCGACAGCTATCTTCTTATAACACTCCCCTTTATCAAGGCGTTGAAGAGCCTCAAGCTTATTTTGAAGTGAAATACACTTTCTTGCGTTTCGCGGAAATCACTCGTGTTTAGCTTCTTACGGGCCAAAAAAATATCGCGGTGCAGTGCTTCCATAGCACATTTTAAATAACGAGCAATTTTTTTTAACTACGACGCATAAAAGCATTCTTTTCGTAAAACCCTACTTTGAAAAATCATACTCCTGTTCAAAAGATGTGCTCACTTTAGTCAAAAATTCAGAATCACTTTATGTGTGTGTGTGTGTGTGTGTGTGTGTGTTTTGTAGTTTTGTTTTTCAGATATCCAAAAAAAAAGATGTCAAATAAAAGCCTGCTACCTCGGTGGAGCAGTGGTCTAAGCGCTGATTTGTGCCCATTTGTCCTAGATGGGTCCGGTTTGAAACCCGGTGAGGCATGGATGTGTTTATGTTACTGCACTGGCTTTCTCCCTTCCCTGGAACCAATGGCCCTAAAATAGAGACGAGCGACTGCTTATAGCCCAGTGCGTTACTCACGGTGGTCATTAAACCCCAGAATCAAATAGAAAAAAAAACAGATTCTGAAAAGTTTTTTTTTTTTTTGCCTTTTTGATTGAAGGTTTAAAAACCAGCGTGAGCAACTCAATGTACTATAAGCAGTCGTCCGTCCCTAATTAGAGGAAGCCAGTGCCGTAAGACAAAAGCAACATTCACGTCTCACCGGGATTTGAACCTGGACCCTTCACAGACGAATGATCACAAGCCAGCGCTTAGACCACTGCGCCACAGGGGTGACGAAAAGAAAGTTATAAGATCAAAACTGTCACTGGATGTCCTGCATGAAAAAAGACAGCAAAAACAGTCTGGTGAGTGCATTATGTATATATACACTGCTGGACAATTGCTAAGGACGGATCATAAACGGCTATATAGCGCATAAAAAAGTAAGTGTGGTTGGATGCCAAGTAAAATAAAATAATGTCAGAATGCCAGGACATTACAAGAAAGACAATTTATTATACTCTGAAATCCAGAAGGCTTTGGAACGTGTTCAAGGGACAAACAGGCCATTTTGTGCAGAATACGTAAACGTGAAAAAAATGCAATTACCGTCCGCAGGCGTTCCGGCGCAAGATGTCAATACGGGATATGGCCACCATGGAGGGCGATGCAAGATACCACACGTCGTGTCATGCTTTGCACAACATTATCAAGCAGCTGTTGGGGTAATTTATCCCATTCCTCTGTCAGTGCACGGATGAGGGTGTCCTTGTTTATTGGAGGGCATTGGCGACCAGCAAGACTCCTCCCCAAAGCATCCCACACATTTTCAATGGGATTCAGATCTAGAGAACGTGCTGGCCATAAGAGGCGTTGAATATCCTCGCTCTCAAGACACTCCTGGACAGCGACTGTTCGATGACATGTTGCGTTGTCGTCCATGAAAATGAATCTATCACCGACAGCACCACGGAACATGCGAACATGAGGTAGCAGAACATCATTAATGTATCGTTGGCCAGTCATAGTCCCAGTTGGAAGCACATAGAGGGACGTACGGCCATTGATCATGATGCCAGCCCATACCATGACACTACATGTCGGATATCGGTCCCTTTCCTGTATGTTTGCTGGACAATATGCAGTATCACTATCACACCAGATCAGTTGTCGTCGACAATCAGACGATAGACTGTATCTACTCTCATCTGAGAAGAGGACAGTAGACCAGTCGTTATCTGTCCGATTGCGATGTTGATGGCACCATTGCAAACAGGCGGTACGGCGACGTCTGGACAATGGGATGCACACAACAGGACGGCGGGCGTATTGTCCTCCTTCATGCAAACGCCTGGCGACAGTTCTTCGGGAGATCCGCTTGCCAGTAGCAGCCATAAACTGATTTGCTACCTCACTAGCTGTGCTGCGCCGGTGTCTTTTTGTTGATAGCACTATGTACCGATCTTCTGCAGGTGTCGTACTGCGAACACGACCTCCCCCGTGACCTTTGCTACACTCTCCATTTGTTTGAAATGATTTCTAAAGCCTTGAAACAACACTGTGGCTGACGTCGAACTCCCTGGCAACATCTGTTATTTTTCGCCCTTCTTCAATCTTGCCAATAATACGGCGACGCGTAAAATCATCTAGGTGATGTCGAGAAGACATACTGAAAATTGCAAGTTCGTCAATTGATTCTTTCCCTTTCAACTTTGCGTTTGAACAACAACGGTCAATACGCGTCAAATCCTTTATATCTCTTATCAGCGCTATGACGTCACGAACAAGTTCGGCAATCCAAAATTTGCATACGCACAACACGTCTTACTGTATCCCGCACTTATGCTAATTTCCACATTTTCCTGCCTTCCATTTTATGGTTGCTATCGTTGCTATTGTCATCCGTCCTTAGCAATTGTCCGGCAGTGTACATATGGGTCATTCAAAGACTGATCAACAAATTCTAATATTTTGGATTGCATCATAATCATGGATTTTGCTGAAACTCGAGAAGTAGATAGAATATATTTACACAGAAGGCTAAATTCAGAATTTTAATTTGTTCCAATAAAGAGAGGGTTAGGATTTTACCCTCTCTATCGTTATGCGAGACCTTTCTTTACGGTTGTAATTAAAGTGGTACATATGCCGCCAAGGCGGCGCAGTGGTCTAAGCGATGGCCTCTGATCATTCGTCCGAAAGGGGTCAGGGTTCGAATCCCGGTGAAGCATGGATGTTGTGTTTGTCTTACGGCACTAGCTCTCTCCCTTCCTTGGAACTAGTGACCCTAAATTAGGGACGGGCGACTCCTTACAGCCCATTGAGTTACTAACGGTGGTCGTTAAAATTCCAATAAAAAAAAAAAAAAAAAAGAAGTGGTATGTATTACCTGTTTTATTTAACTTTTTTTTTTTGTATTTTCCCCAAATTAATTATTCAGAGGTCATTTTAAAGGTCCTATGTTGCCATCGTTCTAAAACAATACGTAAATTGAAGGAAAATAGTAACTACACTAGAGATCCGATTTATTGTCGTAGGAATATATACACATAAGCGTTTCCAGGCTTTCGCACATCAACCAGATGGCTTTTTCAAGGAAGTTAGACAGAAACTGCGAACTGAATAATAGAACGCTCTAACAATTTGAACTCTGTGACTTGACTCGACAATAAAAGAAGATACGATGTTATATTCATTTAAAGATACGAGGTATCACGTTGGTTGTGCACGTGGTATCTTGATAGGGAGAAGGCGTTACTTGAAGACTAGCGTCTCGAGGTAGAGACATCCACATGTATCGAGTTATCTCATTGGCAGAAATACAACTGGGACCAACCAATTGGCGAACGGCATCGTAACTGCTTTAACAGTTTGGCGGTAATAATGGTGGATAATAGCTGCAAAACATAAAAGCACATCAAATAAATCAAATTTCACCTTAAAATATCAATTGTACAGGACTATCGACAACCGCCAATGAAGAAACTAATGTTAACTAAGATGTAAACAACCTGTGTCACGACTTCGACGACGTATATCTGGCTCAAATTGTATTTCTACCCGAATGAAACAGTACAAATCGAACAACTTAACCTGTTCGCAGTATCCATCCAAATATAATTATTAACTAGATAGAAGTTTTAAAGAAAACTACATACTTATTCTCTCAAACTTACCTCTTCGCAGCGTAGCAGTAGCCATTATCCACCATTATTACCGCCAAACTGTTAAAGCCGTTACGATGCCGTTCGCCAATTGGTTGGTCCCAGTTGTATTGCTGCCAATGAGATAACTCGATACATGTGGATGTCTCTACCTCGAGACGCTAGTTTACTTGAAGAACTGGTTCCAAATTCTTGGCAACTCTAGTGAGACGCTATCATTGTAGGTGATGATCTCCAAGGTTTCCTGAATGACTGTACATTTACGGGTAGAGTAGGTAGCTAATTTCTTTATATCATCCCAACAACTCTACCCATAAATGTACAGCCATTCAGGAAACCTTGGAGATCATCACCAACAATAATAATACTTGCGTCTCACTCGAGTTGCCACGAATTTAGAATCTGTTCAATTAACTCCCCCTCCCTACCAGGATACCTCGTATCTTTAAATGGATATAACGTCGTATCTTTTTATTGTCGAGTCAAGTCACTGCGTTCAAACTGTTAAAGCGTTCTATTATTCAGTTCGCAGTTTCTGTCTGACTTCCTTGAAAACGCCATCCGGTTGATGTGCGAAAGCTTGGAAACGTCTATGTGCATATATCCCTACGCCAATAAATCGGATCACTAGTACAGTTACTATTTTCAACACAATTGGTGTACTGTTCCTCGTTATCAAACTGAATGAACTTTAAAATCAATAAGCATTTTTGAATGGCAAAAATTTGTAAATACACAGTCGAATCACATTATTGTGACCACCAGCTACTTTTGACGCCAACAGCGCATAGCCAATGAAAGAAGGCGCGTGTCGTGAGCTAGCTTGGAGGGTATATAAGGTGTGCTGTAGACATTCTGAAAACATAGTCGCGGGTGGCCTAGTGGTCAGCGTTCGTGACTGCCATGGAGATAACCTCAGGTTCGAACCACTAAAATACCCGCCGTGCGTCGGATGGGCACGTTAAGCCGTCGGACCCCGGTAATAAATAAGGGAGTCTTCCTCTCCCTTTCTACCTCGCTTCCGTGTCACTTTCCTATCGGGCACTGTAGCCCAAATCTCCTAGTTTCCTATTTCTAAGGGTTGTTTAAGACCTGGGGTCAGACACACCCTTCCTAAAATCCTCTACATATGATCTGTCCGATCTGTCTGAAAACATATCACTCCTTGCTGTCATGGATAAAAGGAGAGATCTATCAGATTTGCAAAAAGGTATGATTATCGGGTTTTGGGCGAAGGGTGGAAGTGTTTCTGAAACAGTGCAGCTTGTGAAATGTTCGCGTGCTGCTGTGGTTAAATTGTATAGAGATTGGAGAAATGGCACCATTGCGAGTAAGCGCGGTGGAAACTGCGAAGCACCACGTGCCAGTGGTGTGAGAAGTGAACGTTGGCTTCTAAGGTGCGTGAGGGCCGATCGACCCGCTACAGTGGACCAACTCACTGGCTTAATGAACCAGGGGCTACTGGAAGTGTTTCTAAAATGACAGTTCAGCGAACCCTGCTGCGTATGGGGCTCCGATGCAGATGGATGGTCACTGCACCTATGCTAACGAAGGTGCATCGGCAGAAAAGGCTTACATTTGCGCGGCAGTATCGGAATTGGACCTCCGCTGATTAGCAAAGGATTGCCTTCTACGACGAATCACGTTTTCTGCCTCATCGAACGGATCGACGACGGCATATAAGGCGAGAAACATCGGACAATAAACACTCTTCAACCATTGCCGGAAGAACACAAGCTGGTGAGGGCAGCGTTATGGTCTGGGGAATGTTTTAGTGGCCTTACCTGGGTGACTGGGTCCACTTACGCCTGTGGAAGGCACTATGGATCGTGGTGTGCAAGGAATCCATAATTGCACACCCATACATACTGAATGTCTTCCCTTGGCCGGATGGGATCTTCCAGCACGACAATACGACGTGTCACACAGCTAGAAATGTCCGAGAGTGGTTGGAAGAGCACGATGAAGACTTCACAGTACTTCCCTGACCCCTAATTCCTCAGATTTAAACCCAATTCAGTATCTGTGGGACAACTTCGATCGTGTTGTTCGCTCTATGGATTCTCCACCACGCACCCTTCAGCAGCTGTCAGATGCACTGCAGTCAGCATGGTTACACATAGCTGTGAACACCTTCCAGCACCTTATTGAGTCACTCCTAGCTGCTGTCCGCGCTGCACACGGCAGTTACTCTGGATATTAGCTGTGGTCACAATAATGTGACTTGACCGTGTATATTCATACTAAAAATGAAAAGTTTACATCTTTCCCTTGCAAATGAACTACATTGTTTCCAAATAAATTTTGAAGTTTGTATTCCAAAGTTTACTTAGCTTTTAAGGTTGCTAAATTTCAAAAAAATATAAAACAATGACCCATTTTTATGCTGTAAAACCTGATGTGGGCAACGTATTAAAAATTTGAAAATTGTTGAAACAACCAACGTTTTTAGTTGTATACCTGAAAGTATCATTTTGCATCTGTTTCTACTTTTCTACTTTAAAAAAAAATTCGGAGGGGTCCCCATTTAGTTTTTTATGCTAATGATTTGTATTTTGCTTGTGCATCTGGAAGCGCTTTACGATCACAATTTCATTGACATGTTTATTACATACACACTGTTTTGACTGCCACATTAAAAAACAAGAGGACATCGAATTTTTGGTTGTAATGAGCACATCTTTTGAATCCTTTTCGATAGGAATAAAATATTTCTAAGTCAAAGGGAACACATTCAAAAAAAAAAAAAAAAAAAAAAGAATCAAGCAGATTTCTACAATTAATAAAAATCTACAAATAGCTACAGCACTTTCTCCCACTAGTGGCTGAAAAGTATGTTAGAAAAATTAAGAAACTGTACACAAGTGTTTCTTGTAGATGACAGAAGATATCAGAGACAAAGGGATTTTCAAATCAAACAGTTAGGAGGAGAGAGATACAGAGGAAAACATGATATAAATTTACACCACTTAGCAGAACTTTGAATAATTGAAAGGTAGAAA
Organism: Macrothele yani; assembly: GCA_039090855.1. NCBI lineage: Eukaryota > Metazoa > Arthropoda > Arachnida > Araneae > Macrothelidae > Macrothele > Macrothele yani. The sequence continues at coordinate 174,224,214 of CM076990.1, forward strand.
ATATGTAAATATGTGAAAAGTATTCTTCATAGTAAAAGCTATGCTCAAAGAAAATAATTTTTTAAATGTCTCCTGAAAGCAGAAGAAGCGAGAAAAAGGTTTTGGCCTTCATGCCCCTAGCAGGAAAACTTATTTTAAGAGAGTAATGTTACCCATCTTTACTAAAGTGAATGGTAAAAAAAAAAAAAAAAAAGATCAATACAATTTTTAGAAGCAGAGGTACAGTTACAGAAAGAAATGCATACTACCACCAACTTAGCACTAGAACTGTAAAACTACAAAAACCCACAAGTACAGGCAAAATATTTCATAAAGTAAATGGTATCTGGTATTGAAAGAATTTTTAAACTGGACTTTTAGAAGCAGAACATCGAAATAAACATGAAATATTTGCACCCCTAGCGAGGAAATTTTGCTTTATTTTTGGAGAGAAATGACCACAAATATTTTTCGTATTTAGTATCGTCTGACTGAAAAAGTTTTTTCAATCGAGTTTCTGGAAGACAGATATTGCTGTAAATATTCTGTAAACATAAACGTGAACTTATGCCCTCTGAAGGCAAATTTGTACGTTCAGAAAATGTTTAATTACATGCAAAAGATTTCGTACCAAAAACGCCCTTGGATAAGGAATTTTTCAAATCGTGTTAGAAGCTAAGATAGAGGTAAACAAGATATACATGTACTCCCCTGGTAGAAAAACTATGCATCACTTTAAGCAAAAGATATTTCATCAAGTTTTTTTTTTTTTTGTAGAGAGCAGTATCTGACCACAAAGAATTTTTTCAATTGAATGTTCAGAAGGGCAAATATTGCTGCAAATACATCAGAAACAGAAATATGCATTAATGCCCTCTTGTGATAAAGACATGCTTTGCCAAAAATTAGAAATTTTATGTAAAACATTTCCCACCTCGAGCTCTATCTGTTGCAAAAAGAATTTTTCAAATTGATCACTTAGAAAAAAGAGACATCAGCCATCTGCATTTACTCCATCTGGTGGTGAAGTTGTGCATCAGAAAAAAAAGAAAATGATGGTAAGCATCATTGCTCTTACATTTTGGACTACCCAAAGTAAAAGGAATTTTTCACAACAGACAAATGGTTGCACAGATTGGTGTCAACAGACAGACGAACACAGGAAGTGATACTATGAGCACATACTTTTTTTACAAAAAACATGCTAAAAATTATAATAAATATAGTAAAACCCTCTGTTAATGGACACCTCCAAACAATGGCAAGTTCTGATAGGTACAGAATGGCTGTGGTAGGATTAACATTACAATAACATCCGAACAGGACCTCTTAACAAGTCACCAGGAACCCCAGTCTGTCCTGAAGGAGGTCAGACACTTTGCCCGTATGGATTTTACGCAGTTCCTTCAGTACATCGACTGGAAGAATAAGAGGGGGGGGGCAAAGAATGTTGCTACATGCATTTTTTTTTTATTGGAGGTTTAACGACCACCGTGAGCAACTCAATGGGCTATAAGCAGTCGCCCGTCCCTAATTTAGGGTCACTGGTTCCAGGGAAGGGAGAGAGCCAGTGCCGTAAGACAAACACAACATCCATGCCTCACCGGGATTCGAACCCGGACCCCGTTCGTACGAACAATCAGAGACCATCGCTTAGACCACTGCGCTACCGGGGCGGCACATGCATTACGGCAAGTATGGTGGAATGCTTAAACAAAAATAAAGAAGTAAAGTTTAATTCACTAAGTGGCAGTAATTACTTAAGGGGAGCTCCATATTCTGCGAGTGCTTCAGACCCCCCCCGTCTTTTAAAAATGTTGTCCGTTGGCATTGCTGTAGATTGGCTTTGTCCCTGTGGGTTCTGTTCCTGCTTTCCACTGGCAGCTGGAAAACTCTGCATACACACTTCACTGTCTGCAACATTTTTCTGTTAGAGTAACATAGCGCTCATCATCTTTCACATGGCTGTTTAAGACCAGGGTTCAGGCACTGCCTTCCTGAAATCTTCTACAACATGACTGAATGATTGTAAAAGCTTTGCTAGAGCCGTCCAATTCTAGTGAGCAATAAGGGAAGATAACGAGAAGCAATCGTGCATCTAAACTGCCAGTAACTCATTACAGGGATCATAGCATACTTATAGAAAATTTTAGGAGTGTATTTCAATAAAAACTAGATGTATATTTGTTACCTGCCCTCTTTTTATTCAAGTGTATGTTGAACCAATACACACTACTAGTACCCTATTACGCTTTCTTTTTCAGATTATTTTAAGAAGTAAAACTATTATCTTTGTACTTGAGGCGTTACGCGAAAACTTTTTATACATTACAACATGCTTCGCATTCAAATTTTTTGTGTAACACCTAATATGTATCACACCTTAATATTTTGTTTTTAGGATAAACCCTTGATTAAAAAATTCAAGTTGAAACATTATATATTCAAGTTCCAGTTTAAATATTAATATATTGTTGAACCAGAAGCAATTCACAATTTTTGTAGTGATGTTTTTAGATTTCACATTAAATTATAATAATATCTCAAAAAGGTAATTGAAAATCAAGAACTATGTATAATTGTACATTGAATTATTTTTTCATATTATTGTTTTAACCTTTTCCTGATAAGCCTACCTTTTTCTATATCCACAACAGCTAATTTACTTTCAATTTTCTTCATTTCAGTTGAACCTTGCATGATCAAGTTAAGGGCAACAGCAATTTCAACAGGTTTTTTTTTTTTTTTTTTTTTGCTACAGCTTTTTTAATCCTTTTTGTTCCCTCCTGAATTACTGGTAGAGAGGTTTCTTTATCTTTTCTGATTTACTAAAGTTGATTTATTTCCGCAACATTTTCTTTTATTTTGTCATCAAACTCAGCTTTTCTTTTCTTTTTCTAGCTGTTTTTTCTTTTCTTTTACCTTTTTCAATTCTTCTTCCTTCAAGCTTATCCACATACTCTTTATAAAATTTATGCAAGTCATGAATACTATTTAACAAATTTCTTGCTATGGGAACTTTACTTACACATCCATAGTGTTTAATGGCCCCTTTAATTATTCTTAATGATGTAATAGTCGAGTCTTTTAAGTTAGCCTTGTTCTTCCTCAACAGAGCCGTATTAACCGAAAATGCTCTTTCTGGATCGGCATTATCATGAGGTAAAACTCTATTTAACAAAATATTGAAGAATGATAACACATCCAATATTTTCTTTTAGCAAGACATCTGCTGTTGCATGCTCCCGAAAAATGCTTGTTAGGTATCGGCAAGAAACTGAATTTATTTCTGAAGAGCAGTACCTCAGATACACATCCAACTGCTGTTTAACTTGTGTATTTGTAGTTTCATCAAATGCTATTGTAACCTTTCCTGGGTTATTAGCTACAATGTCTTTTTGCAAATTCTCTTCAAAATATTTTGACAGTCCATGTGATATCACATAAGCCACTTTCTTTTCTTTAAGCTGCATTTTGGCTGCGATAGTAGAATCAGGAAACATTTCTTTGAATAGTTCAACTGTTCCAGAGCATGAAACAAAACACACATTTTCGTTAGCAACTTTCATAGCCCATAAAGCTGCAGCTGCAAATCAAAACTCAGTATTTCACCAGTATTTGTTTTGGACTAAAGATCCCGTTGCCCAAAGGCTTCCAAAGTTCAGCCAAAAGCGAGTCCCAGCTGAGCTGACGTGGGACCACAACGTTAATCGAAGGTCACTGATCACAAGCTATTGCTGCCTGCCGCAGCAACACCCACGTGCCGGCGATCACTACAGGGGGTAATGATCGTTATCCCGTGTATTTTTAATAAATTAGCTTTTTATGAAATTGTATTTAATAATTTCATAAGAAACTAGTATGTTTAATAAATTAGCCTTTTTATAAAAATTTTAGGAAGAATAGTAAATTTTAGGTATAATTTTCGGAATTTAAGGAGGGTCACAAAATATTAGGAATTATAGGAGGAATGCGCTATCTGTCATTATTCCCCTTTTCTTGCTTAACAGAATTCAGCAATAAACAATCACTTACTTTATTCTTCTGAATCTGGACAATGTTGCTCTTGAATGAAGTTAATGTTTTTTGTATATAGGCTAACACTCACACATTTGAATTCTTATTCCTGCATCGCCAGAGGGGTGAAATACATCCGTCTCTAATTCCATATTGACTTACAGGATTTGCTCAACCCAACTGATTAATGAATTGTTTGGCAATCTATAAAACCTAAAAACCAATCCCTTTTCACACATGCCACTAGTAATTTCTACTTTAACCCATGAACTGAAAAGGCTTAAATAAATGTAAATAAATAAAACAGGAGCCATATGGAATATGAAAATAAAAATCTTGTAATAATCAAGCGAATAGATATTCTAACAGAGAAATGTAACATTTGTTTTACATTCATTTTACACAAATACAATGAAGACAGCATGATGGAACAATAAACACAAAACAAAAACACATCAAACATAGAAAATTATTTTAAAATTCTTGCAGTAGACTAGTACTTTATCATTGCTTTTAAAATTAAATCGTGCTTCACCGCCATATGTAACAGCACTTCAGTATCCCTGATGAAGAAGCAGTCTTTTTCTTTTTTACAATATGTATATATATATATATATATTCCTCAACAGAAGTTTGCAAATCACAATCACATTTGATTTTTACTAGCCATTGTATACAACCAAATCTAGAGCACAACTCTCTTTCAATTTTTGTTGAACAAAATACATTTTTGAACTTAAAACCACTTAAATATGAATTAATTGACAAAACACTTGGGGGGGGGCACAAATGAACATAATATGAAAGTTAAGTTATAGTTGTGACTGCTTACAAAAGTGTTACAAGATGGCACTGAATCTGATTAGCCATTAACAAAGAAAATAAACATTTCATTTTATAAGAACATCAATTAGACAGATGGGAACACTTTAAAAAGACTTTGTTTTCATTCATATTAAAAAAACTTTTCTGTGTGACATCCCATAAGTGATAATTTTAAATACTTCAATAAATCAGTGTTAACTTGTAAACCACACAGTCCCTGCAAAGTGTATAAATTTTCCTTCACACAACCATGCTAAGATATAATTAAACAACATGAATTTGAATTTGAAATAGGAATGGTAATAAAAAAATTATGCTTTGTAGACCAAAGCTGCCTAGCTTTAGCAGTTCCACATTTTGTCTAGCATTTGTAAAATGTTAACTTTGACTAGCAATGCTACATTATCGATTGATAAAGCAAACTCAAAAGTTTTATTCAGTTAATGTGAAAATCATATTCCTAAGGATGATAATAATAATAAAAAAAAACTGTCTGACATTCTTAATTGGGTGAATCAGACTTTCGGGATCATTACTGAAGGGTATTAATTGGAACACATGTTTTGATTTGGTGACAGTAAAATATCTTAAGTATGAAAAAAAAAATGTGTGTTAACCATTCTGAAGAACAAATAAGCATACCCTACATAGCTTCATACATCAAATTTTGCAGCTCAGAGAAAAACTGAAGCAGTAAATAAATATTTTGCAGCTTAAACAAGAAAAACTGAAGCAGTAAACAAATGCATATGAATCATCTCCCCTGAAGAAAATACCTTGGTTATTTATGCAAGAGCATTAATGAAAAAACGTTATTCACTGGAACTTTCCACATACTAACAACCATTCCTGGTCCACGTCAAATGTCTGCATTAATTACTAACAACCAGGTAAAACCAATGTTAACCATTCACAATGAAAGTACATTTTGAACTTTAAGTACTGATCAAATAGATCAGTAAAACCCCATTTTCCATGCATTTACTAACAGATGCTAGCTTTAGGTAACTGCACAGACATTATTTTTTTCAGGTAGCCATGCTTTCTTTCAAAGCTTTTCTTGAATTTTATATTCTACATACAAGCCACCACCAAATTCTACATTTCATTTATTCTGTCCCATGCATTATGAATCTGGTACACAAATGAAATTACCATATTTTTGATAAATCTGCTATGCAAACCAAATACCATGGGATACAACTATGGGATTATCCTACCCCCTCCAATATTTTTCCTAGTAGTGCTGCTTATCTAACATTTTTTGCCCTATTTAAATAAGTTTCATTGCATGGCATTTAAACAAAATTAAAAGTGAACTGAGATACTATTAAAAATGAAAAACATTTTCTTTTGCTATTTAAGACTATCACATGCTGTGTTTGCACATTCTTGTAAAATATAAGTATTTAAAATGATTATCAAAAATAAAATAAAATAAAAGTACCCATATTTCATTTTTACAATTTCATTCTTTGTTTCAGCAAGCTTGCCAATGTCTCATATTTTTAACAAATGCCTGGAAATAAAACTATATAGGTACATCATGAATTGGGTTTTAAAAAACATTTAGTACTAGGAATATTTTTTTCATGTTTTGTTTATTTATGAGCAATTATAACTGCATTTCCAATTAATAAAACATCTGTCAAATCTTGTAGTTTACCTTTTTCATGTTCTTTCATTTTCCTCCTAACACACGATACTACCTTTGCATGCCAATCTCTAAGTCTGCCCATCTACCTACTCAAATAATTTGGTAAAGTCAGCATTCCTGATTTGAATCATATTTCAAAAACAATATAATCATTTGTCAACAACAAATTCAGCACATCACACTTGAAAGAAACATTTGATATCAAAGCAGTTGGTACACGGGTACAAAAAAGTTTAGATACTCTTATAAATGCTTATTTTATCTTTTTTAGGAAACCAATTTTTGTGACTTCCACAACTGAAGGAAATTTTTTTATGCTACTGTGGACTGTCTGAGATCTACATTATAGGATCCACTAGTGGTCTTTTTTGTTGTTTAGTTTTTGAGGTTTAATGGGCTCTACACAAGGAGTTAAATTTAGGTTCCACGGAATGAACAGCATTGTGGAACAAACATACCAACCCATACCTTACCCAGGATCTGAACCTAGGACCGAATTCGGGTAATCAGCCAGAAGCCTCCATGCCCCTGACCACTCAAAATCACTAAGGGATGACTGTGTTCATACAATACTAGCCAGCTTATGAAATAATGTGAAGAACAAATTTTGACAGTTAGCCATTAACAGGCAGGCACAAATCAACGGCTGTAACAATTTGGGAAGCGCTTGCAGTTGAATACCAGTCTAGTGCTATTAAAAACAGGTAAAAAGAACAAAAATGTTAATTGCAAAATATGCCTTACATTTTACTCACTTTAACTACACTATACTTATTTTTTCTTTGACTTTTGCCTAAAAAACTGCCAATTTTACTTGTTTTAAAAGGCAAGTCCAATTCGTGCAACTTACTCTTCTTTTTAAAAACGGAGGTAAATTTCATCTCCTCTACATGGAGATAAAAAAAAAATCTCTCCAACTAAAAATCTATTTTTCTATTTAACAATCAGTCTCCTACTTAAAAAGATCTGTCTTATCTGATAAATTTCTGTAGCCTAGTTTCTGGCAATTACACATTTAACAAGGGATCACAAAAATTAGTTAAGTGAATTGGTAACTGAATGTTACACTATAATAATTTAAGTGAGACTGCCACTCTGAATTTTTGATGGAAAATCATCCACTCTATTCTTTGTGAGCCTTGCTCCTGAAGATGCAGTTTTGCTAACTATCATCATAATTATGTTCTGCTAATTAAAGAAACACACCCAACAAACTTACCATTTTGCAACATAAAAAAAAAAAAAAAAAAAAAAAAAATTAATACCATATATCTGACATTTTGTATCTTAGCCTTTTCCCAAATTTAGTTTTCAACTTAATATCCCAATGAGCCTTATAAAACTGAATATAATGAAAGAATTAATTCTAACAACTTATGCTATTAGTAATTACAAAATTCTTAATGTAGCTTGATAATGGTGCAAATTTAATAAAAAGGTACCAAAAGTTCTCGGGATCAAAACAGTTGATATAATTCTAGATTTCTGATGGATTCATAGATCGGAGACAAATTAACAAGTTATGGAATGTGAACAGACAAAGAGAAAACTGAACCAGACCACATACACACCGTACAGTATTTACCGATATTTTGCAGCCTAGATCTACATGAACAAACACTTTTCAAACTGCTTATAATCAGCATTTCCATTTTAATACAGTGGGAAAATATAGTCTTCAAACATATGCCACCACACCTTGTGTACTAAAAATGGATAAAGCACATTTGAAGTAATACACACTAGGAAACAATGCAATGGTGGTAACACTGCATGTCAAGAGCAAATGAAATGAAATATACCATCCTGCTATGTTCAGACAACAGATTTAAGAGCTTTCAAGTATTCAAATCTGTAGAAGATTTTTCACTGAATGTTTAATCAATACGTTTGACTGACTGATGTATCGAACATCTCGATTAAATGTATTGAATGTAGGTATGCAAATATGTCGATTTTAGTTATGCTATAATTAAAATATCTCGCTTATAACAATTAAATTGTATTCAGTACATAATTATCTCATATTACACTATCATTATGCTTCATATACAGAATTTATTTTTCTTTTTGGAGCTGCAGTAACTCCAAAAAGAAAAATAAATTCTTTTTGTAACCTTAAACTGTTGTAACCTTAAACTTTTGTACCAATGTGGTAGTTTAAAAAAAAGGGGGAAGGGGGGGGTTAAGTTTTTTTTTTTTTTTTTTTTTTGCTCTACCACTTGTTTTTATTACAGTTATCAACAAGCCTAATTTTACAATATTTTTACATAGTGTAGACTGCAAGCAGAAGGTGTTGGGATGAAGCTGTGTGAAATTTGGATGAGGTACAGCAGTGGTTGGATAATGAACAGCTAGCTGCATTGGTCCTTTAGGCACTTTATTTATTCTTCATTTACAATTTTTTTAGGTGATGCCCAATGGTGGGTAAAAGAAAGAAAATCTGTAAAATGTGTCGTTCATAAAATAACCACGAAACAAGTAGAATTTCAATAAATTTTAAGGGTAAATGCAAAACCTTCCAATCTTAAAATATAATTTTAAATCTAAATAATTATTTTGATTGACTTAAACATTATGGCCTTTTGTGTACTGCCTCCCTAACTGCTGCCTCTTATTAATCTAATAAAAATAGGCCATAAATTTTGGGGTTTACTTTTAGCCACCCCAATTTGAAATATCTTTTGACATTTGCGTGCGTGTCATGAAAGCAATATGCTTATGTTCGTTTCTACTATGAGATAATGTTGTCTTCATTAAAGTCTGACTACAAAATATTTTTCTGTAACTGTGAGCAAGATTACCTAGATGCAAAAACAATTTTCTATGTGGCATAAATGCATATTTGTCATATTTTGCGTCCAACAGAGGAAAGAGCTGCCAACATATAACTTCTGTTTAAAGCTACTGAAGCATATCAAGCATGTGAAATGAACACATAAACACTGCTGTCTTATCTGCCTGTAAGCATGGTTAGAAGGTGACAGTTCACTAGTTTTTTTTGTTTGTTTCTTTTCTCACTTAACAAGTGATTAGAAAGTAGTTGAAAGTGCAAAATTTGCATATCACCAGTTACAGCAAATGAACATTTCCTCAGATGTGATTTAAAAAAAAACATATTTACATTCTGTTTTCTCCCTCTGTGTCTATACAATTTTTAAGTCAGAAGAGATCTGCCTCAGGAATTTACAATTCAGTTTTAACTTTCAGAAACAAAGGAGGAAATATTTAAATTTCTATGCAACCCATTCCATGCCACAATTCTGCAACTATATTGCCTTACTTTAACAATTCCACTTCTGCCACTGTATGCAACTTCAATAGCAACATACATGTATTTAGCAGAAACAGTGCAATAGTTTTAGAAGTCCTCTAATTTTTAATACACTAAACAGGAATCTAGAATGGTGTGAGCTTAAGTAATACATTCGGCAAATTTTACAATGAAACTAAGTTTCTTCACAACCACCAACAACATGGATGCTAAACGCCAGCCACTTGATCACACACTTGCCTTCAACTGTCAAAGTATTTAATGTGCTATGAAATGAGAATGACTTTGCAAAAGAGAAGAAAATTTAGTTGAATTATATTATTGCCCACCCACCTAAAAAAATTCTGATCAAAAATCCCTACAAATAACTTAAATTAAATTTAATGAAGCAGGCTTAAAAGATTGGCACTAGTGAAATTGCACTCTCCACCAGATCAGAAAATTAGATTGTGAGCTCAGAAATCTCAAAATAAATAAAGTGGGGTAGCTTAAAAATGCAAAAAAATTACTAGAAATCTACACTCCTCAGAATTTTGACCCATTTAATTTTGCAGGGATAATAATAAAAAAAAATGCCAAAGAGTCATGGCTCCCCTCTTTAAGCACCAAGAAAGCGGCACAGAAAATTCAGATGGCACAGGATAACTGTACTTGCTGTGAGAACGAAATAAGGATGCTAACACCTGTGCTTACTTTGGTGAAAAAGCTTTTGAAATGCAGCATCTAGTTCTTCTTCAGATGAAGACAGTGAAGAAGAACTTGCAATTCTCCTTTTAGGCGGATCTCTTCTACGAGCTCTGGGGATACTTGGCTCAGCTCTGGATGCTGGTGCTCTTCTGGAGACTAGAGAAATTGCATTCCCAGATAGCTTTTATGAATTTCTGCACGACCAGAGTATTACAGAGGACCTGAGAAATTTGTGGAGTCGTGGGGGTATTACAGGATAACATAAAAAAAACAAAAACATCAGACTTGGGCTTACCGGGTGTCGCATCCTGAAGGCCCTAATGCAGGGGACATTGAGGGCCTTCAGAGATCTGAGGCACTCATCAGTGGAAACAGATGGAAGTCCCTTCAGAATAAACTTGAAAACCCGTTCCTTTTCAGTTCTCCCAGCAGAGGTAGAAGGTCCTGATGGATGAGAATCTGGCGGTGTTGAAACATCAGCAGTTGCAGTACAAGCAGGAGATTAAGATGACTGCATTAGAGAAGGCCGAAATCTTTCCGTAGATTTTTTAATGTGTCACGAACACTGCCATTTGTGATTAAGATTAGTTTCCTGATTATTCAATGTTTGATTTGATGAGATTATGTTAGAGTTCGTGAAGTTAGAGTTTGTTAAGTTTTCGTGAAGGCAAATGCACTGATAGCTTAACAACCCATTCTCTTGTTCATCAAAATTCTTCTTTAAAAGAAGGAACAATAGTTGCAATCAGTATGATACAAGAATGCCATGCAATAAATATTAGTTGGACAAGCACTGGGACACACACATTCAGCTAAGCTGGAAGATTTTACTACTGACTGCAAAATTTTATACCTTTTATTTCTTAGTTGTGGTGTTCTTTTTGTTTGGGGTCTATCAATCATCAACAGCAACTCAATGGGCCATCCCCAAATTGGGGCCACTGGTTCCAAGGAAGGGAGAAAAGCAGTGCCAAAAGAGAAATGCATCATCCAAGCCTCACCCTGGATTCCAACCCACACCCACCTCAGATGAATTATTAGAAGCCAAAGGTACTTCCATACTAACCTGGTCACTAGGGCAACAATTTTTGGGTTCAAATTGCATCACTTTTCATTTGCACAAAACTAATCTTTGTAGGTTAACTTCAGTGCCATTATTAATGCTCACCTACTGGCTGAAAGGTTTCGAGTCAACTGACCATATATGTTGATACAGAAGAAATAATGCCTTATACCTGCAACCTATACTTTTCAACAAATTTAAGACTGGTGATAATGCATCAACTAACTAGATTTTTTAGTATGTTTTCTAGAATATTTATACTAAGCACTTCCCTAGAAAAAATGTTTTGTTAAATTTTAGGAATTTTTGAGCACCACACTGCTCCCCACTAACCTTTAATTGCTGCATCAAACCAAAACCTTCTGAATGGCAGTTAATTAATATATTATAAATTAGGAAGCATTTATAATGTACAATAAAAATAATTATTTTTCTTCAGAACTGGGTAAAAGTTGAACTTGGCAACACATTTTGGAAGTAGCCGCAAAATAACTGACCATCTATCTACAGTTATTCTACAGAAATTGAATGTGAACCATCCAGTGAAAGGTGATAATTTCAATATTGTGGAAGTATAACATACACCGATCAGCCATTACATTACAACCACCTACCTAATAAGCTGTAGGACCCCCTTTAGCCCGCAAAAAGCGGCCACTCTGTGAGGCATCAATTCCATGAGATGGCGATAGGTATCCTGGGATATCTGGTACCATAATGTCAACAGCAGGTCCTCCAGTTCCCATGCATTTCAGGGTGGTGGTGATTTAGCACAAACCCCTTATCCATGTCAAACCACATAAGTTTGATTGGGTTAATGTCAGATGAATTTGGAGGCCAGGGCATTTACAGAAAGTCACAAGCATGTTCCGCGAACCACCCCTTGATGATTCTGGGAGTGTGGCATAGCGCATTATCCTGTTGGTAATGGCCTTCTTCAGCAGGGAACACAGTTGTCATGAATGGGTGAACTTAGTCACAACAATGTTCAGATAGCTGACAGCTGTCACGGATTGTGCTATTGGGATGTTGGGGCCTAAAGTGTTCCAAGAAAACATTGCCCAGAGCACAACACTGCCAACGACAACCTGTTTCCGTTGGTAATCCAGGTGCCATAGTCTCTATTGGTAATTGGTGTATCCGCGCTCGGCTGTCTACGTGATGCACCAGGAATCTTGATTCGTCAGACCAGGTGACTTTCTTCCAATAATGCACAGTCCAATCGCGATGATCTTGGGCCCATTTCATACGTTGTTAGCAATGACGTGGCATGGGGACCCGGCTGGGTCTTCAACTATGCAGGCAATGCACAGAAGGCTGCGATGAACTGTGTGCTGTGACACATTGCCCTGATCACCACTGTTGTAGCTGCAGATGATTTATTGCACTGTGGCCCTGCGGTCATTGTGAACAATGCACAACAGTCTCCTCTCTCCTCTGGCATCAATGAGCACCAGACGACACACAGCTGGACAACATTTGGCCATCTATGCACCACTTTTGATACGTACTCACTACAGCGGCACGTGAACAACCCACAAGCCATGCCGTTTCTGATATCGTAGTTCCGAAGCGCCATGCCATCACAATTTGTCCTTTATCAAACTTCGATATATCGGCGGCTTTTCCCATTCTGACTCCGAACCTCTACTAAACTAAAGCCGGTCCTCAGGTTGTATATATACTGCCCTATGAACTTTATCTGCACCACCGTTCGGTCTCCAGGAGCGCTCATTTCTCTAGGCTGGGGGTGGTCATAATGTAATGGCTCATTGGTGTATATCAATCCAATTACCATCATTTTAAAAAGGGAATACAAAAAGTCAAATTTATAGCCATAGCAGAAACCAGATAGGACACCTGTCAAGACTTAACTCAAGGGCAGGAACAAAACACTATTCTAAAATACAGCAGGTGTATCTAAAATCTCAATAAAAAATCAAAAGGAAGTGAAACCACTGGTATACGAAGTACTAAACAAAACTCAGGAATTCATCAAAATGAACACTTGAAAGATTGGGGCAAAATGAGGGGAGGGGGTGGGGGCAAATAACCATGCTTCAACACTGCCAAAGAATAATGCTGTACCAGCCTGGGAAATAATAGAATCAGTCAGTTTGCAAAATGTCATTAGTAAGAAAACAAAAACTTACAACTGCAGCACTAACACTCCTATAGAATTATCCCAGGCCTGGGAAACCATTATACAAGAAGTAACGAAGGATAATAGGGAAGCCTAAAAGGAAAATATTTATCTAGAAACAACACACCACAAAATGACTGAAATACAGAGATCAGATATGTCAGTGGGAAATCGGCACAAAGTAACAAGCTCTCTTCTGAAGTTTTAGCATTACTATTTTAACATTCTTCAGTCACTTTTGCTATATCAAGAAACAAAAAGAGCAAGCATTTTCCTGTTCTTTGAAAAGAAATCAAACTTCAAAATCTGGACTAGCCAGTTTCTGAAATTTAGGTTCTTTTAAACAAAAGGAAAAATGCTTGCTCTGTTTGTTGATCTAGCAAGACAGGAAGGACTACGGAACAAAAAAAAAATTGCATTTTAGGTGAAATTAAGTTTTAAAATAGGTACTACCTTTGCTTATTCGGCAGTGAAAATGATTTAATGGGTCACAGATTGGTGTTGATTCCATCGCAGACAGGTGTCGATTTTGAAATTTAATTTCACTATCAAAAAATGGGGAGAGGGCAAAATTGCTTGGATTTTTAATTGAAATTGGCAAAAGTAGGAAAACATGCATTTCACTAGGAAAACTTAAAAAGTAGAAAGCCACTGGTTTGCACTGTTATATAAAAAAAAAAAAGTCAGAAACATGATTAGAAAAATATTAAAAATGAGGAATGCAATTAGTAAAGGAAATAAAAAGAAGCAAGGTTCTTGCCAAAGAAAAGGCAAAATGAGGAAAATCGTGGAATATCGTTCAAGTTTATACAACAATTATGTTGTATTGTTATTTACTGTTTCACAAGTTAATTGATAGTTCTAGCTACTTGGGAGTACTATTTATTGCACATTGAGAACTATATATATTATCAACATACTTATAAATTTAACATAGTTTTTTATTGTTCTTACCTTTCTTTAGCATAAATTGTCTTTCCTGCTCTATATCGTTCAGTCAACAGGTGTGGCCATCCAAGTGTGCTCGAAGTATCACATTGAAAAATTGTTCTTGTTGTCACTTCAGTTAATTAAAATATAATAAAATTGCTTGAAGTAAGACTATAAAAGATGAATGAATGTTTAAAAGACTTTGGATGATGTACTAAAAGAAATACAATTTCTTTTTCCAGTAAATAACAAAAGAAATAGAATTTCTTTTACTACATCATCCAAAGTCTTTTAAACATTCATTCATCTTTCATAGTCTTAATTCAAGCAATTTTATTATATTTTAATTAACTGAAGTGACAACGACAACAATTTTTGAATGTGATACTTCGAGCACACTAGGATGGCCACACCTGTTGACTGAACAATATAGAGCGGGAAATACAACCTATGCTAAAAAAAGGTAAGAACAACAAAAAAACTATGTTAAAGTTATAAGTATGATGATAATACACTGCCGGACAATTGCTAAGGACGGATGACAATAGCAACGATAGCAACCATAAAATGGAAGGCAGGAAAATGTGGAAATTAGCATAAGTGCGGGATACAGTAAGACGTGTTGTGCGTATGCAAATTTTGGATTGCTGAACTTGTTTGTGACATCATAGCGCTGATAAGAGATATAAAGGATTTGACGCGTATTGACTGTTTTTGTTCAAATGCAAAGTTGAAAGGGAAAGAATCAATTGACGAACTTGCAATTTTCAGTATGTCTTCCAGACATCACCTAGATGATTTTACGCATGGCCGTATTATTGGCAAGATTGAAGAAGGGCGAAAAATAACAGATGTTGCCAGGGAGTTCAACGTCAGCCACAGTGTTGTTTCAAGGCTTAGGAAATCATTTCAAACAAATGGAGAGTGTAGCAAACGTCACGGGGGAGGTCGTGATCGCAGTACGCCACCTGCAGAAGATCGGTACATAGTGCTATCAACAAAAAGACACCAGCGCAGCACAGCTAGTGAGGTAGCAAATCAGTTTATGGCTGCTACTGGCAAGCGGATCTCCCAAAAAACTGTCGCCAGACGTTTGCATGAAGGAGGACTATACGCCCGCCGTCCTGTTGTGTGCATCCTATTGTCCAGACGTCACCGTACCGCCCGTTTGCAATGGTGCTATCAACATCACAATTGGACTGATAACGACAAGTCTGCTTGCCTCTTCTCAGATGAGAGTAGATACAGTCTATCGTCTGATTGTCGACGACAACTGATCTGGCATGATTGTGGTACTGCATATTGTCCAGCAAACATACAGGAAAGGAATGTAGTGTCATGGTATGGTCTGGCATTATGATCAATGGCCGTACGTCCCTCTATGTGCTTCCAACTGGGACTATGACTGGCCAACGATACATTAATGATGTTCTGCTACCTCATGTTCGCATGTTCCGTGGTGCTGTCGGTGATAGATTCATTTTCATGGACAACGCAACATGTCATCGAACAGTCGCTGTCCAGGAGTGTCTTGAGAGCGAGGATATTCAACGCCTCGTACGGCCAGCACGTTCTCCAGATCTGAATCCCATTGAAAATGTGTGGGATGCTTTGGGGAGGAGTCTTGCTGGTCGCCAATGCCCTCCAATAAACAAGGACACCCTCATCCGTGCACTGACAGAGGAATGGGATAAATTACCCCAACAGCTGCTTGATAATGTTGTGCAAAGCATGACACGACGTGTGGAATCTTGCATCGCCCTCCATGGTGGCCATATCCCGTATTGACATCTTACGCCGGAACACCTGCGGACGGTAATTGCATTTTTTTCACGTTTACGTATTCTGCACAAAATGGCCTGTTTGTCCCTTGAACACGTTCCAAAGCCTTCTGGATTTCAGAGTCCAATAAATTGTCTTTCTTGTAATGTCCTGGCATTCTGACATTATTTTATTTCACTTGGCATCCAACCGCACTTACTTTTTTATGCGCTATATAGCCGTTTATGATCCGTCCTTAGCAATTGTCCAGCAGTGTATATATAGTTCTCAATGTGCAGTAAATAGTACTCCCGAGTAGCTAGAACTATCAATTAATGTGTGAAACAGTAAATAACAATACAACATAATTGTTGTATAAACTTGAATGACTTATGGAAGCCACGTAATACTGTTCAAGATTTTGAACAAAGTATAAATGGAATATTGTCATTGTTAGAACCACGACCTACGACTATAATCCTACGACTTTTTTAAGAACCTGGTAGACACCCCTGTTGCAGCATATGAAAAAAATACGAAGGAAAAGAAAACCCTTTTTATTGGAGGGAAAAAAAAAAAAGATTTATTTCAGCATCTTGGGAAGATTTTATGAAATACATAAAAAAAAAAACCAGGATAAAATGGCAGGAAATTGAGAAAAGGTGCAAAAAATCAGGAATTTTCCAATTAAGTTGGAAGCATTGGCAGCTATGCAAACCCATGCAAATCATTGATGATGGAATCTTTTTTTTTTTAAGTCCTTTTTTAATTTTCTTTTTTGAGGAGTTGTTTTAAAAACTGGTGATTTTCAGAGAATCCAAATCTAAGCTGTGACTAGTTTCTCTAACATGCTGTTTATGGTCTGCAACCTGTCTCGCCTACGTAATATAGTCCACAATTACATTTTACTTCTTCACATATTACACCTTGCATTTTTTCACTTTGAATTATCCTTGGGGAACATTTTTTTTTTACTTTTTTTTTTTAATTTGGAGCTAATGTTATTACCTTCTGCTCTCTCTAGTTTCTCTTTAACGATTCAAATGAATCTTTGCGATAGTTTTTCTAGTGAATTTTATTTCTTGCTTTTAAGTCCTTGTTAACTATTTAAAAAACTGTTGAAGTCACTTTTTGGATAGTTATTTTCTACAAAGATGCATTTAAGTTCTTTTTTTGTGAGTTTTTTTCATCTCTGCTGTGGTAATTAACTTATTTATTTTTTCTAAGAACTGACTTGCAACATTTACATTTATAGAATATGGATGGTTGTCTGCAAGAATAACAGCAACTGTCAAGGTTAACCACAACAATGATGATAGTGGAGTAAAAGAGTGGCAACAAATGACTGCCTGGAAAAGGATTTTTGCCAAAAATTCACACATTGTTTATGAATAAATACCCTAGTTTGTGGACCTTAACTAAAAGAGACACACAAACGCTGCAGACAACTCAGAGAAGCATAGCATGGAAAGGTGCATGCTTGGTTTAACCAGGAGAGATAAGAAGAAGAACTCGTGGATAAGAAAAATGACAAAAGTGGAACACATCATGATCAGAGTAAAATTTCTGTATTGGCAATGGGCTGGACATACTGCTAGAAGAACAGACCATCGATGGACAGTCAAAATTTTACATTGGATTCCAAGGGACAGGAAAAGACCCAGAAGAAGACCACATGGGAGATGGGTGGATGAAATTCGAAAGTATGCGGTAGTAACATGGAGGAGACTGGCACAAGACAGACTGTTGTGAAAGAGGCTTGAAGAGAACTTCGTCCAACAGTGGATTGATAATGGTTGACAATGATGATGATCCGAGTTAAAATATCCCTTATAAAACTTACATCAGTTCAGTTTTGAATTTATAGAAATAAGAAGCCCATTTTCAAAAAGACAAGCTTCACTTTTAGTGGATTGATATTTCTTTCTTGTAGGGCACACTTTACTTTTGATTGAACAAAGCATGCTCAAGTGACGTATGAAGGAATAAAAATACCAGAAACAGAAAAAACTCCTCTGATGATGTGCCACCTTCATGTCCTGATGAGCAGAATGCTAAATGCACTACAAAGCACACAATGCAAAATATCTTCCAATTAAATTGGTGGTTGGTTGTTAACTCCCAACTGCGCACAACTTACATATTCTACACAACAATACAAATGGCCCAGACTGAGAGCAAGCCCCATAACTGAAATCCCTGGCAACAGGAATTTCTGTCTTGGGATTAACAATAAAAGTGACTTCTGAACCACAGTGGGATTCAGAAGCAGTGTGACATAGACCTGGGACCCACTGGCAAATGAAGCAATTATTCTTGGTTTCCCCTTAAAACAAAGATATTCACAAGAGTAAGAAAAATATCTAAGATTGGTCTTTCTTTGCACCAGAATAATCCTTTATTCACAGGGTCACCCCAGGGCTTTAGAGAGAGTAAGGGCTGGCTCACTGGGTGTGTGGACGTGGACCTCTCTCACTTAGGAGCGTGACGTCACTGTGAGGACTCTCGCAGCTGCGGAGGACTCAGAGCAAAGCACGTGCACATTGTTTACATTTACGTAGTTCCAAATACTAATCTGTCAATTTCATTTCCCTTTATTGTGTCTATTTGGAAGTTCAATTATAATAAAGAAAACTTCAAGAAAGAAGTGCGGCACAACAATTAATGTTCTTACTGGGCTGAGCTTGTCCATCTTCATGAAGGTTCCTAATATTAAACTAAATTTTTCTAATGGTGAATTTAATTTACTTTGGTTTCACAACAATAAATATTAATTAAAAGAAACAAAGCTTTGTTGTGATTAATATGCCAAATTCATATAAGTATGCAAATGTTCAGGAAATGATGTTTTGCATGATACCCTTTTCTCAACGAAAACCTGTTTCACATACTGACTAGAAAACTGTTTCAAAATATTCAATGGTTTTCATTCAAGAGCCAGAATTCAAATTTTCAACATTCCCAGATATGGTGCCAAGAGATGGATTTTTGTCCCATATAAGACAGACAATATAATCTGCAATAAAAGCGAACGCCTGTTTCTTGGCCTCATACTTTTAGTTTATTTATTTATTTATTTTACTTATTGATTTTTCACATATTTTATACGCCCACTTTTCTAGCCATGGTTTACCACAATTTTTTTCTAAAGCTATGTATTTGCGATTTATGTACCCTGAAAATATTTTTACTAACTTTCTTCATAAGAAGCGGAACGTTGTGGAGAATTCCTGGGCGACAAATAAATTTGACACATTATCGTTTTAATGTGCTTCTTGCCCTTGGTAAAGTGATGGCAATTTAATCCTTCCAGAAATCATAAGCTCGCCTAGAAATAGCTCTAGTCACTGTGCCACCAGAAAATTTCCCCTGTCTACTTTTTTTGTTTTGTTTGTTTTTGTTTTCATTGCAATGCATTTTACCTGTGAAAGAGTGAAACTTCCTAAATGTTTATTTCCCCCTGTAGCAGCTTTTTGTTTTCATATGTTCTGGTAAATAGTCTTTTTGTTATAAGCAAAATTTCTGATCCGTGACTTTTCCGATCAGTTCTTGATTTTAAAAGCTACTTTTCAGGTCTCAAAAGTCTGCTGAAATCTTTGTTTTTCTTTTTTAAGCTACATCTCTTTTTCCTCCATGATAACTCTTTTAGTGAGAATTTTGTTGTTCTTTTCCATTTCTAAATAAGATATGCACATATTGTTGTATATGTTATTTCCTCTTCTGAATGTTCTTTTTCATGGATAATGACATCCTTCTCAATGCGCACTTTTTAGGACTAAGTTTTGTCATACAATCCAGAGCATTTGATGAATACATCTCTTCATTTGCCCGTGTTCTTGTACATCTAGTACATTGGTTCATCTTACACATTGTCAGTTCAAACTTTGCACAGCTATACGTTTCAGAAGTTTTCTCTCTGGAAGTCTAAGCAGGTGATTTTTCATATCGTCTTCAGTTTGAATTGTGGAAATGATCACTAAAAATTCTTACTGTTTCAGCTTTAAAGCTATCTGCATGCTTGCATTTAATAACCCATTTGGTAATTTATACAAATTTGAAATTTTCAAAGCATTTCAGTGATTCTGACAAAATTATCTTTAAACCTATCAGCATTTTGAAACAGTAAAGCTAAGCCACCCTTTTGAATTTTTTGGTTTTCAGACTTTTTTTTTTTTTTTTTTTTTTTTTTTTTTAGGTGTAGAAGTGGTAGAAAAATTCAAGCAATGTTTCAAAGCCGTTTTTTTTTTTTTTCCCCTTTTCTTTTTGGTTTCCGTGCATTTGCAGGTATCTGGACTTTAACACCTACTAAGCATGCCAATTTTTTAGATCTCTAGGTCATTTAGAAGTGGTCAAATAATTTGCAAAAAAATTCAAGCAGACAATGTTCCAAAGCCACCATTTTGATTTATTTTTTTCGTTTTGTTTTTGTACTTACGGACCTTAAGACCTATCAGCATGCCAATTTTCAGATCTCTAGGTCATTCAGAAATGGTCGAACCATTTTCAGATGAGCACATTCGCATTTTTCCCTCTTTGCTTTTTATATACGAGGCAAAAGCCTATATTTACATAGGTATTCACGTATGCCGGCCGAAAACACCGAACTTTAAAAGCGTCGCTACGTCATTAAGCATTGGTGTCATTACCAGTTTGATTGTAGCCTGACCTTTCAGCCAATGAGCAGAGAGTGCTAAAAATAGCTGCATCACCATGGCAGCAGGTCATGGGACCAGAACTTTCCTGTGTGGTTAAGGCCAAAAGCAGAATAAGCCATTCATTTCTTTCCTTTGTCTTTAAAAAATGCTTAAAAATCAGAAAATGACTTTTTCTTAATTTTTTTTTCTGTAAAAGAGGGATGATAGTTGTGAGTTTATGCTGTAAAAATTGCAACGTGTTATGATTTATAGTTTGCCATATCATCATCATCATCATTGTCAACCATTATCAATCCACTGCTGGACGAAGGTCTCCCCAAGTTTCCTCCACAACGGTCTGTCTTGTGCCAGTCTCCTCCATGTCACCCCTGCATACTTTCGAATTTCATCCACCCATCTCCCATGTGGTCTTCTTCTGGGTCTTTTCCTGTCCCTTGGAATCCAATCTAAAATTTCGGCTGTCCATCGATGATCTGTCCTTCTGGCAGTATGTCCAGCCCATTGCCATTTCAGGGATTTAACTCTGATCATGATGTCTTCCACTCTTGTCATTTTTCGGATCCACGAGTTCCTCTTCTTATCTCTCCTGGTTACACCAAGTATGCACCTCTCCATGCTTCTTTGAGTTGTCTGCAGCCTTTGTATGTCTCTTTTAGTTAAGGTCCACGTCTCTGCACCATATGTAAGCACTGGAAGGATGCATTGATCAAACACTTTTCTTTTAAGACATAATGGCATATTGCTCTTGAAAATTATGCTGTTTCTTCCAAAAGCTCTCCAGGCAAGTTTTGTACGCCGATTAATTTCTTCACCAATGTGACCCTCACTTGATATCTGCTGTCCAAGATAAACGTACGTGTCTGTTATCTCCAGCTTTTCTCCATCAATCGATAAATCTTCATTTCTTGTAAAAGCATTGAACATCACTTTTGTCTTCTGAAAGTTCATTTTTAATCCCACTTCTTTACTCTTGTCAGCAAGTTCCTGGATCATACTCTGCAGCTGTGATGGGGTAGTTGCAAAAATGATTACATCATCAGCAAAACGAAGGTGGGTTAGATAATCTCCATTAATCTTTATCCCCTTGTTTTCCCAGCTCAGCGACTGAAAAACACCCTCCAATGTGGCATTAAAGAGCTTCGGAGATATGGTGTCACCTTGTCTCACTCCCTTTCCAATTTTTACGTGTGTTGTATTTTCAAACAGCCGAATCTTTGCACTTGCATTTTCATAGATGTTATTAATAATATTAATGTATGCATCTTCAATACCGCAGGTTTTCAGAGCCATTGTAACTGCTGATGGTTTCACCGAATCAAAGGCTTTTTCATAATCGATAAAAGCCATGCACAATGGAAGTTCATATTCCCTCGCTCTTTCAATTAGTTCTCTCAGCACGTGGATATGATCTATTGTGCTGTAGCCACTCCTGAATCCAGCTTGTTCTCTCGGTTGAGCCATGTCCAACCGAGAGAACAAGCTGTTTCCAACCGAGAGAACTAGCTCTATAGCAACGTTTGCCATATATCCATTTTTAAATGGATTTCCATAGTGAAATAGAGAATTTTGTGAAATTTAGAAATTTAATTTCTTATAAACTAAACCGAAATTCAAAAAAAGGGCGATGAGATGCAAAAATTCATCATGACCCTACATGCCTACAAATTTTTGTGGTTCTGTTGCTGTTAGTGTGTCCAGAATGCGAACTGATAGCACCTTTTTGCTTACCTTGAATTTTAACTACAATAGCTCTTGAAGTATCGCCAGAATCGAAAAACAGTTTTTTCAGCATGTTCTCCGAACAATTCTCAACAAACGATGCAAATTTCATATTTTTGTGTTCAATACTTTTTTGCGCTGCGAGCTAGAAAAGTGCGAGTGTTGCGAAATTTCTGAAACAGCGGCAGTTATTTTTTTCTTAGAATGGAGAGATATATTTTTTAATTTGAAGCATATACATAACAGTCTAATGTGTCTTCTTCAGTTTTTCTTATCTAAATCACATTTCAAGTCAGAAAACTTATGTATCTCTTCATTTTAGTTTGTTACAGAATTTGCAAACATGCTTCTGCATCATGTCGGTATGCAGAAAATTTGTGAAACTACCAACATCTACTGTTTTAGCAACCCATGCAATACTTCTTTTCTCTAGCCTTGTTTAGTGAAGCACTTTGGCCAAAAATATGAAAAGATAAAAACAGCACAAAAAAACTAAATAATCGCATGTAGTTTTCAGGGAGAAAAAAAAAAAAGATTTCCGGTTACAACTATTCTTAATTGCAAAATTTCAGCACTTCCCCATTTTTTTTAATTCCTGCTTTAAATCCTAGGTTTAAAGCTTAAATACATCACAATAAAAATTTTCAGCCTTCAAAAATTTCCTTTTGTTAACTTCTCACCCCCCCCCTCCCACCAAAAAAAACATCGCAAGAAAATTCCACACCCCTCAATATGAAATCGTAGACAAACTACTGAATCCATTCCTTTAGAATACCATCATTTACATGAAAAACGTAATGAACCACACACCTGGTCCATGATTTCCTTCTATTTTAACAACTAACCACAAGCCAGCTGCACAAAATAAAGGTATTTTGTAAATTAAAAATAAGTAACAGACGTTCACAAAGAAATGCAAGCAAAAATGTCACTCCGTTTTCAGGTTTACCACCAAAAGATTAGAGACTCGTGGGGTACAGTCCTGAAAAGCGATGCAGTCCTCTTCACAGAGCCCACAAACTGTTCCCTCGCAGCAGCTTAAAATACTCGTCCTACAACAAAGGAATGACCCAGCCCTTTTATTTCTACAGCCCTGGGTTACACAAGGGTTGTAAAGTAATGCAAGAGTGGGCATAACTTTTTTATCAATCGACAGAAGTCATTCAAATTGCATGTGTTGGTACAGTAACTCTTCCTCTATAGCAACACTTCTTCTTCACTGCAGGTAAATATGGATTCAAAGCAGAAGCAACATGCCATCACTGAATTCTTGATGAAGGAAGGATGCAGGCTGTCTGACATCCCCAGAAGGCTACAGAATGTTTATGGAGATTGACACCATTGACAAGAGCAATGTCAATGGTGTTAATCCCCATAAACATTCTGTAGCAATTCTGTATGGGATGACACCATTGACAAGAGCAATGTCAATGGTGTTAATCTCCATAAACCTTCTGTAGCAATTCTGTATGGGATGACACCATTGACAAGAGCAATGTGCACAGAAGGATGAAACAGTTTGAAGCAGGTGAAATCAGCACTGAAGACAAACCACACAGTGGGAGACCATCATCTGCGACCACGGACATGAATCGTCAGCGAGTGGATGAATTGATTTCAGCAGAGACAAGTCACAGTTTGTTCTACAACTGGACTGGTTTGTTTTTTTATTGGAGGTTTAACGACCACCTTGAGCAACTCAATGGGCTATAAGCAGTCGCCCATCCCTAATTTAGGGTCACTGGTTCCAGGGAAGGGAGAGAGCCAGTGCTGTAAGACAAGCACAACATCCATGCCTCACTGGGATTCGAACCCGAACTCCTTTCGGACGAACGATCAGAGGCCATCACTTAGACCACTGCACCACCGGGGCGGCCAAACTGGACTGCGGTCACAATGCCATACAAAAGATGGAAGATTTAGGGTATTGGAAAGTGTGTGCAAAGTGGGCAGTTGACACCCAATTTGAAGGAGAGGAGGGTGGAAGTCTGCTCTGATCTGCTGGAAGCATTTGAAGCCAATGAAGATACGTGTTTTTCCAATCTGGTGGCAAGGGATGACACGACGTGGGCATATCTTTATGATCCAGAAAAGAAGAATCAATCCATGGAATGACATCACACCTCTTCACCAAGGCCTAAGAAGTTCAAGAGCCAGTGATCAGCACAGAATGTCATGGTGACTATTTTTTGGGACGACAGATGTCATTCTCCTCGATTTTCTGGAATGTGGCCGCACCGTGACCAGCGAGTGGTACATTGAGACACTCAAGAATCTCAGAAAAACCATAAGGAGGAAGAGAATGGACAAGAATCTGAAAATGATCCACATTCATTATGACAAGGTGAAACCATAGACATCTTGGGTAACAAATCAGGCGATCAGCAGATTAGGCTGGTCAGTAGTTCCCCATCCACCTAAATCTGGGGCCCTCAGACTTCCACCTGTTTGATCCACTGGAGGACAGTTTCCGGCGACAACGATTTGATGACAAAGACGAGGTGAAAGTGGCTGTTAAGAAGTGCGTACAATAGTCCACACCTGAATTTTTTCAAAGAGAATGCGAGAGTTGGGTTCAACGATGGCGCAAATGCATCGCTTGTGATGGAGACTATGTTGAGTGGTACCTTTGTACAGAGAGAGTTACTCTACCAACATGTACAATTTGAACGACATCTGTCAGTTAATGCCCACCTTTGCATTACTTTTGATACAACCTCGTACTATACAGAAATATAAATGTAGATTTTAAACCTATTCATGAATACGGAAAATATTTTTAAACAACTAATTTAATATGCAGTGTGGTATGTTTCTTTTGGTGACTAAGTTTCACCTTACACTACCCCCTCCCCTTCCTTTAGTTCTCACCTACAATTAAATCATAAATTGAAATATGTATCTTAGTACACACTATACAGCTGTATCTCTATTCCTGTGCTTCAGCCTGGATGCATAATTACATTGAACATTTCATTATATCACTTTGTCTTCTTCCAACATTAGAAAATCTGTTCAACATAAGGAAAACTGCAGCTTTTGAAAATTTTGGCAAAAATACTACAAGAAACATCAGTATCTACATGGACAGTCGGTGATATACAGAATAACTATACAAGAATGCACTGAAACTTGAAATCTCATTTCAAAAAAAAAAAAAAAAAAAAAAAAAAAAAAAAGATGAAAACAGATGTACAGACAATTCGCAGAAAAAAAAAATTATGATCTTTCCCTGCCGATACAATTTCTGAAGATGCTACAACTGTACACATTTACAAACACATTCAAATGCTTTGGGCACGAACAAAATGAACACCATAATGAAATTAAAGTTCAGTACCACATACACACTTAAAAGTTATCTAAAATAGGGTAGTACATTTTGGGAGTTTATCATAAAATTATTTCACACCTAGTGGCTACGACATAGCAAAAATAGTTCTCAATAATCCATGTTTACATTAAAAAACCACTATAAAATGGGCATTCCCAAAGGTCTGCAAGGCTTGTGTGTACAGAACTTCAAGTAAATGACATAACAACTGACAAGAAAAGAGCGCCATCTTTGCGCGTGGTTATCAGAGAATGTCGTTATACTTAAGTAGTGAGCCATCTATTATTACTTTACAAACAACACACTGTGATAGGATATCTATCTGAAACACATATTAATTGTATTAAAATGTAAGTAAATACTGAAGTATAATGTGCATTGCATGCTATTCAAGCTCGGAAAATTGTATTAAATCACAAAATGAAATAATACAATGCTTTCTATCATAACAATTAAACAGTGGTCAAATATTTATCTCATTACTCACCAAGTTCAGTCATTTTGCAGTCACATAATTCAAAAATACACATGTACCTGAAACTGTGAAACTTAGAGAGTATCATGTGAACATCAAAATTCTCACATTTTGTGGCTTCATGGGTAAGGAAGACCCACGGGATCTCCAGAAATGACCATGTCAAATCAGCACATCAAAAGTAACATTTTTGACCTAGACCCTTTTAATTTTCATGAAAGTTTGCAAACTAGAAGGCTCTATACCAGTGGTTCCCAATGTGGGGTGCATGCCCCACAGGGGGGGGCAATTTGATTTTTAAGGGGGCAATTAGAGAATGAGCACACTAAATACTTTTTTACTTTCTTTTAAGATTGCCAGATGAGCACACTAAATACTTTTTAACTTTCTTCTAAGATTGCCAGATGAGCACACTAAATACTTTTTACTTTCTTCTAAGATCTAAGGTTTGTGAGATCCTCTGCAGCAGGCATGCAGCACAAGGATCTCACTAACTTTAGTCTACTTATCTTGAGGTGAGCTCAAATTGTATTTTTAATTAAAATAATCAAAGTATTACAGAAAAAGCTTCCATTAAAATTATTTTATATTTATGAATTTCAGTTTCCTATTATAAGTTTTGAAACTTTATTTGCTGTTGTTTCATATCACTTCATATTATTATTATTATTTTTTTAACAATTTCTTAGTGATTTCTTCCTCAGTACTTCAACGGTAATTTCGTTCTTTTATTTTTCTCTTTCACAGATGCCATGTTCTTTGGAAGCTTGTTAATGGCCTAAAAGGCAATTAACAAGCTTCCAAAGAACATGTGAATAGGAGCTCATTTTTTGAATAATGAGAATTATATGTCACAGAATTATACGTATATGTCTTTATACGTGGAGGATAGGAGTTACATATAATTATTTTTTGAATAATAAGAATTATATGTAACTCCAATCCTCCACGTGAATAGGAGTTCATTTTTTGAATAATAAGAATTATATGTCACAGGGGATTTTTAGATGCTTAGGTGGGGCATGGCCAAAAAAAGGTTGGGAACCACTGCTCTATACAGAAACTAATCAGTGCAAAATTTCATCTTCCAATATAAAATACTTCTATACACAACACAGCAATCAGGTAATGAGACTGATTTTTTTTTTTTTTTTTTTAATTCCAGTAAAACACACAGGGTCAGGAAGGCATGTTTTTTTTTTTTTATAAGTCATTTATCAGCTGGGCATGACTTCATTCAGTGGAAGAACACTGTCACAGCTCTGTCATGGAGCAGAGAGCAAATATCCAGTTTGAAAAGTGGTAAAACTGTACAGGGCTAACTGATTATCTTGTGCATAAATATTTTGATAATATGCATGTTTCAAGAATGGGAGGGAAGATTTGGAAAATGACAAAAGGCCCGGACACCTGATTTTATTTAGTGTGCACATCTGAACTGATTGGGAAAGTTTGCAAAAAATTGTTGTGTGACCTTGAGGATGCCAGAATGTGAGGTTGGTATTAATAAGGAGATATTTTGTCAAATTTTAGTTAACAGATTTGGGGAAAATAAAATTTTTGCTCAATTTGTTCTGCATGCTTTGTCAGATGACCAGAAATGTGCATGAGTGGAGTATGCAAAACACAACCTGGGGACAAGATTTGTATAAAAATAAAATGTATCTGCGTACACAACCACTGAAACAAAAAACTTGCTGCAAACCCACGAAGCTTGAACCACGAAAATAGAATAAGATTATTTAAAGAAAAATTTATAAAACAATAATTATCGGAACATTACAGATTCCAACGAGGACAAAATAAATACATTACAATCGAACGTGCCGCAGTGTGTGTGAAATGGACCTTTACGACAAAATATTAAAATACTGGACTATGAATATCATAAAAACAAGAGACTAAAGAAAGCAGTTCCATTAATGAACCTTCAAAAATTATAAATAACATTTTCAACAACTTAATTAAAAAATAGTAGACTTGCAAAATACATAAGGAAAAGATTTTAATTTAATAACTGGCCAACTACAAGAGGAACATGAGACAAAGTTTTCCTTATGATCCTGAAATGAAGCATCAGAGTGCTTAGTAGAAGTCACCACAGTCACCGAAAGGAAAGATCAGGTTACATAAGTCCAAAATCAAGACAATGCTTGTATGCTTTTACAACAGCAAAGGAATTCGGCATCGCACATTCCTGGAGGTACAATGGTCTCTGGTAATGCTTACACATCCATTTCGGAACAAATGTGGAAGAGGATTGTTCATGTCAGGTCTGAGTACAGACACGTGCAATGGTTCCTTCTTCACAATAACACACCCGCACAGAGAGAAGTCAGTGTACAGCAATTTCTGGCACAAAACCAAGTGTGTGTGTACCCAACCATCCTTATATTCTTTAGATTTGTCACTGTAACTATTTTCTACTCCCTAAATTAAATCTGCCTTTAAAAAAAAGAAAGGTTTCTCAAGGCATTGAAGACATACAAAGAACTGTTTCACTCCATACTAAAACATGACCTCTGCAAGTCCTTCCTTTTGTTGGATGATTGTGCCACTTATTGTATTAGTGCAGGGGGAAGGTATTTCAAATAAAATATATTCATTATAAGTGTTCCCACTTTTCCGTATTTTTAAATTCAGTTTCATTACTTAATTGCAGCATTATGTACGATTTCGAAATTTACAAAAAAGATATTTTTGTTCCTACCACAAATGACAATAACTGTAGACCTAATTGGTCAAGAGAGCTTATATTGGGCACATTTGAAAGCTGATTATATGAGTTTTCTTTTGAGATACCACGCAATCATATTATGGTCAATTCAGTTTTAAGGTCATCCATTTATTTTGATCTTTAATCTCTCAAAACACATCCCATTATTTTTATTAAATAAAACAAAAGTAGTAAGAAAACTGACAGGGAAATAAAGACATTACTTCCTTTTTAAACTTTTTTATCTACTAAAGAGCTAGTTTTTTTTTTTTTTTTTTTTTTTTTTAAATGCCTAATTGGACATGTCAAAAATCTAGCTCTTTACAGGGCATATATTCCACCTACATGCCCAAGAAAAGGAAAAGTAAATGCTCCAGGAATGTTGGGTAACATAATTTTTGAGCATTAGTAATAATGTACTTTAATTAATCTTTATTCATAGGAAGTTTGGAATCTTAAAGACTTGTGCCCATTACAGTATACACTAGCATTGACACCAACTTTAAAGGGTCAAAAATAGGGAGATTTTCTGAGTATCCTCTACGTGCAAAGTTAGAAATTACAGACATGCAATTTAGAGGAACTATACAAGTAATAAATATAACTGTCATAGTTATAATAAAATATATTCTACTGTTCATGAAGAAACTCAGAGCTATTTCAGCAAAGGAGTTATGCATTACTTTGCTTTTGGAAGAAATTTTTGGTTGTGTACAAGCAATTCTGAAGTACTTCTGGCCCCAACAAAAAGTTTATCAAACATTTTTCTAGCATGTCATCAGTCATTGATGATTTTTGGCGGAACATTGGCGACACACTCTGCATTTGACTAATGAAGAGTCACAACTGATAGCATTAGTCTTCAAAGCTTGCCACACCTAGCAAGCAGCTTTTATTTTAAGGTAAAATGTAATTTCAAAAATGGTACTTAAATTATCTTCAATATAATCGGCCCTATTTCCATTATCTGTTAAGTTGTTTTCATAGCAGAATGAATGACAGTGCCAATTTTTTAAATTTAACTTAAAATGTTTTTCTACATTTTCTCAGTCACTTCCTGCTATATCAAGAAACAAAAGGAGCAAACACTTTTCAATTTGCACAAAAAGAAATTTAAGTTCAAAAACGAGACTCTGCTTCACAGCTTTTTAGATACCTGTAAAGCTGTTTTCTCTGTGTGCATTGAATGGCCAATACTGCTTTTGAACTTAAAATGTCGCTTTAAATAAAAGCAAAAATGCTAGCCTGATATTACAAAGGGACTAAAAACAATTAAAACATGCACCTGAAGCAAAATTAAATTTTAAAAGCTCAGTACTGCAGTTGCTCACTCTTTTGTGAAAACAATTTTATGTTCCACAGAATAAGAACAATTTCATCATGAGTATATTAAGTACCAATTTTGAAACAATTTTGCTGAACAAAAGTGTGTGTGTGGGGGGGGAGGGTATTCCTGTTCTGTAGATTGAATTTTGAGAGACTGTTAGTTATAGGAAAATGTGCACTTCATTAAGAATTTTTATCTTTTAATACCAAGTCACACTTTTGCTCTATTACTGAAAAAAAAAAAAAGAGTAGAACATGACCAGAAAAATATAAAGAATTAAGAATATAATCCGAAAAATAAATATGAAAGCAGAATTTTGTCAAAAGAATTTGAAATGCAAAAAACCATAGAACATTCTTATCTTCGCCAAAACCATGACTTTAATTCAGTGACTTTCGTGAACTTTTCAAGAATTCCTCGATCTGGTAGACATCCTGTTGAAGCATATGAAAAAAAAAAATAATAATAATAATACTAATAAACAGAAGAAAATCCTTTCTAATGGCAAAAGAAAAACATACTTTTACTAGTATCTTGGGGGATATTAGGTCTATAAATGGCATAAAAAAACTGGAAGAAAACAGCAGGAAATCAGAAAATTGGGAAAAAGGTGCAAAAAATCAGGTGAGTCAGCAGTTATGCACTAGCAAGTTTTAGTGTGTTTTGCCATGGTAGATATCCCATATCTCTTACTCCCCCAACTAAAACAGTTGCTAAGAGCTCTTTGTTTTAGTCCACATGCAGTCTGCTCAGTATAATGATTATCACAGTCCAGTGAAACATGTTCATTTTTACTATTTCATTCAAAATAGGTTTTGAAATCTTATTATATGAATATCCTTTAATTGAAATTTTCCAACAATGATAGGAGAAAGAAATGAGAATCATCAAAAAGACATATGTCAGCAGAATAATTCTGAAATTGAAAAGACCATGCTGAATTTTTTTCAACTTAATATTATATTACTATTAGGTATACAAATTAATTCTTGGCCCCTAAATACAATCCAATACATCACTTATGTACATTGAATGTGTGGCACCACCATGTGAGGATTGTGCAAGATCAGTGGAAGACACCATGAAACCCGACGCTGTTGCTGACAGAACCACACAAAGCAGGTGAAAAGTAGAGCAAGCACAATGACGTCTGATAACCAGAATGTTAGGCATTGCATGCTTTTCATGTCCCAGTTCAAAAAAGAAAAAAAATGCTACCGAGGCTAAGGAAATGATTTGTTCAGCCTTAGGGGGAGCTGCTGTGTCCTGCAGCACATGTAAAAAGTGGTTCCAGAGGTTTCGGGAAGGAAATTTCAATCTCGTGGATGATGCACGTCACTGCCAACCGAAAAGGTGGACGACGACAATTTGGAAGGGCTGTTGGTCGAAAATCCATGTCAGATGCAGTCAGAGCTTGCTCAAACACTTGGGGTAACCAAACAAGGAATCTCTATTTGCTTACAAAAAGCTGGGGAAAATTCACAAGGTGGGCCATTGGGTTCCTCACGTGCTATCTCCTGGCAACAAAAAGTAATGCTGTGACACAGCTGTTTTCCTGCTGTCCAAGTTCAACTGGAAGGATTTTTTGTACAGAATAGTGACTGGCGATGAAAAGTGGGTGTTGCAACAATCCCAAAAGGCAAAAGAAGTGGGTCAACCCTGGTGAAGCATCAACACTGACAGTGAAATCCAATATTCATGGCAAAAAAAAAAAAAAATCTTACTGTGCATTTGGTGGGATATGAAGGGTATTGTCTTACGAGTTGCTTAAACCAGGTGAAACCGTCAGTGCTGTGCATTATCAACAACAACTTCATCGGGACACAATGGAGCAGAAATGACCATTTACCGGCCATGGGACTCAGCAAGTGATACTGCTGCTGGACAAAGCAAGGCCTCACACGGCAAAAACCACCAAGGTCACTCTAACTGGTTTCGGTTGGGAAGTTCTCCCGCACCTGGCGTATTCTCCGGACTAGCCCCATCGGATTACCATTTGTTCCGGTACCTCCAACACCACTTAGTGGATTCACACTTTAAAACACCCGATAATGTCACTCAAAGCATTGCCGATTTCATAGACTCCAAATCGCAGTCCTTTTACCAAGATGGGATTCGCCAGCTGCCCAATTGTTGGCAGAAATGCATAGATGCCAATGGAGATTATTTCGCATGTTAAAATGTAAGTTAATCATTACAAAATAAACGCTGACTTTGTAGAAAAAAGGCAGCAAATTAATTTGTACACCTAATATTTGCTCCTGAGCTTGAAAAATTAAAAAAAAAACTTATCCTCAAAAACCAGGCAACAGAATATTTAACTTCTCTATCAAGTATTAATGTTATGTACAAAATTTGTCTGTATAAATACTGAGCGATTAGGACATTTCAGTTCAGTTAAGAACAAATGTACTGAACAGTATTTACTGTTAATTTAAACTGTATATAAATTGGTTTATATGTTAAACATTTATTTTTTACATGGTCATATCATTGACAACTGGAAAAAAAAAGCCTGGGAGGATTTTTTATTTCTAATCCGAATAATGTTTCAACACAGACAAAACCTAAATTTTTCTAAATTGCTATTGATTGAATATGACACTAGCATTTAAAGACAAAATTCCAGTGACAAAAACAGACAGAGTACTGAGTGAATTTTGCATTTAGCTATCATGCAATAAATACAAAGTATTACTACATAGGGTTTTGAAGTATTTGTATATTTCTATATTCTGTTCATCTAATTCCTGCTTTGATAGGGAATATATGACCAGATAAAGGAGCATTGCTTAGTAATATTTTATCTTCTCAATTTCAATAGCTATTAATACAGATCAGGCTTACCAGATATGTTGCAGATCTATTAGCTCAAACAATCTTTTTCGTGTTGTTCCCATGCCTAAGTTTAGATTTGTGACCATAACCTGAATACTTCTATTGATGGATTTTATTTGTAGCTCATCATATGTTCTGGTAAGACATGTTCTCAATCTATAAGAACCAATGATCTTTTCATCCTGTCTCTAGATCCACTATCACTAGATTCGATTTTCCGTGCAACCTGAATCTGAGAGTCATAAAAATCATAAAGGTACATCAGTGTGGGTGATCTGCCCACAGCTAACAAGCCCAGTCCTGTTGGCAGAGAGCGAAAGTGAGTCGCAGAGTATGTTCGTCCGAATGTACAAAGTTTGTATGAATTTTAAACTTGAATATAAATAAGGGGAAAATTAAGTTATGGTTTTTGAGCGAGGAACTGTTAGTATTGAGTGCTGGATAGGTCTAAATAGCACCGTTATTGATCAGGTAAACGAGTTTGTATATTTGGAAAGCATGTTTGACAAAGAGAACAAATCAAATGGTGACATTAGTAGGGGAGTGAACACTTCATTAAAAGTCATGTTGCTTTAGGAGGATTTCAGAGGAATGATGGGTTCTCGAGAAAGTCCCAAATGGCTGCATAAGAAAACAATAGTTCCTACTCTGATGAATGGCAGTGAAACCTGGGTTCTACAGAAAAGACATAGGAGTCGTTTGTGTGCTGGGAAGATGCGTTACTTGTGGTAAGACACGCTCTGATCATGTGAGAAATGATGTGTTACAGATGTGTAATGTAAGGCAAAATGTTGTTAGTAAGGTGGAGACAAATATTCTTAGGTGGTTTGACCATGTTGAAAGAATGAGTGATGAGATGCTTTCTAGAATTTATTCAGCCCAAGTGGAAAGAAAGAAAGGTACAGGAAGGCCAAGGAAATTGTGGGAGGACCAGATTCGGGAATGTCTGCATGAGAAAAAGATAATGAGTATGAAGTATAAATGGTCTTGTGTGTGGCGTGTGATGGATGTCAATAAGCTAGAGCTGTGTGCCGAGATCGCTGTAATTGGAGACGCCTGATACAGCAACAGCGAGGAGTTCTTTCTGTGAGGAGCTAACCTCTGAACATCAAAGAACAGCTTAATGATATGTATGTATGTATGCATGTACAACCTGAATATGTTTCTTGCTGGAACTCATCTGTGGCTCTTCACTTGCTCCGGCTTTTGGATATTTGAATTTACAAACTAAATTTTTTTTAAATTGAAAAGATTTAACTTTAGTCCAAATTTTGAAGGAAGTTCAAAAATTTATAAAAGATAAAATCATTCAAGTAATAACATAATAAACAAGCAAATACACTGAGGGCTTTCTATATTGAAATCTATCTGATGATTAAATTTGCATCGTTTTTATCTATGTTGCACTCCCCTTGTTTTAATGCATTTTGCTCATGGAAACCTGAAATCTTCCCTGTCACATTATGCTTAATCATCAACATACAATTGTTGAAAATGCCAGTGAAGAGTGCTGAGTGAAATGCATTAAAACAAGGTGAGTGCAACATAGATAAAAACGATGCAAATTTAATCATCAGATAGATTTCAAGTATAAAGGAAGTGGTCGATGTTTTAACTTCCCTCAGAATCCCAACTAAAGTTGAATCTATTTGATTTTTTTAAATAATTTAGTTTTGAAATTCAAATATCTTAAAGCTGGAGTGAGCAAAGAGCTACAAATGAGGTCCAGCAAGAAACATAAATCAGAACTTTTTTTCATTCTTTTTTTTTTTTAAGATAAAAAATATTATGAACTTTTTTTTTTACATGTTTTGCATTTACATTGTAAGGGTCTGTATTCAAAATGTTCAATTCACAAATGTGTGTATCTCAAGTTTTAAAATGATGCTGAAACTGGTATGAAATGGTATGATGATGAAATTTGAGAAATTTAGTGATTGTGATTCTGCCACGTTCGTTTCATTGAAGTTTTCACCCCTAGTCACTAAGCACCGAAATCTAGTTCCATCAGAGGCATGCATCCTGCCGCTGACTTTAAACAACATTTGGGGCAAAACTGCACATGGTTTTAATTTTTGGACCTAGAGCATAATATAATTAAACAAGTGATATTCTTCTGTTCTTGGCACTCCATAATAATAACACAACTTCCAGTAATTAGCAGTTAAAAGAAACACGACATGCGACGACTGTCTTTTTTTCTAGTAGTGGGAAATTCTATTCCAATTTTTTTATTTTTAAATTTAGCTGCCCGGACCAGGCAATTCGATTTTTTATTTACCTGCCCAGGCCAATGATTTACATGCCCAGGGCATGGTATTTTTCAAACCCTGAGCCACAACAGCTAAACGAATCTAATGACAATGAACCTAGAGACAACATGAAAAGATAAAAGATTGTTAGAGCTTATAGATTGGGAACATATCCATCAGAACACATGAAGAGCTACAAACAAAATACAGCAATAGAAGTAATCGGATTACCACCACAACAGCTATTTGAATCTAAAGGTAATAGGCCTGGTAACAGCATGAAAAGCTCATAGTTCAGGAACATATCTGGTAAGCCTAATCTTGTATCAATATCTACTGAAATTGAGGAGATAAAATATTACCAAGCCATGCTTGTTTATTCCCCATCATAGCAGAGATTATGTGAAGAACAAATATATAAATTTACTTCAAAACCTCATAGACAAAGAATATGTTTTTTCTTGTAGAGAATAAAACTGGAACAAAGAAATTGAATCCCCCAAAATCAGGAAATATCAAAAACGTCACTTCTCGATGTGTTACAAACAATTCAACAACACATCACATCAAAGAAAAATGTATGTAAAGGGGAACAGAAACCAAACACTGTATAATAATTAATTCTGAGAAAAAACAAGTTTCTTCTTTCATTTTTTTCTTTGCAACAAAATCCCTTACTCAGCTTCTAAAAATGTTGCCTCATTTTTCACAACTGCTCTTCCCATTTCACAAATGTGTTGATAAGTTGGGTAGTCAGGATTGAACTCTTACTGAAATCAGTTAACAAATTCAATTATGGGTAAAATTCTATCATAACCTAAACCTTGAGTGGTATAAAGTTAATAATGTACAACCAGTACAAGCAACCACCACAAATAATTAAAAAAAAGAAGATCTTAATCAGTTTTGTACTATGATGAATTAGTTCCATAGAGTAATTTTTACTTTTCTATGTAGATATAACTTTTGCTTTTGTGGTGTAAGTACCTTTTCATGATTCACTTTAATATTCAATTACTGTATGTAACAATACCTATAAAAATAAACTACTGAAACTGAAGAACTGTTTGGTATGTGTTCATACAAATACTAATAGACAAGATTCAGTATGAGGGTGAATCAAGAATAATATATATATATATATATATATATTTTTTTTTTTTTTTTTTTTTTTGAACAGTTCAGAGCACAGACAAATCTTTAATGCCTATTTTTTTTTTTTTCTGGCAAGCAGAAACGCTTGACTTGATGTCATGGCATTTCAGATAAGTCTTCTCTTCTGATTATGTCCACAACAGTACAACAAATTGTGGTGGAAATATATGTAATCCCATAAGGTCATAACCCTGCATAAGATGTTTTTACTACAGGGGTGAAATCCTACTAGTAACACTTAGTGACAACAAAAACTTTATAACAGTGACAACAAAATTTGCTGCACACACAGAATGCCATAACAGTAAATGGAAAAATTTATTAAAATATGTATTCAATGTTTAATTTTCATTACTATATTCTGATAAACACACACAAATTAAAAGCAGCAAATAATTTGTTGTTCTGCAAATATCCATGAAATTTCAAGACACAGGTTAATATCTCTTGTGGTTGTTTCATCAGACATTGACTGCCAAATTAGGTAGCTACTGAAATATTCTCACTACTACATCTCCTTATGTATGAACTCATGATACATCTCATATTTAAATACAGTCAACAAATTCATGGGAGTAATGTGGAAATTTTGAAATACTGGAGCACCTAATCTTGTTTTGCTTCACTTCAAAAGAAGAATAAAATCTTACTAATATTTTTTACCAATTGCATAGGTCTAAAATACTGATGCATGCAACAAAATGATTCATTTTAATTGTTGCAACTATTCCACAAGAATCAAAATCACAAAACTACGAACTTTTCCCCGTATCAGTCTAATACAGCACTATACTTCTTTAACAATGCCACAGCAAAAATATATTTGACTCATCAAATAATACCCCTAAGTTCTGTAACACAAGCCATGCAAACAAATCTTTAAGTTCATAGGTCATATAACAATTTGAAGATATGTAAGGCCTTTATGTATTTTCAAATCAAGGATTTTAAATGACTGATAATGGACAGCATAAAAGATACTAAGCAAAGTACAGAGCAATATCAAAATTTAGAAATCAAAACGCATTTAAACTTTCTTAGCACTGTACTATGATGAAAAATAAATAATCTAAGCATCTGATGGGAGATCTAATCAATATACTAACTAATACCGACTACCACTGTATAACCAGTGATTGGAATACAAAACAGTGCCTATAAAATGAAGCACTAGGTATAGTTATCAAAATTAGATTACAAAATGTACAGCATTAAAAATGTATTTTGTAATTCTGTACAACTCTTATCATGACACAAGCAAAAATTTCTCAGGAAAACATAAATTGCACTATGAGCTGTATGTAAGCAAACAAATAAGACCTTTTTTATTTGTTTCTTTTCCAAAGAAAGTCATAATATGAGATTTAATTCATGTAAGTCTTTATGAGACAATTTATGTGCCTCATTTGTAGCTTGCCTAATAGCTTCTTTATAAGGGCCCCGTTTTTTTGTTATACCTAATTTTGAACTCAGATAAAAATGGTGTTAACTGATTGCAAGGCATGTATGATGATGTGGATGATCCAAACCAAGACACATGGGCTTGTTGATTAATGGTTGCACCATTGTCTCTTCGTGAAACTATCAACGCCAGTACTTTGCCGGGCCACCATGGGAAACCATGAATTTTGCCCCACACAATATCACCCACAGTCATCTCTCTTCCAGAGTCTAACATACACTTTTTAACATTGTGAGTGCTTATCCGCATCATGAGGGGTTTCACTTTGTCAGAGTCCCTCAGAGGAGAGGAGTGTTTTGGGAAATCTGGCACATCACCACAGTCACTACCTGATGCTGACTCCACGCTCATGCTGCTGGCTTCACTCACGTCACTTACAACCGAATCGTCTTCAATGGAATACTTTGGACTACATTTCATGTATGCTTTGGCATTCAGTCTCCTTAGGCTGATGGACAATTTCTTATGAAGGCATTTGCTCTTTGCTTCATCATAAACACCAGTCGGTTTGCTCAAATCACCAGAAAGGAGGTCAATATCACCTGCGTAGCTGGTTCTCAAACACCAGCCCTCATTGCTACTGCTGGTCTTGAACACATTCCCCGTGTCAGTGTTCTCCAAGTCCTGTTTATTTTGTCCGTCGGGGCCACTTTTACGTTTTCTTTTTCTTTTCACTTTATGTTTATGATGATGATGTTTGTCTTTACCTATGTTTAAAGCTCCGTCTCCATTCCCTATGTTCTGACTCAGAATGGAAATTGCCGCTTTACGCTGAGCTTCCTTTTTGGCCTTTTTAAGGGCTTTCCTAGCAGCTTTTGTACTGGCAAAATTCTTAGTCGAAAACTCGGAATTCTCTTGCAAAGACCAGTTACTATCTTCCTCTGTGTCACTAGCAGTCTGTATTCTAGGTGGAATTTTTAATACTGTATCCTTTCCCTGAGGGTTTGCAAATGAGATCTTAATGACTGGACTCGTCTTGGCCAACAAGGACCTTGCCGCAGCACTACTGCAGTTACTTGCTGTAGGATTAACATCAGATTCTTCCTGCTTGAGAACTTCAGTCTTTTTCAGTTTCTCTGTGGATAAAGGAGGTGGAATATGATCCGGACTGGACAACTTCCTCTTACGAAGCACCATTCTTTCCCCACGTTTTGCACCATTTGGGGAG
Source organism: Macrothele yani (assembly GCA_039090855.1). Lineage (NCBI taxonomy): Eukaryota > Metazoa > Arthropoda > Arachnida > Araneae > Macrothelidae > Macrothele > Macrothele yani. The sequence continues at coordinate 174,263,651 of CM076990.1, forward strand.
GACTTTAAACCAAGACTGCCAACAACTTTGGTTGGCTTTTCAACATTCGGCACAAGAACCCCGTTCGATGCTCCTGCACATATCTTCTTAGCAGCAGCCTTCTCTGGTGGATCACTCTTGTTACTTTCACAAGAGTCACTTTTGCTACTTCTCGTAGCAATTCTTTGATTCAACTTAGTTTCATTAACAGCACCATTCCCAGAAGTGTTTTTATTTTCATCACTTGTTGAATCCAAACTTTTACTCGGTGCAGTTTTATCTTCAGGATTAACTGAATTAGCAGTCCCTACACCTTTCTTTTGGTGACAGTCACTGTCGTTAAAAATACCCTGACAGTGGGAACACAACACTTTCCTGGGTCTAAGACGTCTCATACGAACACTTTTATCTTTTGTATTGCGAGAAACTTGTTTTGAGCCAAAAACAAGAGGCGCCAAGCCCGGTGCGACTTGAAAATATGTGTGCCTCTGTTTCAGAGCATAAAGTTTATCGATTTTTTCTTCTGTGACATCAGGAGCATCCACTGTAGGCACATTCTCTCCAGCTGGGGGATCTGGTGGTATTAAAGGACCTGGAGGGACTATACCATATGCACACTCCCTACAAAAATATGCAAGGAAGAAAACAATTACTATACATTTCAAAAGCAGAAATTAAAAAAAAATAACTTGATAAGGAATAAATCACCTAATACTTTTTACAGAATGCATTTACTACAGGAGTGTTACATTAATTCAACAAAATAGTTGTTCACACTGGAATAAAAATTTTAAGCCTAAAAAGAAATTGTTATATTAGGCATGATCAAGTGAAACCAGATTGAGTGGCTTTATTAAGACAAACGAAATGGTACATCCACAGGTGTGGCAGAATTAAACAAAGTAATACATCAGGATGGAAGAATACACCAGTGTTCATTAGAAGTCGCCGTAGGCATTCAGACATACATCCCACTGCTTGGGGAGACTGCGGATACCATCCGTGAAGAAGGACTTTGGTTGCACCTTAAACTATTTGGTCACCGCAACCATGACATCTGTGTCAGAGTGGAATCGTTGTCCCTTTAGATCTTTTTTAAAGGGTCCGAACAAATGAAAGTCACACGGTAACAGATCGGAATTATAGGCTGGGTGGTGCAGAACCTTCCACCCTTTCCATGCTAACAAATCCTGCACAATGTTCGCAACAGCTGACGAGCATTGTCGTGCAACAGAATCGCACCACACGAAAGCCTGTTGGGTCGCTTATTCTTTATGGCTTTATGCAACTTGTCCAGTGTGTCCTTGTAGTGGTTGGCATTGATGTTCACACGAGGCTCTTTAAAGTGCACCAGCAAAAGCCTTCATGATAAAAAAAATGCGGTCAGCATAACCTTACCAGCAGAAACCTGCGACTCGAATGTTTTGTGTTTTGGTGATCCAGGGATGTTTCCATTGCATGCCCGCTAGTTTGCTGGACTGCTCAAAGTGGTGGTACCGCGATTTGTGGCCTGGCATTATGCATGACAGAAATGCAGCAAGTGGTTCAAACTCCAACCCATGCATTCTTCCTTATTTATGGTGGTCGGTCAGCATCCGTAGGACCCATTGTGAACACACCTTCTTGATACTGCAGTGTCTTCATAACCACAGCTTGAAATGTCCCAAATGATATAGCAAATTCCTCCGCTAGCGAACGTAAGCTTTGACGACGGCCCACTCATACTGTTGCATCAATCTTGGTGCTAGCTTCGTGTGTCGCGCCAACACGCGTCTGGCCCGGCTGCAGAAGATCTTTCATTTCCTCACATCCTTTACGAAACATTTGCGCCCAGTCCATCACTGTTGTCTTCGACCCACATTTGTCACCATACACCGCCTGCATTCTGCAATGAATGTTGACTGGTCGACATCTTTCCGCTGTTAGGAACTGAATCGCCGCTCGCTGATCCACCTTGGATGGATTTGGAATCACACCTGCCATGTTGTCAACGATCTGCAGCACAAACCACATATGCACGGAGAATGAACGCATGCTCACTTGTTCTTTGGTCTGTGCTTATCACGCGAGCTGTAACATCATTATGCCCTCCTTACATTGGTTCATGTGACATGGCACAGACAGGTTTCATTTGATCATGCCTCATATTTAATAGTTTTATACATCATAAAATAATCACAGAATGCCATGAATTTCTTTGTCTTCATTACTCTGATGAAACTTCATGACAGAGTTCCAGCAAAATTATTTAACATCTTATACTGACATCACTTTGATAGATTATATCTTCTGGAAAAAAAAAAAATATTCTAATGTGTTAAAGCATTTTAATAACATGCAAGAATTCAGAGATTTTTTAATTATCTCTGCAATGATTACCAAAAACAATGTTTATGCTATCTAAAATAAAACATGGTTGATCAACTAATCTTTGTAATCCAGAGAAGTACAGAGGGTAAACTTGGACTTAAATGGGCAGTCGCAGATTCCATTCTTACTCCAGGACAAGAAAAATTATACCAAATTCTTGGGTGCAATGAGCACATCTTTTGAATCATTTCGTACATCAAAAAATATATATATTTCAAAGCAGATTTTAGAAAAATAAAAATTTAGCAAAAAGGAATGCACTTAAACTTCCCACAGAAAGCCTGCGCACAATCTAAAATGCGTGTGAGCAGAGTCCTTCAAAGGTGAATGGAACCGTAAGAAAAAATAAATCAACCAAATTTCTAAGATTGGTAAAACATCCACAAATACAAATAGCTATTACAAACTACTAACAACTGAAATGTGCTACAGGAACATTGTCCATACATGTTTCTCATAGTAGAAGATATCAGAGGCAAAAGAGATTTTTTCAATTGAATAATTGGAAGAAAAATATGCAGAGGAAAATGTGAAATAGCTTTCTCTACGTCCCCTAGTGGAAAAGTTGTGCGCTACTTAAAGAAAAAAAAAATAGGTACAAAAAGAAAAAAAAATGGGTACAAAATATTCTTAATAATGAAGAGCACCTTACCAAAAAAGGATTTTCTTCAAGATTTTTTCAGAATTGGAGAAATCTTCTTTCAAATGGATATATAGGCTGACACCCCCTTGGTTGTAGAATTATAATTGAGAAGTAGAAAAACATGTGCAAAGTATTCTTCATGTCAAAAGCTATGCAAAGGACAAGGAATTTCTCTTATACAACTTCTGGTAGCAGAGGTTGCAAAAAAATATTTTTACATTTACATCTCCATGCAGGATATCATTATTTAAAGATAACAATGTTCCCAATATTTTAGCACAGTGAGTGGCATGCAGTGCAAAAAGTATTTTTTTCAATAGGACTTTCAGAAGAGGAGATAAAATTGCAAAAAGAAATACACACTAATGCCACCAATTGTCACAACTGTAGACACACTATTACAAATCCACGAGTACATGCAAATGTTCCACAAAGTGAAAGATATCAAGTATTAATAAAAATTTCAACTTGGACTTTTGAAAGCACAGAAATCAAGAAAAATAATTTACCCCCTCTCCCCTCGCAGTTGTGTACTACTGTGGTTACAGAATGTGACCCAAGTGTTTTCTTCATTAGTTTTTAGTATCCAACCTGAAAATAAATTTTTCAGTTGTGTTTTACACATACAGACAAAAATACAAACTTATGGCTTACAGCAGCAAATTTATAAATTAAGAAAAATTAGGAGTTATATTAAAAACGTTTTTCACTAACAACACTATCCAACAATGAAATTTTCAAATTGGACTATTAAAAGTGGAGATATGGTGAAAAATGCAGCATGTAATTTCTATGCCCCCACCTTCCTCCCCCAGAAAACTGTGAATTCTCCTGAGCAGGAAATATGCACAAAAGGCTCAACGTTGTGTGGGGTATCTGACCGAAAGAGGTTTTCACTCCTTAAATTTACATGAGCGCAGATATTGCTGTTAATACATCAGAAATATACTCTTACGTTTCCCTGGTGGCTATATTATTTGCCACACAGAATGAGAAATTATATCTAAAACATTTCTCACCCTGAGCTTTATCTGATGCAAAACTAATTTTTCAAATCTTACTTTCAAGAACAGATTTCAGGAAATATGCAATTTCCATTTACACCCCCAGCAGTAAAACTGTATTACTTGAAAATGAAACTGTACTCAAATTGGTCTTTTTGTAATAAATGGTATGGAAAGAATGTTCTCAATCACATATTTAAAAGTGGTGAAATGCATAACTTTACCCTTCTATCAGTGAAGCTATGTGTCTTAAAAAGACCTAAGAGGCATGGGTCATCATTCTCAATTCAGGATTCCCAAGGCAAAAAGAATTTTTCAAATTGGTTCAACAGGTACAGAGATATGGTGTCCACAGATGACGGCCATAGTGATAACATAAGCACTACCTTTTTTTTTTTTTTAACATGAGAGGAAAAAAAAAAAATGAAGCTTTCTGAAGAGCTGGCCGGCCACATGAACAGTTCACTGCAACAACTGTGTACCAGAACTTTAAACTTGTAACTCTATTTAAATTGCTAAAGATTTTGTCTAAACTTCAAAACTGGACCCAATATCTAAAACTCCCTAATCAGCCACGAGATGTTAAATGCAACCATTTCACATCGAACAATAAACGTAGATGACATGTAATTAATACCAAAACAATGGCTAGTTTACACAACACAAACTTTCTGAAACTTTTTTTATACCCCAAAATTGTCTTACAAATAAAAGTGTAACAGCTTCTACAAAAATTGAAACATGGTTGGCATAAATTTCATTCAGTTAATTTCTTTTTTCAATTGGAAAAAGAAAAATGACAAAATCTCGTATCACATTTCTGCTCTTTATTTGATATTTAATTGTGTTCTCCAGTAGCTTTAGTACTTGTTAAGCAGCCTTCAGACATCTGGAAAATTCGGGTTACTGAGGGAATGACAAGTTTGTCATACATGCTACTTACACCACCACTCATGGTAAATATAAGTTCTACAAATTAAATTTCTTCTTAAGTTGACTTTATCAGCCTGCATGGTTACTCTTAGCAGTAGTAGTGCAGTAGTATTCATCCATTCTGCTAACAGGAATTCACGAGAAATATGACTGAAATTACGTGCATTCTGAAGTACATCCTAATTACCATACAGCAGCAGCAAAAAAGGCTTTACTGAATTTTCATATTACTGTTTGAGAAAAGACAGAAGACTATTAATCATTTGTAGCACAAGGGTCATATTTAGCCAAGGATCACTTTAACATGTGACACAGACAGTTCTAAGTTAAAACTTAGAACTGTCTGTGTCTTAGAACTGTCTGTGTCTTAGAACTGTCTGTGTCTGTCTGTTTGGAAAAACATCAAAAACTGTGCCACCAGAAAAAAAATTCAGGGTTAGCAAAATATTTATGCCAGGCTGTTAAAAAAAAAAAAAAAAAAATGAGCTGGCTTTGAGAGAATCTGAAAGGTAAATATGCCATAAAAATAGATATCAAGCACTGCCTGCCCTCTGTAGAAAACGCTATTTTCCCTTCCGAGAGAACCAACATCACACTTGCTTTCATTAAAGTAAACTTAAAGTCAGTCAGGTCAAGGTTTAATTTTGAGGACTGAGCTAGCAAGCAAGGAATCGGTTACAAACCGAAAGGTTAAGATTTTTTATGGTTGAGCTAGAAAGGTAAGGACTGGTTTTAAACCAGAAACCTACTAAAGAAATATCTGTAAATAAACAGAACTCAGACAAAATGGAGAATAAGAATTCTTTAACTGAATATAATTTCAATTTCTGAGTAAAACTAAATAAAGTAAGTGCTTTCCTTACTTAAAAAAAAGTGGGCACCTCAGGCCATAGGGATGACAACTCCCCAATCAACTGAAAAACTAGCTGGCTCTAATATGCACTTCAATTAATTACTGCAATCTACACACACAACACATACTTTATAACAACAACAAAAGTAGTCAACATTTGCAAACAGCCACTTTAAAACTTAGCTATGAAGTCCAGGCAAAGAACAAAATCTTAGTCTACAGGTACCAACTGTCAAATCTGGTAATGTAAAGGATTTATCCACTGGATACCATAAAAATTACTGCCATCAGGTTCTATTCTCATGGATAGAACTTCCTCAACAGAAGCCTCAGGTTCTCTGTGAAGGAGTCTGTGGTGCTACTGAATCGAGTTTGTACCTTCGACCATATATATAGTGATAGACCACGCACGCACTGGTAGTGGCTGCCACTGAGCCGCAGTGGTCCCATCATGTGAGCAGTCAGATCATGTGACATTAGGCTCAAGTGATTTCGTGCTATCCAGTTTCAATGCTTTATGACCTGACAGGCTACTTTTAAGTATTCCCATTTAGTAAATCATGTAGGTAACAAGTGTGTTTTTAGGAATAATAAACCTAGGGATATATTCATTGAGAAATTGTCATTTATTGAAATTTAATTGCAAGCATTTCGGAGTTACAAAACGAGTCTTTGGGACGAAGGAGATCATTTGTTTAGTGTGTATTCTTGCATGAAACGGCTACGTTTGTACTTAATACTTTATATAAAGTGGTGTTCTCATTAATAATTTATGTTATAAAGCTACAGTATTTCCAGTGCATTATAATGTGAAAAATCCAGAAGCACACAGTTAAATTCTACGTAAAACATACGAAAATGACATTGCCATATTCGGAGTAAGTTTACTAAAAATTTGCACCTATGTGCATAAGTAGACTTTTTTTTTTTTTCTATTGGAGGTTTAACGACCACCATGAGCAACTTAATGGGCTATAGTCCATCCCTAATTTAGGGTCACTGGTTCCAGGGAAGGGAGAGAGCCAGTGCTGTAAGACAAACACAACATCCATGCCTCACCGGGATTCGAACCCGAACTCCTTTCGGACGAATGATCAGAAGCCATCGCCTAGACTACTGCGCCACCGGGGCGGCATAGGTAGACTTGATTACAGGCCACGATTAGAATATTGCGATGAATATTCGTGAAAAATTTAAAACACGTAGATTCATTTTTAATGCGAATGACTATAATATTTCTTTAATAGGCACATATTTTCTAGATTGGGAATTGAACCTCAGTATTGACTATTTTTTTCCGTATATGCTAATATGGAAAACTCAGGTAAAATACCACCATTCTACCCGAGTTTTCTATTCTAACAGTAATAAAAGTTTTTCATATAATATTAGTTTTCCATTCTAACAGTTAATAAAAATCTACAGGTGACTGGAATCACGTTATTACCGCAGAGGCAAAATATCTGCTTAATAATGTAATTCCTTTCTCACCGATTGCAAGTTGTGAAATTTTTTTTAACATTTTTGACTAAGATCACGTGACATTTCCCTTTCTGATGTTGGAGCCAGAAATTGTGACGTCATTCCTGGTCTACCTGTATGTAAGGTCGATGGTTTGTACCCAATTCAATAGCACCATGTGGCATATCCACAGAGCCTCAAACTTCCTTTCCTCCCAACCCTGCTTCACTCTTCTTGGTATTAATCCAAAACCTCACAGAGCAACCACAGCACCCTCTAGTTCACACTATACTTCATGTAGGTCAGACACAGGAGCAGACTCTTCACCTGCTGGTCCACACAGTCTTCCACCACCATCAGAATGTTGTCCAAACTGATGAACAGCTGCAGAACATCACCTTATGTCCCAGCTTGGAACACCTTCATTGTAGACTTTCACAACTCTGCTGAATATTTGATATTCTATCAGTAAGAAACTGGACACTTCCTTTTTTTTTTTTTACACATGGAGCTGAACAACTTTAAACCCAGACTTCAAAAATGATAAGTCCAGCACGGGTATTCTCCCAAGCCATTAGCACCCACAATATCTCCATAAGGCACTAGAGCATTGTAAATCACTGAATCATTCACCTCCACAGGAACAACTTCCTTAAGGTAAACAGTCATCACAGAGTTATCCTAAGCTTCACCATATTGAATAACCAACTCGTCACAGCTGGTTGATGAACCTCTCACGCACAAAAGTGAGGTCAAAGCTGTTCCATTTCTATGATGTGCTGCATACAGAGTTAATACATCTATCCACCACTTCAAGAACAACCTTCAACACACTTACACTAGCCATACTTGAGGAATGCCAGATGTAAATGGAACTTATTTATTGTGCATAATCATTTCACATGGTGAATCCTGGAGAGATAAAACATCTTTACAGCTCTGAAATCACTGTGACTGTGCATCAGAGAAGACGGCACATTCAGGATAGCCCTTTATACTAATGCAAAACTGCAAAGGAATGAAAAAACAAAAACAAAAGGTTTTAAAGAATGTTCATGATGTTAATTATTGTTAAACCCATCTTACAAAGAAAAAGGAAATCATTACATTTGAAATATACTGCAAAAATGGTGACTAAGTTATACAATGAATAAAAATGTATGAGAAGACATCAGAGCAGATAATGTTTATTAAAAACAACATGTCTGTGCACAACCTTTATTGATTATTATATGTGCACTTTTAAGGTATTAAAACCCTGCAAAGTGCGCATAGTTTACGTGCAATTCATAAATGAAATACTATTAAAAAGCACCAATCACTTACCCTAAAGATAATGGTAATTTCCATCGACTACACATTTCCAAGCACGTCAATTATCGTAATGTTGTTGGCCTTCAAAGGTTTACAGACATCTTGCTTACGATTCCTTCTTCCGGGGATGAAACATCGTATTTTTAATTTATTTTTTTAAGCCATATGAGATGTAACTATAAGCTTGTCAATTCCATAAAAACCACACAAGCATACTACTCATTCATACAATTCAATTAAAAAACTATGTACATATTTACATAACCTTACATTCCTAGGTGGTTAAGCCTTTGTCAACTGTGAGTAACAAAATGCTCCATCTGTTTCAAAACCCCTGCTATTCCCAATGCAAGTGTTTTCAACAGATTACTGTCGTCATCAGGAGGCAGGTGTGCGGGTGAGACACACCTGCCTCCTGATGACGACAGTAATCTGTTGAAAACGCTAGAGGATTGTGTGTGAGGGGCTGAATGAGTGTGACACTTGCATTGGGAATAGCAGGGGTTTTGAAACAGATGGAGCATTTTGTTACTCACAGTTGACAAAGGTTTAACCACCTAGGAATGTAAGGTTATGTAAATATGTACATAGTTTTTTAATTGAATTGTATGAATGAGTAGTATGCTTGTGTGGTTTTTATGGAATTGACAAGTTTATAGTTACATCTCATATGGCTTAAAAAAATAAATTAAAAAAATACGATGTTTCGTCCCCGGAAGAAGGAACTGTAAGCAAGATGTCTGTAAACCTTTGAAGGCCAACAACATTACGATAATTGACGTGCTTGGAAGTGTGTAGTCGATGGAAATTACCATTATCTTTAGGGTAAGTGATTGGTGCTTTTAATAGTATTTCACCTTTATTGATGTTTGTAACTGAAACTTCTCTGAAGTTGAAAACCAACTATTTTATGAACTTTGATAACCCACATTTGAATGTGACATCAAATTGATGTATTTTTCATTGTAAGCAGTCTAAACACATTTCTAAGTAATAAATGTTTTAAACACAGGAAAAACTGCTGTCAAACAATTGCATCTTTTCTTCTTTTCAAAATGCCTAATTTTTGTGTTGAAAAATATCTTCAATTTGATGTTAGTTCAGTACCGTAAAAAAAGAATTATTTTTAAACTCAACTATTTCTTGCACACGTAAATGATTTCAAATAGCTTTTACTGGTTGATTACTAGTTTTCATGAAGTCATACACCAGACAGCTAAAAAAAAAAAAAAAAAAAAAGTAATTTACGTTTGAAATCCCCAAAATGCACTTTTGCTCAAAAGCAGAAATATGTGTAAGAAATTGAAACTGAGGTGAGACTTTTTAAAGACATTTACTAACCTTTAACATATCAAATTGCAGAAAAGCGATTTTTTTATTCTAACAAACACCTGAAACTGTAAATGATTTACCGGGTGTTTCACTGGGTAGTGATAACTTTCCTGTGGAATAAATCGTTAAAGAATAACGAGATGGCACTGTAAGTCTGAGACGTCGATCAGCAGGAGACAGGCATTCATGAGGAAGTAGGGGGACAGAGGACATGCAGCGATATACCACGAAAGAAAGAGTTTTCTTGGTGAAAATTTGTATGCACAGGGCGGAAATCCCACAAAGGTGTTACGAAAGTGAGGTACAGCATTTAAGAATGGTCGTAAGCCATCCCGTGTGCGTACCTGACGATATTGGTAGCGAAATTCGAATGAACCGGCAGTGTCACATATGACGAGGCAAACATGGCGACGAAGAGAACAGCGCAGACGGAAAAACTGGATTCACAACCGCACGTTTCAACAGGATGGAGCACCGCCACACTCTACAAATAATGTTCTTGATTTGCTTCACCAGCAGTATGGGTTTGTTGCCAGACGATTCCCCCAACGTTTTTCAGCCGGTCTCCCTTGGCCTCCGTACAGCACCGATTTAATGCCACTCAACTTCTTTTTGTGGGGCTATCTGGAAAACCGGGTGTACCAGGACAACTCACGAACACTGCCTGACCTCCGATGTGCTATCCAACAGGAAATTGCACGGATTGCAGCACTTCGAAGCACATATTCACAACTTTAAAGAAGAATATATTGGAAAAATAACAAAAAAAAAAGGGTGGGGGGTCTTTGAAATGTCAAAAACGAAAGTTCCTCAGAATCTGAATTGAAGTAAGAAAAGTAAAATATTGTTCACCAGGGGGGCGGATTGGCGATCGCAAAAGGGCCTGGGAAAATTTTCGCAAATATGGGTTCTGCGATACTATTGCATCACAATTGAAAATCACTTTTTTTATTTAAGAAATAAAACAAAAAGAAAGAAGTAGTTGCTCTGGAAACAGTGGCAAGCATAGTACTGAGGGGGGGGGGGGGGGTCATAGGAAAAATTTTCATCGTCCCATGCCAGGATTCTTTTGGCAAAAAAATTGTACTGTAATTTTTCTGTTGTGGAAATCGCAGTTAGAAATTTCAAGATATTTAAATATCGTGGCAAACTCACTTAATCGACGTGGAAAGAGTGAATAACCAGGTTTAAATCACTAGTTTACTTAATTATGTATGTAATTGCGCTGGAGAAGCTTCTAATTTTGGACACATTCAGTATTATATTTGTTTAAAATTTTCTCTTCAGAACGCTGATGTAAGAACATTAAAAAAATTTTAAAACAAAATTGCTTATATAGCATTTTTATGTTTGACAGATCGTAAAATAATCTTGATTTTCATATCTTTGAACTTCCAGTTCTTAAATTTTCCACGAAGTGGACTGAATGAAATTCCAGCAAATATTTGAGAGGGAGAGAGAGAACCGCTACTACCAAAATTACGTTGCAGTTCTACTGAAAAATCCTTTCGCATAAAGACACAATTTTTAAATTTAAATAAATGAAAAAAAAATACAGAACTTTTACATTGTAAAATTTTCTATTTGTTCTGCAATTTTTCCGTTGTGGACAATCACAGAAATTTACAGATTTTTAAACATCGTGGTGAACAGATTCTTCATTTAGTGATCATGTATTCGTATGTGTTTCAATTACGAAACATGCTTTTATGTTGCGCGGTTACATATTGTAAAGACACCTTACTAAATAAAGTGAGCAAAAAATTTTGCAACTTCATGTTGAAATGATATCTCCGTAAATGCCTTCATCTGCAGCATTTGTCAGTTATCAAAAGGAGCGTAGGCTGCGTGGATGTAGGTAAAAATACTCCCGGAAAAATACCCCCAGAACAAACGGTTCACTGTAAACAGCCACACAAGAATACTGATGCGTGGCAGTGTTCCGGTGTGGCAATTTACCGGCAACCCTGCCACACATCTTTCAGCAACTTGGCCACAAACGTTCAGGGAGGGGGCTACAAAGACTGTCGTTTTTGGGCCTATATTGAGAACTGAATTGGGAACTCCATACGAATATCGCGAATATGTTCCATGTAAGCCAAACGAAAATTGTACTTTAATTTGAAGAAATAAATTGCTGAGGATCCAAGGTACACTTGGAGGGGAGGGGGCACTCTACCCCCAATTTCTGTAATGTTGTTTTCTGGGTTGCTCGAGCCTGTCAGTGTATCCAGGAAGTTCCCCTTGAAGCATCCGCAAGCTTTGGCTAGGGCTTTCCCCCAAAATGTTAAAATGGACATAGAGCTGTAAACATTAGTACCATGCTTTATATAATTATTCTGTACATACACAAATAAGGAAGATACCTGTCTAAGCATGAACACTTTAGATCAAACCAATTGTAACACTCAAATGAAGATAAGACGTATCACTGGTATCAAAAGTATACACAGTTAAAAATCATGACGACACGAATAACTCATTCCCTCGAGGTTACCGTTTTAAAGGTTTAATGTTAAAAACTTGCGAGATCTTTCGAACCTACGACTTATAGGTTCATTATCAGGCACCAAAACTCGCAAGGTGCACATGAAACGCAGTGGTTATATACACGTGTGGTTATGGGCAGAGACCGCTCATGCGTACAAGTCGGAACAGGATGAGTTCATAAAATACATACATTTGAAATAACCTGTAAGGTAAAAAACACATAATGGTTGTCATATAAGAAAAAACAAAAAAAGAAATATAGAATGAAGATCAAAGTTCTTTCACCCGAGTTTTATATATGTACGATAAAATCAATTGTTGTCTAACCTTGTTTCTGTACATGGCCATGAATTTTCAGGATGGTGGGGTGAATCCCCCACCCAAATATCTAAGAGCTATTCTGGGGTAACATCGAGGATACACTGACAGACTTTAGAGGTCCAGAATATGAAATTTTGGAAGTTGGGGGTAGAGCACCCCCCACCACCACCAAGGATCCTCGGCAATTTATTTCTTCAAATTAAAGTACAATTCTTGCTTGGCTTACATGGAACGTTTTCGCAAAATTCATATGGAGTTCCCAATACAGTTCTCAATATGGCCAAGAAATGGCAATCTTTATAGCCCCCCCCCTGAACTTTTGTGGCCAAGTTGCTGAAAGATGTGTGGCAGGGTTGATGGTAAATTGCCACACCGGAACACTGCCACACATCAGTGTTCCTGTATGGCAGTTTACAGTGAACCGTTTGTTCTGGGGGTATTTCCTCCGGGAGCATTTTTACCGCTTTTCAGTTTTCAGGGGTATTTTTACAGTTTACCAGGCTGCGTAGGTAGAACATTTCAGGGGAAAGGAATCTTATATGAACACCCCCGCAAATAATCTTAGTTATTTCAAAATAAGTTCTTGATATTATTAGCTTTCACTCTGAATTCTGTGTTGTCATATAGTGGACAGTACATCCCATAATGACCATATCTAGCGTTCTGCAACTTTATCAAACATGATTGAGAATTTTCACTACTTTAACTAAAGTAATGAATTGTTGTGCCTCCCAATTTTTCCTGATGCTGGGCTCCTTGAAACACTTCAGGAAGAAATGAATGGTCAAAGAAACTATAGAAATAGATAGACATTCCTTCTACACTCCACAGTTGAGAAAGATATCGGTGAATTGCAAGGGGAGGAAAGAGTGGAAGTTTGGAAGAGTAGATTTTTTTTTTTTTAATGCCTAAACAGATTAATCATAGTTTTCGGGCTCATTCGGGCCCGGGCTCTATCTTGCAATATAAAATTCTGGCTCGGGTGGGTTAGGGCTACCATACTTCGGACTCTTACAATTGAGCCTAAACTCAGCTGTGATGGGCAGAGCACTAATGCCTCCTACAACCAACGGGAATAAAATCAACTACCCCCCCCCTTCCTTGGGGAATAAATAGAACATCTTCTACACTCCCCACCCCGCAATGTATGGTACATATATTCTCGTTCCTCAGCTGCTATATATATATTTTTTTTTTATAAGTGAACACGGAAGTTCACAAACACACATGGCCCATCTATTGCAGTTGGGATTCTAGCAATTGCCTGGTTAGGGGATTTTTTTCCCTAATTTAAAATAGAAGTTTTTTTCCCCCCACTTGTTATAATTACATTATGTGTATTTCGTTTTAAAAAAAAATTGTTGTGGTTCAGTTGTATGTTTAAAACAACTGAACTGAAAACATTTTTAAGAAAGTAAGAAAGAAAGAAAATATACGGAAGGAGCCCACCAGGAAATGTCCCGGTGGAAATCCACTCCTGTTGTTCACCCAATCTGACACCAAAGTCCAACAAAATCTTAATTTGCAAAACAGTTCTCAACGGACAGGATCAATACTCAGTGAAAACAAACTGCAGGAAATAGGAAAGACTTGTTCCCATAGACATCCACCTCCTAGATGACACAAAGACATGAAAAGCTAGAATTACATCAAATTTTTTTCTTCCACTGTCTTAATGAACCAATGAAGTTATTTGCTGGAAAGTAGAATTTCATTGAAAACTAATACTGGTAAGAACCCAAAAGTATGTCACTATAGCCTGTGATAGTTGAGTTTATAATCATTTAAGTGTAATGCAATAAATGAATGAAAATAGTTTTAACTTCTGTATGTTAAGTATACAAATATTTTTAAATTTAAATGGATTTTAATTTCTTGTTACAGTTCAATACATATACGAACAATTGGAACTCCCTTGAACATATTGACTCAGTTTTGACACTAATTCGTTACTTCTAAAAAAAGAATGCAATTTCTTTTCATAAGCTGCTAAAATAGAACAGAGAAATGAGGATGCAAAATGATTCATATGGTAGTGACTTGAAATAAGGACTTGAGAAATTAGTACCAAAAAGTAACTTATATGTATAGACATCAGATTTTGGAAAATAAACATTTTCTTTGCAAATGAGTACACCAGGTGAGTCCATATTTCAAAAAAAAAAATTACTGTATGCATGGTTTAAGGTAAGCAGCTGGTGAAAGATAAAACTAACTTTTTTATTGCTCTAGTTCTGCTCATTACATGAAATATTCAATTGGGATTTATCTCCTCCTGAGGAAACTGAGGCACAGAACAATTAGCAAAACAGTGAGATGAATTTTCACAGAAATGCATTAAAAAAAATTTCTATCAATATCAAGCAAATGCATTCTTGTTGGAAAACTTTTACATGCAGTTTGAGCACACTGCCTTTGTAAAAGCTCTAAGGGCACCCATTTTAAAATAATTATTTACATCTGTCCATATATATAGGTATGTTTCTTTTGGTTACCAGAATACACTGGGTTGGAAGTAGTGCCATTCTACTGTTACTGCAAAATTTTCAATACATGTCTTCCAATGAAGCATCACATCAATGTTTTCTTATTTCATCATATACACTGACTACTGCATTTTGTAGCTTTTTTTCTTCATGGAGAGCAAGTTCGAATTTAGTTTTCTAAATTTTGAGAGCATGTATTCCAAAACTTTAGTTTAGAACATGCTTAGTTATTGTAGGAATTGAAGTCACTATAATTAATTCATTAAATATAAAATTTCTGCTTATAATTAACTTATCTGAATAGGAAATTTTTGCACATATATATGTATTTATTTTCGATCAAAGCACACATCAACTAATGAATCACTTACACAAATGGAAGCATTTGATAAAAACATTTTGTTTTGGTTCACCTTGCATTACAGAATCTCTGCCACTGATCTTAATAAACATTATAAAAACATTTGCAACTCCTATAATATTAAGAAATATTCAATGCTATTTCTGTATGTGATAAAACCTGTAAGTAAAAAAGAATTTGTAAAAGGGTAAAACATTCTTTGCCTTCGAGAATGAACATTACACCACAAAGTGATTACCTGACACCACAAAAGCAGAAATTAAATACCTTGTGAAGTATAAAAAATGCCGTAATATCGTAATGTACTTTATTCTCGTATAAATGTACCTCTAAATAAAGGTATCTGCGCTATAAGAATTAAGCATTAACAAAAAGAATGCCCTAAAATAAAAATCGAAAGTTTCCTAATACACATTCCATGTGACAACTTGGTGAAACAACAAAATTCGAAAATAAATAGCAAAGTGGTACATATTATACACCAATAGGTTCATAAAAATGTGAAGAAAATTTCTATTAACAATTTGTGACATATTAAAAGCATTTGTGGCTGCAATCAGCTGCAACAGTGTGCAACACCAAGTCCTCCTTTTCAGCATGCATATGCATGTTGAACGATAAAAGTTATAATATCAAGTAAAATAATTCGTTTATACTCACTTTTTTGTGATGTCGAGGAGCGCCCCTTGAAAAATTTTTGATCCTGCGTTAAAAGACACGACCAAAACGTCATTCAAGGCATCTTCAACCACCACTAGAATTTTAGTCCCTTTCAATTTTATCACTTCGGAGTCAGTTCGCGACGCCATAGCTCTTGTGCTAGGCTTATCGTCCATGGGAGCCACGGCGAGGAGAGGCAGCAGGGTGGCCCACTGCGCCTGCGCAGAACCTAATCCATGGGCAAAATTCTGCAATATTTATCGCTCTTTTAAGCCCCTTAAAAGTTGTCGTAACCAAGTTTTTGTATCTGAAACGTGTCCCTTGTGTGTCCCTGCATCGGGATGCATTCAAAATTCGGTGGAGTTCTGAAATTTTTATACAAAAAGGTTTCAAGTTTGTACCGTCGGCCACGTTCATAGTTCGCCATTCGCTCTGGCGCCAGGGTTAACGAATGGTTTCCCACATAGCATGGAATAAAGTTTGCTTACTCATTCACTATTAGCGACATGCTGTTTTTAGCCCCCGTAAAATACCCAAAATGTTGATAAAACAATCACTACTAAAGCTAAACTTTCAATGATACACATTTTACATCTCTCACCGTTGAATAAGTTTTATAAGCAGCCGATGTGTCTGGCAGTGTAACTGCACTGATGAAGAGCTTTGTTCTCAAACTTCGAACTTTTCGACCGAAGCGTTAAAACCTTTCCAACAAATCGAAAATTATATATTTTTGTTAAATTGCTTCAGTGTGCAATAAATAAAAGTCCATTAAGGTTTATAGCTTAGTGATAACTAGATATCCTAATGTAACTTTAGTGCTATCATATACCGAATCGCCTGAACTTCTGTGGAATAAAACTAAGAATATGTCCCGTCGCCATATTGGGCTCCTTCCCCAAACGTAAATAACTCGCGAGAGGTCTGTGGCTTAATGATTTCGCAAATGGCGAATTTTATGATCTCAGACGGTTAGGTTTCCAGCGTTCCATTTTAATCAAGATCTTTTCAGATCTCTTTTTTTAGAGGCGAAGCTATGGATATTCGAAATAAGGCTGTATTAAAACTGCGCAATATTTTAGGCACCAACAAAGAAATTGAGTTCTTGAAAAAATTCTACTTTTACTTAAAGTCTTTTCTCTTAACACAAAATGCGATTACAGAAAACAGATAAAAGGAAAAAGAGTGGAATTTGGAAAATAAACTGAAAGTTATTCTGCACCTTTGTTTACAGTAAAAGAAAAACTTGGGAGTCTGAATCTATGCTGAAGGCCTACAGAATCTCATGAGCAACAACTGATTGGCAGCCACAGTTTGTTTGTTTTTTTAAAGAAGCTACATTTTATTATTTTTTTCGGGACATCTCCTGCACGTATTATCTTGAAAGCGGAACTAAAGCAGACATACTTTTTATTACATAGTGTATTTTATTAGTACTGCTTAGTTTGGAGGCGGGGGAGGAGCAGAAAAAAGGTTGCGTGAATAAAAATTTCTGGAAACATTATTCTCTCTTTCAAAACATTCAGATTTTCAGAACTGCCATAGGTTTTCCATTATCGGAGTTTCGAAACAGAATAACACATGGTACTTTGGTTTCTCAACCAAACAGAAATTCTGTGAGTAGAATAGACCAAGTGATACTTCACGGGGAGGGTCCGTTGCCCACCCCACTGAGTCTGCTACTGATGCGAAGTGTACAGAAAGAGAAAACAAAGATAAGCACATAGGTAATTCTGGCATGAAAGATGATATCTTTTCTTCAAACAACTCGAAAAACCGCTGTTCTCGTTTAGGTAGGCAGTGGCATGCCCAGAATTATTTTTTTGGGAGGAGGGGAGACGTTACGAAATTTATTTTTTATTCAAATAAATATGAGTTTATTTTTAGCCTTGGATATGTGGGATGTGCAGAATTTGATATGTGGCGCATTCGAGATTTCTTTATGGAGGTGGCCCAAAATACTGAAGTGCAAACAAAAATAGCCCGGAGAAAACATCTCCTAAAATATTAGGAAGCGATAAAAAATATCTTTGCCATGTTAAAGTGCGTTTCCAATAATCGCTAAATATGTATTTAAAACATATACAAATATATTTAAAAATAAACATCTAATAACGAAGAACAAAGGACCAAGTGATACTTCACGGGGAGGGTCCGTTGCCCACCCCACTGAGTCTGCTACTGATGCGAAGTGTACAGAAAGAGAAAACAAAGATAAGCACACAGGTAATTCTGGCATGAAAGATGATATCTTTTCTTCAAACAACTCGAAAGACCGCTGTTCTCTTATAGGTAGGCAGTGGCATACCCAGAATTATTTGGGGCGGGGGGAGGGGGCGTTACGAACTTTATTTTTTATACAAATAAATATGGGTTTATTTTTAAAAGGTGTGCAACATTGCGCAAAAATATTCAAATAAATATAGCTGGAAATCGTTATTAACACTTTTATTACCTATATTCTTATCACCACATAATGGTTGACCACTTATATTTTGCTAATTCATTATCTTCATCATTGTCAACCATTATCAATCCACTGCTGGACGAAGGTCTCCCCAAGTTTCTTCCACAACGGTCTGTCTTGTGCCAGTCTCTTCCATGTTACTCCCGCATACTTTCGAATTTCATCCACCCATCTCCCATGTGGTCTTCTTCTGGGTCTTTTCCTGTCCCTTGGAATCTAGTCAAAAATTTCGGCTGCCCATCGATGGTCTGTCCTTCTGGCAATATGTCCAGCCCACTGCCATTTCAGGGATTTTGCTCTGGTCATGATGTCTTCTACTCTTGTCATTTTTCTGGTCCACGAATTCCTCTTCTTATCTCTCCTGGTTACACCAAGCATGCATCTCTCCATGCTTTCTTTGAGGTGTCTGCAGTCTTTGTATGTTTCTTTTAGTTAAGGCCCACGTCTCTGCACCATACGTAAGTACTGGAAGGATGCATTGACCAAACACTTTTCTTTTAAGACATAATGGCATATTGCTCTTGAAAATTATACTGTTTCTTCCAAAAGCTCTCCAGGCAACTTTTATACGCCGATTAATTTCTTCATCAGCGGGACCTCACTTGATATCTGTTGTCCAAGATAAATGTAGGTATTGATTATCTCCAGCTTTTCCCCATCAATCGATAAATCTTCATTTTTTGTAAAAGCATTGTACATCACTTTTGTCTTCTGAAAGTTAATTTTTTATCCCACTTCTTTACTCTTGTCAGCAAGTTCCTGGATCATACTCTGCAGCTCTGTTGGGGTAGTTGCAAAAATGGCTACGTCATCAGCAAAACGAAGGTGACTTAGATAATCTCCATTAATCTTTATCCCTTTGTTTTCCCACTAAATACGAGTTCATTTTTAAAAGGCATGCAACATTGCGCAAAAATATTCAAATAAATATAGCTGGAAATTATTATTAATACTCTTATTACCTATAATCTTATCACCACATAATGGTTGACCACTTATGTTTTGCTATTTATATGTGCATAAAACAAGTTCGAAAAAGTGACTGGAATACTGATAAGACCGATTTGTGTGCGAGAAATTTATTTTCAAAAGCACTAATAATCATGTCTAAAAATGGTGCATAAATTGAAATCCTGTAATAGTCTTCTGGGTTTATGTTACAGCGTTGGTTTTGTTTCGATGTGATTCTTGGTATTTTATTTAAAACTCCATGCTTTTCAGCGTGCTTTAGAGTAATCTGAAAATAGACACGGAACTCAAATATGGCATTGCCACGTCGCCACAGAAATTTTCTGTTTACTCGTGTATTGGCCTGTCATTGCAATGGGATGGACCTTAGCTCCTTGTTGCTTCCTTGTGTTCATGAAGAAAACGTTCAGTTGTTGCTATGAGACATAAAAACAATTTCAAATACTAACAAAACTTTGTCTTTTAAAATTGTGCTTTCGAAATATCGAAAGGTTCCAAAATTATTTGGGCGGGGGGGGGGGGTTAGCACTCCCTTCTTGGGTACGCCACTGTAGGTAGGGTAAGTCTTTTGATCTTATTTTTTTCAGGTAGAACCATTTAATGGTGGTTTTAACTGTTGTAACTTTTTACATGTTATATTTCCTTTGAGTGAAAAGCAATTTCTCAGTTGGAAGTTATTAATATTCACTGCGAATATATATCTCGGTAATCGAATGTGATTCAAGGAAAAATCTTTCACGTACCTCTTGGTTGTAGGTGGTCGATGTTCAAATCTTCGCACGGTTGTTCTCATCAGGTTCTTGAGTGTAGGCTTTTTTCGAAGTTAGTCGGCACATTTTCTTGAGTAGGATATGCTTTTTTAGTTGAACTACGGGAGGCACATGAAGACAAAGGAGATGTGAAAAATTACGTTGGAAAACTTGAAAAAACGGAAAAATGAATCACTCGAAAAAATATTCTCATGAGGAAATCCAATCACCAAAAAACTTCGTCAGATTTCCAGGATGCGAATATTTTTTCGAGTGATTCAGTTTTCCGTTTTTTCAAGTTTTCCAGCGTAATTTTTTACATCTCCTTTGTCTTCATGTGCCTCCCGTAGTTCAACTAAAAAAGTACAGTATATCCTACTCAAGAAAATGTGCAGACTAACTTCGAAAAAAGCCTACACTCAAGAACCTGATTGAGAACAACCGTGCGAAGATTTGAACATCGACCACCTACAACCGAGAGGTACGCGAAAGATTTTTCCTTGAATCACATTCGATTACCACGATATATATTCACAGTGAATATTAATAACTTCCAACTGAGAAATTGCTTTTCACTCAAAGGAAATATAACATGTAAAAAGTTACAACAGTTAAAACCACCATTAAATGGTTCTACCTGAAAAAAATAACGTATGAAAAACATGTTTTTAAATCTCGATACATCGAGAAATACGAGGGGATTTTTTTTTTTTGGATTTTAACGACCACCGTGAGTAACTCAATGGGCTATAAGCAGTCGCCCGTCCCTAATTTAGGGTCACTGGTTCCAGGGAAGGGAAAGAGCCAGTGCCGCAAGACAAACACAGCATCCATGCCTTACCGGGATTCGAACCCGGACCCCGTTCGGACGAATGATCAGAGGCCGTCGCTTAGACCACTGCGCCACCGGGGCGGATGCGGACTTTTGATCTACACGATAGTTAATATCAGTTGTTCTAAATTAAAAAAAAAAGTGCCTTAGCGGTGAGTGAATTAGGTAAAAACCCAGGAAGAACAACCACTGAATTTTCTAAAGCTTTGTAAAGTCTGATTGGTTGTTTTCATTATTTAGTATTTTTTTATTAAATTTTCATTATTATTTCTTATCAGTTTATATTAAAATTGCTTCAATTGGGCAATTTTAAATAAAAGAAAGATTTTACTTGGGAATCAGAGAATATTAAATTCTTATTTCAATACCGCTTTGTCATTCTATACGATTCTAAATACTCACTGCGAATAATATACAGGGGTTGTCCAAAATAATGAAAACACCTCGCTGAAAACAGTGACTTTGGTATGTACTGCTTTTTGAGTAAAACAACCATGTAGCTACAATTTTTTTTTTATTTTTTTTTTTTTTTGTAAAAAAGTGTTGCTTATAGTCTCAAGGGTCTGTGTGATTGCATTGTAAATCTGTGTTTGCATAATTTCATTCCAGGTGGAGCACAATGAGTGACCTGTCGGAGTTCCAAAGAGGGCAGATTGTAGGAGCCGGTCTGGTTGATGCGTCGGAAACCACAGCGGCACAGATATTGGGGGTATCGAGAGGTACCGTGTCGAAGGTCATGACAGCATACAATGTTCACGGCACAACATCATCAGCGAGACACAACTGTGGAAGGAAAACCAAACTCACTGCGAAAGACAGGAGGACATGAAAGTGGATTTTGACCGCAAGGAGGAAGACCACGACGACGAAAGTGACTGCTGAGCTTAACGAACATCTCCAAAACCCAGTGTCGACCCATACCGTGCGAAGATAATTGCATAAACACAACATTTACGGCAGAGCTGCGATTGCGAAACCCCTGGTGTCACAGGTGAATATGAAATGGAGACTACAGTGGTTCCAAGGACATAAAACGTGGACTGCGGATCAACGGAAACATGTCTTGTTTTCCGATGAATCAAGTTTCTCATTATTCCTCACCACACGACGGGTTTACGTGGGGAGAACCCCTCAGAAGCTTACAACCCAGACTGTGTCCTTCCTACAGTGAAGCATGGGGACGGTTCCGTGATGGTTTGGGCCATGATCTCGTGGTTTGCAGCAGGTCCCATTATCACCTTACACGGACGGATCACTAGCGGTGACTATGTCGCTCTTTTGGCCGACCATGTACATTCTGTGGCGCAGACATTGTTTCCGTCAGAGTATTGTACCTTTCAAGATGATAATGCCCCGATTCACAGAAGTCGAACTGTTCAATCATGGTTTGAGGAACATGAGAATGAAATTGCACACCTTCCCTGGCCTACACAATCACCAGACTTAAACATCATTGAGCCCCCGTGGTCTGTGTTGGAAAACAGAGTGCGATCCCGTTATCCTCCTCCGGCGTCTCTCAAGGAATTGGAGCAGTTTGTCCAGGAAGAATGGTACAACATATCACTTACCGACATCCAGGACTTGTATGCGTCCATTCCAGAGGAGGATTAAAGCAGTTTTAAATGCCAAGGGTGCTCCCACACCATATTAGGTGCGTAGCACCTATTGTTTCAAGGTGTTTCCATTATTTTGGACAACCCCTGTATATTGGTTACACTGAACAGATGGAAATAACGTAGTCAGTCACATCTACTTAGTGTGACTAAATACGCTGTGTGCTCCCCAATGATTTTGAGGTGGAGGCTAGAGACTTCTTTTGTGTTATTCATAAGGAATCAGAGTGAGATGTATTACATTTAATATAGCCGATAGTGGTAACGAGCAGTTTAGTAGAAGTGCTCTTTATTGGCAGAAGAAAGAGAGGGGTTCATCCCCCCCATGTTGGATATCAAGGCACATTTTCTCGCTTAAACGCCGAATGTCATGCTTTCTTTTTCTCTTTTAAAGCGGAATTTTAAATCTTGTTCATTAAAAATATCAAGATGAATCTGAAAAACCGAAAAAAAAAAAACCTGAGTCAAATCACGTTTTTTTTCAACGAAGTCGCGGATTTTTTTTCGAATCCCTTTGAATTCGTTTCATTGGCGTATTTTCCCACGTGCAAGCAACACACGCGCAGGGTTCACTGGCTGTCACTCACACTTTTGGAGGATGCCTTTATTAACAATAAGACAAGAGGAAAGACCAACCACTGCGATAGAATCCTTATCAAGTTGTGAAGCTGCTGTTTTTTTTTTTTGTTGTTTGTTTGTTTTTTTAACCCCAATATCGAGAAATTACTAAAAAATTCTATCAACGCTTCCTGTCTCAATAGCCACTCCGGAAAGCACATTTTCTACTCTCAGGTTCGAGAAAATGTATCTTCGAAACACAATGTCTGATTCTCGACTTTCTGGACTTGCGTTGCTGAACATTGATGGATAAATAGAAGTAAATACGGGATGAAGGCAATGGCGGCGAAGCGCAGTTACCGTGTACAATGATGCTAAGATATGTAAGAACAATTTTATTAAAGTACTAGCAAGACTTTACATTTTCAATATTCTACACTAATATTTATTTCTAAAATAATTAATTTTAAAATTGTGTTTTTATAAATAACTCAAAGAAATTGAATACTGAGAGAGAAGTACTCTATTTTACATTAACCTCATTAAATAAATACATATATAACCCATATTGCATAAGGCTTTGTATCAAAATTTTGTAAATCAGATTGTTAATTTATTAATGAATTTATATAATTACTCTAATAATCAATTATTGATAATTAACGCTTAATTATTGGGTTGTCGGAAACGTCATGACGTATTTTAGCCATGTTTTGCAAAGGTCATTTATTGATAGAAAGAACAAAGATCAATCAATGATATAATGCCCGTTTTGTTCGATAACCTTTTGCCATCTTTCAGTTAGCTGCAGAATGCCTCGTTCATAGAAGGGCCTATCTTTCGTGGCGAAAAACTGTGCAAGGTGCTGATTTACAGCCTCATCGTAATTGAACTTTATACCACGCAAAGACTATTGAAGAGAGCGAAACAAGTGGAAGTCTGACGGCGCAAGGTCAGGCGAGTATGCTGGATGGGGCAACACATCCCACCCAAGCTCCAATAATGTTTGGCGGGTGATCAAACTTGTGTGTGGTCACGCGTTGTCGTGATGGAACACAACACCTTTACGATGAACGAGCTCTGGACGTTTCTGGATGATGGATTCGTTCAAACTGTCCAATTGCCGACAGTACACATTCGAATTGATTGTTTGGTTCCGTGGTAGGAGCTCGAAAAACACGACACCTTTAAAATCCCACCACACTGACACCAGAACCTTCCGCTGATTTGGATGTCGTTTGAGGCGAAGCAGCACGTCGGGACCAAGACCGTTTGCGCAGCACATTGTTGTACACAAACCACTTTTCGTCACCAGTTATCAGTCGCTTCAAAAAAGGATCGTTTTCCTCAAGTTTAATGAGCATATCGCAGATGTTTATACGCGCCGTCAATTGAACTTCTTTGAGTTCACGAGGAACCCACACATCGAGCTTGCTTACGTATCCCAGCTTCTTCAGGTGGTCGTGAACGCTTGAATGATGGATGTGCAATGTGTCTGCAATCTCTCGTGTCGTGTAACGTGGGTTTGACTCGATCAATGCCTTGATTTGGTCGCCATCAACCTCGGTTGGCCTTCCGGACCGAGGTGCATCGTTGAGGTTAAAATCACCAGCTCGGAATTTTGCGAACCACCGCTGGCACTGACGTTCTTGTAGAGCATTATCACCGTACACTTTACGCAACTTTTCACAAGCTTGACGCGCGTTCTTCCCTTTACGGAAGTAAAACAGTAAAATATGGCGAAAATGCACAGTTTGGTCTTCCATCTTCAACTTGATGTCAAATCTCCGCTAATCAACCAAATCGCTTACTATTTCTTTTAGACTGCAGCTAGAACTGGCACCTGTCGAATGCCATAGCGATAACAGAGCTGCGCATGCCTCTAGTACTTCCAAAACCGCCCAACCGCCATCGGGTGCCAAAATACGTCATGACTTTTCCGACAACCCAATATTAATTGATTATCCTAGATTAGCAATTACTTTCGGTGTTTGAGCATGAAACTATTCGAGCCCCCCCTAATTTTTGAATTGCTATGTTCCTGACGCTCTTTATTGGCATGTTGCTCACCTTTCATGATTGTTTAATTTTCCTTGTTGTTCTCTCCCCGAGCAGTGCAGTTGTAACTCCACGGAGTAGCCCAATTTTATTTTGACTGCCGTATAGAAAAATGAGTGTTCATATTTCATTTGTGCTTTTAGTTCTTATGATTCGTGAGACTCCCTAATGCCAGATCCGACTGTGTCGTCACATCTATACAATATTTTGTTTGTTTGTTTGCTGTTTCTGGGTTTAACGACCACCAAGGGCAGAGGCGTAACTACATGTATAAAAAAGCATTTCTACGCCCGGGGCACACCACAACAAACTAGTGCCCCCCCCCTCCCCCCATGCGCACAGCGAAGTCGCTAAGGCAAAAAATCTTTACCGCCCGAAATATTATAATCATGCTTGTTGCATGAGTTTTTAAGATAGTAAAACTGTTCTTGTGTGTTGATTACGCACAGATTTCCATTGTTTAGTACCCACAGGCATTTGAAATTTATAAAATTTCAAAAACACTAACACTGGCCACCGGAAGTGGCTTCTGACATTTTGCTTCACACTGAATTTTATTCTTCTTTTGTTGCCACATTCTCTTGTATTTAGCTGATAACTAATAACCAGTAATAGTTCTGCCATAGATCTTAAGAATCGGCTAGTTTTTTGGCGGACCAGAGGAAGTCCTTTTCGAAGTTTCGGCTGTCTTCATTATCATTTTCATATTGTAGTTTAACAACCTAACTTTTAAACATTTTTATTCCGGTATGGTACAGTAAAATAGGGTATTATGGAACTTGGTATTATTTCTTATCCCAAACTGGATCAGCATTTTACCATCGTTAATTGCGTCGGAAGAAATTAGGAAATGGGAACAACACTCAGCAGAAGAGTTTAGTGCATTTCTCTTACCCTTTCTTACATCAAGGATGCTCTGGGTAGTGAAGCCTAACTGGCCGCGGAAAGCCGTTTAGAACTGTAAAATGCAAATGATGAAGAGAGCGGTGAGATTCCCAACTGCTTCGGAGTTCCGACCCTTGGTACCACATTAAACGGACAGATTGTAGCTTGCAGTAGTGTCAGTAACGAGCAAATTGCCCCCAAAGTGTCTTTAGAAATATGAACGACATACTTACCTTGTAACGTACGAACAACCGCGCTTTCATTTCTTATTATGAGTAATTTACATCTCCTGCACATTTTGAGGAAGAAATGCGAATTTTTAGTCGCCAAGCTACCGCAACTGGCGAAATATATTAGAGGTAAATTCTGTAAATGGATAAAAGATAAAGTATGGCGCGTAAAATTTGTGCGAGAAACTGGTGCAAAAGTTTCAATTCCGATTTTAATCAGATTGTAGGCAGTGGTTTTTGCGCCCTCTCTTCAGCTGCGCCCGGGGCAGCCACCCCACCTGCCCCGCCCTATTTACGCCTTTGACCAAGGGGTATGGAGCAGTCACCGGTCCCCAGTTTCGGGCCATTGGTTCCAGGGAGCAGACACATCCAGCGCCACTTGTCAATGTCTTTCTTATCCGAGGTTCTATCCCGAGCCAGAATCGGAAGAATAGTTAAGAGTCAGCGCCTCAGACTACTCGACTACCGGGGTGGCCATCTCTGCCGTATGAGCATTAGGTTTAGATACAAGTACGTGTGCAAACAAAACACGGTTTTCCTTATTTTTATGATTATCTAAAAAAATTCTTTGCCTAGCTTCTCTTACCATCAAACACAAAAATTACCTTTGCACCGCTAAGTTTGGAAAAATAGTACTTTAGCGCCGCTAAGGCGCGCTAAACCTCTTCTACATCACTAGTTTATATACACGGTAATATAATTGTTAGTAAGTGAAACTAGATTTCTTACTGGGCCTGGCGACTAATAAAGTTATAATTTTGCTCTGTATATAATTTTTAAAAAACTACAGTTCAAGAGCGAGACTCAAATTATCTTCTATTTGACCTGCGATGAAGTTAAACACTTGATTTTGTAAAACAGGTTTGAAAATTGATGTTTACTGCATTGAAAACTGAAAAAAAAAATCTTTAATTTTTCATGGAAAGGAGTACCATTTAAGAATTCGAAAATTACTGGTTTAATTAATCGATTTTCAAGTTATATTATGCAATATTATAATATATCGTAAAAAAATTTTCATGGAACAATTTGGAAGAATTTCTGGAGCCATTGAGACACATGAACACCTTACAGTTTGAATACCGTACTGTACTTAACTCATTGCACTTTGAATTTCGGCATCTCCTTCTTTGGGCGCTGTCTCCAGTCATCTCAGGCATGTGCCTTACATGCTTATTTCGTGCTCAATTATGTTGCATAGATGTAGGAATAATCCTACGTTTAGGAAGTGCATCTCCTTCTGTGGGCGCTGTCTCCAGTCACCTCAGGCATGTGTCTTACATGCTTATTTCGTGCTCAATCATGTGGCATAGATGTAGGAATAATCCTACGTTTAGGAAGTGCATCTCCTGCTGTGGGCGCTGTCTCCAGTCACTTCAGGCATGTGTCTTACATGCTTATTTCGTGCTCAATCATGTGGCATAGATGTACGAATATTCCTACGTTTAGGAAGTGCATCTCCTTCTGTGGGCGCTCTCTCCAGTCATCTCAGGCATGTGTCTTACATTCTTATTTCGTGCTCAATTATGTGGCATAGATGTAGGAATAATCCTACGTTTAGGAAGTAGTTTGTCATCATCTGAGGATTCGTCAGAAAAAATGAATACTATAATTATAAGTGAAAATTTCAAGTAATGATGTTAACATCATTACTTGAAATTTTCTCTTAAATGATATTTATTAAATATTACATAGATTGCAGAAAATATTTAGTAAATACAAGGGTAAACACCCGCTTTGTATCACCAGTGATACAAAAATGTTTAAGAAGTTACTACTATCTAATATGTTGACAAAATTAAACTTATTTACTTTAAATAACTAACTTATATACTTGCCAAAATAGAATATATATACTTAAATAGATTATTTAAGTATTTATAAAACACTTACCAGGACCATGTGAACACATCGTGTTTTTCTTACAAGACGACGCTACAAGTCACGAAAGTTGACTCGTGCTGTCATTTATTGACGATAAGAGAAAATTTAGCAAAGTATTTTACATAGTTTCACATGTAATACAACCAGTTCAGGAAGTTTTTCTGCCATTGGACATTTTTTTTAAATTGTGAAACCATTGATTTACATGGTACAACCGGTTCTGGAAGTTTTCTGCCATTGGACAGTTTTAATAATTGTGAAACCATTGATTTGCAGGGCACAACCGGTTCTGGAAGTTTTCTACCATTGGACATTTTTAAAAATTGTGAAACCATTGTATCACATGTGATACACGGGAACCGAGGAGGTTAAGCTAGCTCATTCTAAAGTTCAGTTTCTGAAGTTTTAATAGTTAAATCGATCAACAGGGTACAACCGGTTCTGGAAGTTTACTGCCATTGGGCATTTTTAAAAAATTGTGAAACCATTGATTTACATGGTACAACCGGTTCTGGAAGTTTTCTGCCATTGGACATTTTTAAAAATTGTGAAACCATTGATTTGCAGGGCACAACCGGTTCTGGAAGATTTCTGCCATTGGACATTTTTAAAAATTGTGAGACCATTGATTTGCAGGGCACAACCGGTTATGGAAGTTTTCTGCCATTGGACATTTTTAAAAATTGTGAGACCATTGATTTGCAGGGCACAACCGGTTATGGAAGTTTTCTGCCATTGGACATTTTTAAAAATTGTGAAACCATTGATTTGCAGGTCACAACCGGTTCTGGAAGTTTTCTGCCATTGATCATTTTTAAAAATTGTGAAACCATTGATTTGCAGGGCACAACCGGTTATGGAAGTTTTCTGCCATTGATCATTTTTAAAAATTGTGAAACCATTGATTTACATGGTACAACCGGTTCTGGAAGTTTTCTGCCATTGGACAGTTTTAATAATTGTGAAACCATTGATTTGCAGGGCACAACCGGTTCTGGAAGTTTTCTACAATTGGACATTTTTAAAAATTGTGAAACCATTGTATCACATGTGATACACGGGAACCGAGGAGGTTAAGCTAGCTCATTCTAAAGTTCAGTTTCTGAAGTTTTAATAGTTAAATCGATCAACAGGGTACAACCGGTTCTGGAAGTTTACTGCCATTGGGCATTTTTAAAAAATTGTGAAACCATTGATTTACATGGTACAACCGGTTCTGGAAGTTTTCTGCCATTGGACATTTTTAAAAATTGTGAAACCATTGATTTGCAGGGCACAACCGGTTCTGGAAGATTTCTGCCATTGGACATTTTTAAAAATTGTGAGACCATTGATTTGCAGGGCACAACCGGTTATGGAAGTTTTCTGCCATTGGACATTTTTAAAAATTGTGAAACCATTGATTTGCAGGGCACAACCGGTTCTGGAAGATTTCTGCCATTGGACATTTTTAAAAATTGTGAGACCATTGATTTGCAGGGCACAACCGGTTATGGAAGTTTTCTGCCATTGGACATTTTTAAAAATTGTGAAACCATTGATTTGCAGGTCACAACCGGTTCTGGAAGTTTTCTGCCATTGATCATTTTTAAAAATTGTGAAACCATTGATTTGCAGGGCACAACCGGTTATGGAAGTTTTCTGCCATTGATCATTTTTAAAAATTGTGAAACCATTGATTTACATGGTACAACCGGTTCTGGAAGTTTTCTGCCATTGGACAGTTTTAATAATTGTGAAACCATTGATTTGCAGGGCACAACCGGTTCTGGAAGTTTTCTACCATTGGACATTTTTAAAAATTGTGAAACCATTGTATCACATGTGATACACGGGAACCGAGGAGGTTAAGCTAGCTCATTCTAAAGTTCAGTTTCTGAAGTTTTAATAGTTAAATCGATCAACAGGGTACAACCGGTTCTGGAAGTTTACTGCCATTGGGCATTTTTAAAAAATTGTGAAACCATTGATTTACATGGTACAACCGGTTCTGGAAGTTTTCTGCCATTGGACATTTTTAAAAATTGTGAAACCATTGATTTGCAGGGCACAACCGGTTCTGGAAGATTTCTGCCATTGGACATTTTTAAAAATTGTGAGACCATTGATTTGCAGGGCACAACCGGTTATGGAAGTTTTCTGCCATTGGACATTTTTAAAAATTGTGAAACCATTGTATCACATGTGATACACGGGAACCGAGGAGGTTAAGCTAGCTCATTCTAAAGTTCAGTTTCTGAAGTTTTAATAGTGAGACCATTGATTTGCAGGGCACAACCGGTTATGGAAGTTTTCTGCCATTGGACATTTTTAAAAATTGTGAAACCATTGATTTGCATGGTCACAACCGGTTCTGGAAGTTTTCTGCCATTGATCATTTTTAAAAATTGTGAAACCATTGATTTGCAGGGCACAACCGGTTATGGAAGTTTTCTGCCATTGATCATTTTTAAAAATTGTGAAACCATTGATTTGCATGGCACAACCGGTTCTGGAAGTTTTCTGCCATTGATCATTTTTAAAAATTGTGAAACCATTGTATCACATGTGATACACGGGAACCGAGGAGGTTAAGCTAGCTCATTCTAAAATTCAGTTTCTGAAGTTTTAATAGTTAAATCGATCAATACGAAAAATAAATATCCATATGTGTATATAGTTTCGTCTGAAGGTGGAAAAACTTTCTACTTTCTTCTTTTTCCCCACCTTCCCCAACGCAAATGAACACCACAAGAGGTGCGTATTATAGCGAAATATGTTTTGCGTTTACGGAAGTCAAAGAAGGAACAAATACCCTTTATTTATTTTTTTATTTTCCCTTTTTTCTTAATGATACGTTCATTTATTTCTTTTCATTTATTTTAAAACTCATGAGAGTGGTCGATGATTTAGCAAGCTTGTCCCTGATGTGTTCAGGAAAGCAAGAATAAGGAAATTCGAACATCTCCGTGTCCCCTCCCGCCCTTTTCTCCCAAGAAAATTATTGGTGGCAATCGGTTCCCGCAGTTGCACGTCAGAACTGCGGGAAGAAGGAGCTATTTGGGGCCTAACTATTGTACGGAGGGAGGGAGAACAAATTTTAATGTGCTTGAAAGAAATATTGCCACAATATTCCGTTCATGTAGGTTTTATCCGCCGCTGATGATATTATCCGCAGTAAGAAAAAAGTTTTCTAGCTCATACTGTGCATAGCACTTATTCAATGCATGTAATACTGGGAACCATGGATATGAACTTCCATGACATTTAACAAGTTACAATTTTTTCGCAATTTTATCTTGCTTACGTCGGCGTTTCGTTTCTTCGTTTGTTTTTATCTTTTTTCAATACTTGCTGTCAGAAGGCTGTTCATGAATTTTAGTTTGTGACCTGACAAGAAGAATCGAGATCATCTTTTAAAACTATAATTGTGAAAACATGTTCCTTTTTTTTTTTTTTTTTTTGCATTGCTCTCTTAGACGTTCGCTCAGAGGACAGGGAGGATTTCGCAGAAATAATACAACACTAAAATATAACAAAAAATTGATTTTATATAACTAACAAAATTTCTGCGATTTTGAAAAATTCACATGTGTTTATCCAAGTTTCATAAAATCTTAGATGGTTGCACTCGCTATGTGTTCCAACTCAGCCCTGGTTCCAACTGCTTAAATATTATTTTCTTATTTTCGTCGCGCCTAGGGACAATGTTCTCCCCAAAATCTAAAAAAAATAAAAAAATATATTTAATTTCTCACATTTCCTTCAAGAGTTTTTGCGCTCCAGATCCCATGTATGCATTCGTTCTGATTTACATTCCGGCTGGAGCCAGATCTGAAATTATGGATGGTGACTTCTTTTTTTTTCTTTTTTTTTTTTTTGGAGGTTTAACGACCACCGTGAGCAACTCAATGGGCTATAAGCAGTCGCCCGTTCCTAATTTAGGGTCACTGGTTCCAGGGAAGGGAGAGAGCCAGTGCCGTAAGACAAACACAGCATCCATACCTCACCGGGATTCGAACCCGGACCCCTTACGGACGAATGATCAGAGGCCAGCGCCTTAGACCACTGCGCCACCGGGGCTTTTGGCTTTCGATAACGATCTTAAGATGCTAAACAGAAAAAAAAAAAAAAAGAGAGAGAGAGAGAGAGAGACAGAAATGAAATATTTCATTGTCTTTTACGAAGTGTATAATGATACGCATATTTTCAACAACTGCGACTGAATGCCATATAAAATTATGCAAAAAAATATAATAGGGTCAAAATAAGTGATGAAGTCATTCCGTGATCTGACAGCACTCAATACAATTTTTCAAGATGGCCTAGCCTTATCTTCCAGTTTTCAGAAAATTACGTAGTTTTAATAAAGAGAGAACAGAAGAAAGGTGTATTCATTCTAGCTTTAGCAAGTAAGTCCAAAATCTGGACATATGAACTTTTTTTTTTTCTAAGAGGATGAATATTTTAAAAACAGTTTCTACAGAAGTTCAATACACCTCACCTCAAGAGTGATTAGGTAATTCTCAAAAACTGCTTTGATTGCTTAAGGTAGGTCACCACCATGAAATATGTAAAATTTTGAAAAAATATCCAATTTTTTTTATTTTTTTTTTGGTGGGTATGAATAAACTTTGAACATTTTTCTAGCAGAAACTTCAAGCAGAATTCAATTACGTTAATAATTTCCCAAGTTACTGTTCTTAAAAGTGAACAACACAGTAAAGAAAATCGAAACCTGAAGTGGTACCGGAAGTGAGTTAGCTTTTAAACCTATGTCAGTTTGCTGACAGTTTGGCTGTATAATCTATGCCTCTTTGTCAGTTCTCCAAATATTTGTAATTTATTTTACAATTTCATACCTGGCAACACTTTCTGAAAGCCCTTATCCGTAACTGTAGCGTCAATTGCGATGTTTGTTTAGCTTGCAAACCAAGCGATCACTGTTCATTAAGCATTCCTTTTACAATATTTTTACAGCATTTGTACTTCTGAATTTTCTTTTCTTCCCTCATTGTTTTAGTATCATTTATCTAAAGTTTTTATACTGTATTATGGCTAAATTTCGCTCTCTCAAAGGAGGAAAAAACGAAATCTCCAGGGTAACCGCTACACATCTGCTGAGCCTGTTTCAGAGCATAGTGTCCACAGTGACGATCTACAAACATATTTTGATGATGCAAAAGCTCCTAATTCATCACCCATTTCAGTTTGTTCCTCAAATTCCTAAAACAACATAAGGGTGTTCTGGGTACAGATTTATTGATATGGAAATTCTTAGCAGCATATTTGTGTCTAACCAATCCATTATAATTTGTCTCTAACCAATCCATTATAACCATCACATTGAAAATGGTTATAACGGATTGGTAAGAGTTTTGGACTCATTGGGTATTTCTCCAGGACAATACACTCTGAAAGGCTTTGGTCATTTGGATTGCCAGCGTTCGGTGAAAGCACAAAATGCCTCAACACCTGCTTCTAAATTGCAAAGAAAGAAAAATAGAGCCAGCAGAAAGAAAAAACAAGAAATCCACCTTGATACTGAAGGTGAAACCTACAAAAGTGGGGGTTTTGAGGACCTTTGAAAATTACAGTTACTTTTTCAGAGTCACTGAGCTTTTCTTTTTGCATTTTCTCAATATTGAAAATATGATATTTTCATCGTGATTCCAACACTAATAACTTGAGAACTATTTATGTATGAAACTTCAAATTTTAACAGCATATTTTTCAATCATTTAGCTGTGCAATGAACTAAAATGAAGACTGTAGCATGATTACTTTTTTTTTAGAGAAAAATTTGTTCCTGATAAATACACTTTTTAAAAGTTTTGAATACATCCTGTATCATCATCATCATTGTCAACCATTATCAATCCACTGCTGGACGAAGGTCTCCCCAAGTTTCCTCCACAACGGTCTGTCTTGTGCCAGTCTCCTCCATGTCACCCCTGCATACTTTCGAATTTCATCCACCCATCTCCCATGTGGTCTTCTTCTGGGTCTTTTCCTGTCCCTTGGAATCCAATCTAAAATTTCGGCTGTCCATCGATGATCTGTCCTTCCGGCAGTATGTCCAGCCCATTGCCATTTCAGGGATTTTACTCTGATCATGATGTCTTCCACTCTTGTCATTTTTCTGATCCACGAGTTCCTCTTCATATCTCTCCTGGTTACACCAAGTATGCACCTCTCCATGCCTCTTTGAGTTGTCTGCAGCCTTTGTATGTCTCTTTGAGTTAAGGTCCACGTCTCTGCACCATACGTAAGCACTGGAAGGATGCATTGATCAAACACTTTTCTTTTAAGACATAATGGCATATTGCTCTTGAAAATTATGCTGTTTCTTCCAAAAGCTCTCCAGGCAAGTTTTGTACGCCGATTAATTTCTTCATCAATGTGACCCTCACTTGATATCTGCTGTCCAAGATAAACGTACGTGTCTGTAATCTTCAGCTTTTCTCCATCAATCGATAAATCTTCATTTCTTGTAAAAGCATTGAACATCACTTTTGTCTTCTGAAAGTTCATTTTTAATCCCACTTCTTTACTCTTGTCAGCAAGTTCCTGGATCATACTCTGCAGCTCTGATGGGCTAGTTGCAAAAATGACTACGTCATCAGCAAAACGAAGGTGGGTTAGATAATCTCCATTAATCTTTATCCTCTTGTTTTCCCAGCTCAGTGACTGAAAAACACCCTCCAATGTGGCATTAAAGAGCTTCGGAGATATGGTGTCACCTTGTCTCACTCCCTTTCCAATTTTTATGTGTGTTGTATTTTCAAACAGCCTAATCTTTGCACTTGCATTTTCATAGATGTTATTAATAATATTAATGTATGCATCTTCAATACCGCAGGATTTCAGAGCCATTGCAACTGCTGATGGTTTCACCGAATCAAAGGCTTTTTCATAATCGATAAAAGCCATGCACAATGGAAGTTCATATTCATTCGCTCTTTCAATTAGTTCTCTCAGCACATGGATATGATCTATTGTGCTGTAGCCACTCCTGAATCCAGCTTGTTCTCTCGGTTGAGCCATGTCCAGTGTTACCTTCAAGCGGTGTGAAAGAACTTTAGTGAAGATTTTATAAACTACTGATAGGAGGCTGATAGGTCTGTAGTTTCCGAGATCCTCAATGTCACCTTTCTTATGTAGCAGGATCATTGTAGCGGTGTTCCAATCGTCAGGAATCTTTCCTTCATTAAGGCATCGAGTGAAAATTTGGGCGAGTACTGTTTCGATTTCTCCACTTGCTTCTTGTATGATGTCTACAGTAATTCCATCTTCTCCTGGAGCTTTTCCCCGCTTCATGTTCTTGATTGCATGTGCAACTTCTGCTGGAAGGACTGGAGGAACTCTGGTACTGGTATCTTTCATGATGTCTGGAGTGCATGTATCATCCCTTTCATATAATTTGGATACATCCTGTATATATAGAAGTATAACTTTGAATTCCATATCACTAACTTCATTGTTTTAGTTTATTGCATTCACAACATCCTAATGAGCATTTTGGCACCTTTCTTGAATAAATAACCAAAACGTTTAAGAGATTTTAATGTTTTCGTAAAATGAATAAATTTAATTTTATTAAATTAAATTTATTTTACGAAAACATGTCATTAATTTTTTTCTTCCTAATTATTTTTTAGTTATACGTGTTGCACATAATATGAAAATGTTAAATAATTTAAATTAAAAAAATATTTAAGGTGGTGACCTACCTTAAGCAATCTCACTAACATACACTTTCTTCAAGAGCAGCATCAATTAATTATAATAATAATAATAGTAGTATTCTAGTGTAATAAGTAAGTAGTAGCAATAATAGTAATAGTATTAATCTTTCATTTTCACGAATTACTGTTTTCTACATATTAGCCAAACTTTAATTAATTACACTTGACCCCCTTCAAAAATTTCCTGCAGGTGCCCATCTTTGCACATGAGGAACTGCAAGCATTGCTGGATAAAGATTCGTCTCAAACGCAAAAAGAACTAGCTGAACAACTAGGGGTAACTCAACAAACCATTTCCAATCGTTTACGCGCAATGGGAAAGATTCAGAAGGAAGGAAAATGGGTGCCACATGAACTGAGCCAGAGGGACATATCCCCCCCATCCCGTTATCAGATGCCCCCCAACACACGGTAGACCCCGACGAAACAACGACTTCGACACCGAAACGCAATATTCACTCCAAGAAAGTTCTTCTGTGCATCTGGTGGGATGTGAAGTGTGTGCTCTATTATGAACTATTGGAACAAGGTCAAACTGTTACTGCTGATCGCTACAAGCAACAATTGCTGCGATTGAACCAGGAAATCTGTCGGAAATGTCCATTCACAGGCAAAGGATTGCGTCCCGAGAAATTACTGCATGACAACGCTAGGCCGTATGTCCTAAAATCGGTCGAGGAAACGTTATTGGCACTTGGCTGGGAAGTTTTGGAGCACCCGGCGTTTAGTCCCGACATAGCCCCTTCAGACTATCATTTGTTCCGATCGGCGCAACATGGTTTGTCTGCTGTACGGTTCCGGACATGTGACGAAGTGCAAAAATGTGTTGACGACTTCATCGCGTCACACGACTAAGTATTCTTCATGGCTGGAATCCGTCAGCTGCCCGACCGATGGCGGAAGGTGATAGATAATGATGGCGCATATTTTGATTCGTAAAGGTATTGTTGTTTTCTCTCAAATTACAGTTGCCTTGTCTTAAAACGCTTTAAAACTTGTTTGTACACCTAATATAAAAAGCATGGGCGGCGGTGTCCAATAATTACAGGGGAGCTTTCGAAAGTTAAATCAATATAAAAAGGAGAGAGAAAACAAACCCGTAGGATATATATTTATATACCTTATATATCATCATCATCAACTGTTATCAATCCACTGCTGGATGAAGGCCTCCCCAATTCTCTTTCACAGCTTTCAGTCTTGAGCATATCTCTTCCAATAAACTATTTCAATAATATACGTTGACTCTCCCTGACGGAAGAATTTCATATGGGTCCAAAATACTCATAATGGAAAGTACCTTACCAAAAAAAGATTTCTCTGAGAGATTTTTAGAATCGAATAAACTATTTCAAATAGTAATACACTCTCATTGCCATATCCAGAGGAGGGGTTTTTAGGGTCCACCCCCTCAAATTTTTTTGGGGACAGAATTTTTTTTTGCTTGTTTATCGTAAGTTATTAGATCAGCAAGGGTCGCCATTATCTTCTTTTCATTTCTTTTTCACAAATTATTTCTGTGATTTCCTTTGATAAACCTTACTTTAGAAGGACATTTGTTTTCTCACTATACCCACTGGTCAGCAGAAACAAATTTATAGAACAGGAAATTCTGCGTCTGGACCTTTATTAGTCGGAATTGTTCTGTTATCAGATATTTTTGAGACCGCTTATTAATTTTTTTCTTTATCGTGTTAAAAAAAATGGCAGTTGGAATCACAGTTTGTTTCTTTATAAAATCAAGATGCCAGACTGGAATGGGTTGTGTTTAGAAATGTGAGAGCGCAGTGAGTGATTGTACATCAAATTTGAAACTCCATAGACCACAGGGCCCAAAGCGGTGCTGGAGAGCCGGAGATCGAGTGCTCAGGTAAATGCTGCTCTGGTTTAACTTTCGGTCTAAATAGCCGGAGGGAGAATGGGAAGAAAGTGGCGTCGGTAGAAAGGAAAAGCAGTGGTGTCGGTAGAAGATAAATCGCAATTACATCCGACATTCCAATATGTGGTGGCCTGTTGCCTGCTGACATGGGTGAGGAGAGAGATTTACGAACTTCAATTAGCGTGTTCTTTTGAGAAGGAAATGGTGCAAATTGCGAAATGAAAGCATAAAGCACATGTTTAGGTTGAGAACGTTTTCATTTATTTCTTGATAGCAACTATATATTAGACGGCCAATTCGATGTCAAAGTCCTTTGGTATGGTGGCTCCATCTATGATGGTTCTTTGGTTGCGCAGTGGTATGTTGGAGGGATGGTTCGGTTGATTAAATTATATTATTTTTTATTTTGCTGTGATATAACCAAAGCTACTCCACCTTGAAAACTAATTACAATCACATTAAAAAACACAACAATTTATTAATGATATAACATGAGGACATGATGAGCTCTTCTCTCCGCATTTTACCACAACTTTCTCTACCGAGGCTAATCCCAGAGTGACGCTGTTACGTCATGCCCAGAGAGTCTGCAGTACGGTGCGCATCTGGCACCATATGTTAATCAAAATTATATGTACAAAAGATTGAGAATTACAAAAAATGTACAAAAAAATTCCCCCTAATTTTCAATCTGTAGTCACTTGCAACAGTTGTAAGAGTTCATAAAAATTATACCACATTTAAAAGTCTTAGGTAATTGTTGAGTTTCGATTTACTGAAAGGCTTAGTAAGAAAGTCTGAAAGATTTTTATCTGTGGTCACATACTGAAGACAAAATGTCATATCTTTGAGTTTCTC
This sequence comes from Macrothele yani, assembly GCA_039090855.1. Lineage (NCBI taxonomy): Eukaryota > Metazoa > Arthropoda > Arachnida > Araneae > Macrothelidae > Macrothele > Macrothele yani. Next base: position 174,302,567 of record CM076990.1, read on the forward strand.
ATTAATGAAACTCACCTGTTTTACCATATTATTTGATTTACGTGACGTGCATCCACTCTTTCCTAGAAAGATTGCTGAATGGTTGTCACAATGTATAATCGAACTTTGGAATCCTTTTCCAGGGAGTTCTTCCACAAAAAATTTTAAAAATATCCCAGTCTTCATGGCCTCGACGACTGCTGTAATTTCTGCATCACATGTCGAAAGTGAAACTGTGGTTTGAGTTCTTGAAGTGCAGATGATGAAATTTGGTCCCAGCAGGCATAGGTACCCACTTACTGATCTCTGCCCATTCCCCCTCCCCCTCCCCCATCCCACACACACATTTCCATGACGCATCACTGTAGCATTTCAGTTTTGGATCACTTTGGGTAAACACCAAACATAATGTTTTGTCCCTTTTAAGTATCTTAGAACATGCTTGAGTACGTGCATGTGTATTTTTCTTGTATCCTTAGTAAACTTTGATAGAGCTGTTGTGAGAGCGGGCGCATTATTTATGCCCAAGAAAATAATGAAACCGAACATTATGCCTATTATATTAGGAAAACATACATTAGTAGACTAATGCGAAGAATTTTATGTTTATTCAATTTCATGCTAATGTGTGTTCGGACGGACTTAGGATGAAGTATCCCTATACATATACGTAATTGTTTAATGAACTCATAATGGTTCAAATGTATAACAGATCAATGGATTGCTCCAGAACATTTTTACAAAGGATTGGTGAATGACAAAGAGATTCTGATATTCTCACGTTCTGGGAAGTGGATGCCGTTCCCAAGCAGATAGGCATCAGCAATTAAGCAGGCGACATCCGCTGGTGCTATCAAACAGAGAGCAGACGCCTGAATGTCTGGGAACCTAGATTTTATTCATTGTATCCATGTAGCAGGGTGCATTATATTCGATGGTTGTTGTACTTTGCGGAAAGTCAAGTCTGTCAAAGAGAATACCGCTAATGGAAACATCAGAAGTACCGGTCACCTACTGCAGAAAGCGAGTTATTCGTAAACAGGAAGGGCGAGGCCGGTTAACGGAGGAAGAGGCGCGCCGATCATCGTGACGTAGGACGCCAGCAGAGAGAGAGAAAAGAGGGAGTGGGACGCCTCACGGCAGGAGCGCGTTTGGAATAGATGCGCAGCTCCGACTAAGTCGGGAGAGGTAGGCGCATAAGAAGACTGAGTACGTTAGTCTGTTTTCGGAAAATGCAGGAACAAGTTCGCCGGGAGAGAGGGCTCGAAAGGTTTCGGGTTTTGCTGACTCCCGGCGTTATGGGTCCGAGAGTTCAGTCGATGTACTGAACGGTGTCGAAGTATCTTTGCGAAGATACCTTTCCCAGCCGTGATACAGGTCCCTGGCTTAGGGACTCTGACGTGCTTTATTTAGTTATCCAGGAAGGGATAATTCTACCGAAACCGCGAGGACTAAGTGCAGAGCGGAGTTAGATAGGATTCGGAAATAGGAATCTTTATCGGGAGATACAGGTCGCTTCTCGGACGAGAAGGACTCTCTCCCAAGCGTAGGAACGTATTATCGTGATAGAGACGTGAAGTTTACTTTGACTATTTACTAGGTCTGCATTAGTTGAGGGACGTCTGATCGACATCCAGAAAGCGGTATTCCTACGGATAGACTGATTTTCCAACTTCAGTTTTTATCCATAATAAACTTGTTTAAGTTTGAAACAAATCCTCCTGAGTCATTTTATAACATGAGTCATTTATACTTGGAGTTTCAGCGATCTCAATCCACCTCCCTGATTCGCAGATAATCAATTATAGAAAAGCGGGGGAGGTTTCGTCTGTTCACCCAATCAGAGTTTGGGTAAGTTCTGAGGAACAAACCTTTGAAATATTTCCATTGACTGTGAGATGAGCCTATAGCGGGGACGCCACAGAAGTATAATTGTTTTGGGCGGATCCACATAGGAGATAAGTACATTCGCTCTCACAGCTGTTATTGGATAAGCTAAATCTGGTCTTGATTTTGTAGCAAGATACATAAGTGATCCTAAAAGTTCTTTGCATTTTTCAACATCTCATCCTTTTGATTCATCATATTTCTCCAGGTCTTGATTTAAGTCAAGTGGTATAGTTACAGGAATGCAATTTTCCATACTATATCTTTTCAGAATTTCTTCGATAAAGATTTGTTGTTTAATAGCGATCTGTCTTTCCTTCTGAATGGTTTCCATCCCTAGATCACACTGTATCACACTTTCTTTTAGCTCGAATCTTCTGCTGATTTTTTCAGTTACCTCTTTTAGTATCTCATTATCTGAATTAATAATAATGCCATCTACATGTAAACCTAAAGATAATTTTGAGTAACCGTTATCATAGCTAAAAGTACATTGGTCAGATTTGAAATTTTTAAATCCACATTTTAACAGATAGATTCTGATAGTCTGAAACCTTCGACCATATACATGTATACTAATGAACTGCGCACTGGCAATAGTTGCATCAGAGCCGTCGTGGTCCCAACATGAGAGGGCATCAGATCACGTGACACGAGTCCGAAATGGTCGCATGCCTTTTAATTCCAATGTTTTCCTATGAGATGATAAGCCCTTTTAAAAGATTAGGAATTATTAGTAAATTGTGTACATCTGAACTGTGGGTTTTAGGAATATTGTATATAAGGATATACTCGTTGAGAAAACTACCTCAATCAAAATTTTATTACAATCGTTTAGAAGTAATTAGATCGAAAAGTGGTCGTAAGTTTCGTATGTGTTCTAACGCGAATTCGTTTGTTTGTACTCGAAATTCCGTGTAAAAACGGTGTTATGATCACTAATTTACGCTGCAGAACTTCAGTATTTTCAGTGCATTTTTTGAAAACTCCTCACATATAGTGAAAACTCTTCCGGTAAGTTTACTTATGAGTTATATACATGCACAAATCGGGGTTCTTTACATTTCGTTATTTATAATGTGATGAACATTTGCGAAGAATTTGGAACACGCATTCCGGTTTTTTGTTTTTTTCTTAAGTTAGTATATTTTTATGTCAGTAGCCACAAGTTATCTGGTTAAGTAATTGAACCTTATTGACTATTTCTGCCTCACCGCAATAATTATTGGAAATATGAAAAACAGGCCCAAAAATCGGAATGGTTGCACTTGCTACTCTAATTAAAATATGCAAACTTTGAATCGCTATATACCAAACCGACAAGTTTTCTGATGAACTAATACCATACTTGTTAAGTCTCACAGCTGTTATTGGATAAGCTAAATCTGGTCTTGATTTTGTAGCAAGATACATAAGTGATCCTAAAAGTTCTTTGCATTTTTCAACATCTCATCCTTTTGATTCATCATATTTCTCCAGGTCTTGATTTAAGTCAAGTGGTATAGTTACAGGAATGCAATTTTCCATACTATATCTTTTCAGAATTTCTTCGATAAAGATTTGTTGTTTAATAGCGATCTGTCTTTCCTTCTGAATGGTTTCCATCCCTAGATCACACTGTATCACACTTTCTTTTAGCTCGAATCTTCTGCTGATTTTTTCAGTTACCTCTTTTAGTATCTCATTATCTGAATTAATAATAATGCCATCTACATGTAAACCTAAAGATAATTTTGAGTAACCGTTATCATAGCTAAAAGTACATTGGTCAGATTTGAAATTTTTAAATCCACATTTTAACAGATAGATTCTGATAGTCTGAAACCTTCGACCATATACATGTATACTAATGAACTGCGCACTGGCAATAGTTGCATCAGAGCCGTCGTGGTCCCAACATGAGAGGGCATCAGATCACGTGACACGAGTCCGAAATGGTCGCATGCCTTTTAATTCCAATGTTTTCCTATGAGATGATAAGCCCTTTTAAAAGATTAGGAATTATTAGTAAATTGTGTACATCTGAACTGTGGGTTTTAGGAATATTGTATATAAGGATATACTCGTTGAGAAAACTACCTCAATCAAAATTTTATTACAATCGTTTAGAAGTAATTAGATCGAAAAGTGGTCGTAAGTTTCGTATGTGTTCTAACGCGAATTCGTTTGTTTGTACTCGAAATTCCGTGTAAAAACGGTGTTATGATCACTAATTTACGCTGCAGAACTTCAGTATTTTCAGTGCATTTTTTGAAAACTCCTCACATATAGTGAAAACTCTTCCGGTAAGTTTACTTATGAGTTATATACATGCACAAATCGGGGTTCTTTACATTTCGTTATTTATAATGTGATGAACATTTGCGAAGAATTTGGAACACGCATTCCGGTTTTTTGTTTTTTTCTTAAGTTAGTATATTTTTATGTCAGTAGCCACAAGTTATCTGGTTAAGTAATTGAACCTTATTGACTATTTCTGCCTCACCGCAATAATTATTGGAAATATGAAAAACAGGCCCAAAAATCGGAATGGTTGCACTTGCTACTCTAATTAAAATATGCAAACTTTGAATCGCTATATACCAAACCGACAAGTTTTCTGATGAACTAATACCATACTTGTTAAGTAAACACCTTTCGTCTTTCGGAAAACCGTTAAAGTAGAAATCATAAAGTAAAACACAAAATCCATGTTATAAATACATCAAAAACTAAAACTAATTGGTGTCTCACACCTGTTGGTCGCCTTAAAAAAAAGGCGTTTTTTTTTTTTTTTTTGAGGTTTAACTACCACCGTGAGCAACTCAATGGGCTATAAGCAGTCGCCCGTCCCTAATTTAGGGTCACTGGTTCCAGGGAGGAGAGAGCCAGTGCCGTAAGACAAACACAACATCCATGCCTGACGGGATTCGAACCCGGTCCCCTTACGGACGAATGCTCAGAGGCCAGCGCCTTAGACCACTGAGCCACCGGGGCGGCAAAAAAGGCGTTTAGCCTTAAATTTTAAGGTGACGACACTGAAGTGCTATAGTGAAATTATTATAAAGCATCCAAAGAATCTATTTAGGTATTTAATTCATTTCTTACCTATGAAAAGTTATAGAACTTCCTTTACTAAATCACTCAGAGCAACCATAAGCACAGAATGTGTGACCCATCTTTTTGACACGTCACGTGATTTCGTGGCTTTCGATGTTGGTGCTACAGATTTTGATGCCATGCGCAGTCTATCAGTATATATGGTCGAAGTCTGAAACCATATTCTTCCACTTTGTTTTATCCCATATAGTGCCTTGTTTAACTTGCACACTAACCTTTTGTTTCCCTATGTATTTTCAAAGCCAGGAGGTTGTTCCATATATATCCTATCCTCTAATATTGCATACAAGAAAGCAGTTCCTACATCATAATGGTGTATTTGCCATTTTTTCATAGCTGCAAAAGCAATTGAGCATTGAAAACTGCCTGCTTTCATTACTGGCGAAAATGTTTCATTGTAGTCTTTCCCAAACCTTTGAGAACATCCTAGTGCAACAAGTCTTGCCTTGTACATTTTGTTTCCTGATTTTTTTATCTTTTTACTGAATACCCATTTACATCTTATAGGCTTTAAATCTTCAGGTAAATTTACTATGTTCCATACTTCATGAGCCTTGAGAGAATTTATTTTCTCTCTCCATTGCTTCTATCCATTTGTCTGCATCAGGCATTTACATGGTCTCTTCAAGTGATTTTGATATGCCACACTGACTTTCAATTTTAAGAATCTCATCATGAGGATTGTAATCCGGATCTTTTGCTGTGTCATCTTCGTCTGAAGATTCATAATAGTTTTTAAGCTTTGCTTGGGATCTTAGATATGGTCTCTGCTGTTCTACAGCAATTCTTTGAGGTTCATTTTCACTTTCTTCAGTGATTTCCAATTGTGGTTAATAGATGATTTGCTCATCTTGCTCATTTACTTCTATTTCTTCATCATCATCAAGCACCTCTTGAAAAATTTCTTCATTTCCACTGAAATCTAACATTTCACAATCTTGGATTTTAAATTTTGCTGTTTCCAACATTTCTCTTCCTTTCTTGTCTTCCAAGAATTTTACATCTCTAGATTCTACAACAGTATTTTTTTATTGGATCATAGATACGGTATGCTTTCATATTACTTGAGTATCCCATAAAAATTCCAGCGGCTGTTTTGGATTGGAGTTTTCCTTCTTTCATGCTTTGGAATCCAGTAGTAAGCTGTACATCCAAAGATTCGCATATGACCCACAGTAGGTTTTTTTTCCTGAAAAATTTTCTTCTGGAGTTACTGTCATTGGGAGTTTTGAGCTTATTAGTAATGCTCTGGTGCCTTCAATTAGTGATCTGTTGGCTCTTTCACAAATTCCATTTTGTTGTGGTGTATAGACTGTAGTCAATTGATGTTCAATACCCTTTGCCTTAAAATAGTCTACAGTTTGTTTTGAAAGAAATTCTGAACCATTGTCAGATCTTCTTCTTCTTACTTTTGTATTCATGGTGTTTTCAATTTGTTGAATAAAATTATAGACGATTTCCCTAGTGTTTCATTTTTGTTCTTTAAAAAATGTGTAAAACATTTTCTGGAATAGTAATCTACAATAGTTAATATATAACTTGCACTTCCAATTGACTTCTTACGAATTGGACCAATTAAATCAATATGTAAAGCATCAAGTGGTTTAGTTGATTGAATTTCTGCACACTTTTAAAGGGTTTTCCGGAATATTTTGCTTAAATACAAGTTTCACAAGATCCAAGGTTTTTAATTTTTCCATCAAGTTTGTGGACCATGGAATGTGTTTCTCACTAACATATTAATACTTGCGATTCAGCTTTTCTTTCTTTCATGAGGTCAGATTTTAGCGTGCGCATGCTCAGATGGAGTTCCGTAGATACGTCACATTTAATCGACGTCAGGGTCTATCCTTATGTTCGTCTAAATATGAATAATAATAATAATAAATATTGTTTTTGAAAAACTAAACAGTCGAAATACTGGCTATTGTAGCCTAAACATCTTCTTTCATTGGTCTTACGACAATAACGTTCATTAATCCACTTATCTAAGTACTGCTGAATGCCAGGAATAAACCTTATTGTTTATTGTTATGATTTAATTCTACTAAGTATGTACCGGACTGTGGCCCGGTGTAGTCGTGAGTGACTCAAAGAAATGCAATGTGTTGTACGTAGATAAATGTATAATCTCGAATTACTCGTTTTATTTTATATCCACAAAAAGCTTGGCATGCAAAAAATGCATAACATAAATTATCTACAAAGAGTACCAGGGTACTTTTTCGATTTTTTTCAACAGCAGCGTAGTATCTTATAATCACTTAACAAGTGACGAACAGTACTTTAACCTTCTGGGCAGTTATTCCTCCACCTACACCTCTCTCTCCCCCCTCTCTCTCTCTCTCTGTAGTTTTCTCCCAAATTATATGATTCTCCAAAAAAAAAAAAAAAAAAAAAAAAAAAATGTACACCGTTGAGCCATTACATTATAACCGCCTACCTAATAAGCTGTAGGACCCCATTTAGCCCGCAAAACAGCGGCCACTCGGCGAGGCATCTACTCGATGAGGTGGCGATAGATATCCTGAGGTATCTGGTACCATAATGTCAACAGCAGGTCCTCCAGTTCCCGTACATTTCGGGGTGGGGGTGATTCAGCGCGAAACCGCTTTTCCAGGTCAAATCATAAATGTTCGATTGGGTTCATGTCAGGTGAATTTGGAGGCCAGGGCATTAACAGAAAGTAGCCAGCATGTTCCTCGAACCACTTCTTGACGATTCTGGCAGTGTAGCATGGCGCATTATTCTGTTGGTAATGGCCATCACCAGGGCCGGATTAAGGGGAGGGGTCTATAGGGGCTATAGCCTTGGAGCCCGCCCTGACGAAGGGCCCAGGAGGCATGCCTGGGCAAATAGGTAGAGAGAGAGAGAAATTTATAGAATAGTTTTACTTTGTCTCGTATGATTTTTACTTGGTCAAAAACAGAGGCTGGAGGACGAACAGATTTCAAGACAGTGATCACCAAGTGCAAAAGTTTCATTTCGCCATATACAGCGGGGTCGGCGAGACAGTTTCAGCTTTGGGCCGCGGACGGCCTAGGGATCAACGTTCGTGACTGCCGCAGAGGAACCTCAGATTCGATCCCGGGTAGGTACGAACACTCGAGTCACTAAATATGCGCCGTGCATCGGATGGGCACGCTAAGCCGTCGAACCCCGGGTACTGGCTCCCCGGTAATAAATAAGGGCGTCTTCCTACCCCTTTCTACCTCGCTTCCGTGTCACTTCCCTATCGGGCACTCTAGCCCAAATCTCCTAGCTTCCTATTTCTAAGGGTTGTTTAAGACCTGGGGCCAGACACTCTCTTCCTAAAATCCTCTACATATTATCTGATCAGTTCAGCTTTTTCACGACCATCGGCCCGCACCTCCCAATTTACTCTTGGAACCGTTAACATTCGGAAGTCCCCTGTAGCTTTTACATTGTATAGCAAAAAAGATATCCTAAGAAAAGTATACAATGCTAAATCACTAGAAAATCCAAGACAAAATCTAGGAATCTTAAGTTTTTAACTAGTGTTCTTGTGAAAACAATGGAAAATACAGTGACTTATTATGAAATCTCTACAGATAATTCAGTAGGTACAGTTTCGTGTTTTAACGGACTTTATTATAAGTACCCGTCATAAGTTCTTTGGGGCCCACTCAAATATCTTAACCTAGGGGACCACTAAGGTCTTAATCCGGCCCTGACCATCCTGACGCCTGTCAGAGGTTGTGCTATTGGGATAATGGGGCGTACAGTGTCCCAAGAAAACATCGCCCACAGCATAACACCGCTGCTGCTGCCCCCGGGCTATTTCCCACCAACAGTGCATCAACGTGCCATAGGCTCCGTTGGCAATCGGCGTATCCGTGCTTGGCCGTCTACCTAATGCACTAAGAATCTTGATTCGTCAGACCAGGCCACTTTCTTCCAATCATCCACTGTCCAATCTCGATGATCTTGGGCCCATTTCATGATGCGTTGTTGGCGATGACGTGAAGTGAGAATGGGGACCCGGCTGGGTCTTCGGCTACGCAGGCCTATGAGCAGAAGGCTGCGATGAACTGTGTGCTGGGACACATTGCCCCGATCGCCACTGTTGTAGCTGCGGGTGACTTGTCGCACTTGTGGGGTCGCTGTTAACAATGCTCGACAGTCTCCGCTTCCCTCTGGTATTAATGAGCTACGGACGACACACGGCTGAACGAGAGTTCGTCGTTTGGACATCTGTGCACCACTTTTGATACATACTCATTACAGCGGCACGTGAACAACACACGAGATCGTTGTCATCACAATTTGTCCTTTATCAAATTCCGATAAATCGGCAGCTTTTCCCATTCTGACTACGACCACTCTACTAACCGAAAGACGGTTCTCGGGTTGTGTATATATTGCTCTGTTAACTTAACCTGCGCCACCGTTCTGTCTCCAGGCGCACTCATTTCTCTTGGTCGAGGGTGGTCATAATGTAATGGTTCATCGGCGTGTAACGTATACTCTATATTCACTTTCCTTTTGATTTTTACTATCTCTGGTTATTTTATTTTACTATGTAAATTATCTTCTTACTGAACGAGATGTTATTTCACCCGCTGAATGAGATCTGGCAATGAGTGTAAGTCATGATGTGGTGGTAGCCAGTATAAATAGGCGCGTTCAATGATACGTAAGGAGAGCGTTTGTTGTTGTATAGCCAGAGCGTTTGTTGTTGGATAGAGAGAGCGTTTTGTTGTTGACGTGCGTAGGGAGAGCTTCGTTCTATGTGATTAGGTTGATTCTTCATTATTGTGATACGATTAGTGTGTGTGCGTTGGATGATTCAAGAGTTATCTAATAAAAGAATTTGTTGTAAGTACGTTTTTCTCAGTTCATAGTTTTTGTCAGATCTCTGTCTGGCTGTTAGGTTTATTTTATTTAGTGTTATTAGTAACAACCAGCATAAGACTTTATTCATCTTAATTACTACTACAACATTACTACCAGTTACAAGCTTGTTCATTATTATTACTACACTACTAGCAGGAAAGTTTATTCATGATTTAATTAACAAACAACAACCATTAGAAGAAGCATTAGCTTAGTACAAGCATTGAATTAGCTTAGCAATTTAGAAGAAGTATTGAATTCATTATAATTCAGTAGCAGAAGCATTATAAAGCATTATACTTAGCTTAGTTAAAAGCTTTATTCATTATAGGCTTATATTTCTCTCTCCCTTGTCCCCTAACACCAACAAGTCCTGTGCCCATGTTGCTGAAACCCATTAGCACAGCTGTTGTTACTGATTCAGCTTGACAACTACATTTTTTTTTAAGTTATCCACCATTCAAGCTGAGTCATTTCAATTTTACATCAGAAAGAAACGTGCAATAAACGAATCAATAAGGTAAAGTATTTGCACTTGCGATGAAATACAAAAGTATTTTCATTAACCACCGATAATAAATGTTCAAAGTTTACAACAGCGCCCATTTTCTGGGATGGGGGCGGGGGCTGGTTTGCTTGCAAGAAAGCCTGAGGCCCCTTAGCCCCTCCTAGCTACGGGCTTAATATAGATGCCAATATCTATATGATGTAAAGCAACTCAGCTGCGTTGCCAGAGTAACTTGAATTTGTAGTCATTTGCATCTAACGTGTTAATCAGGTGCAAAAATTTAAATGTCACGTCTCCCTCCAGCTTATCTGTATTCTCAATCGCCATGTTATCGTAGCATCAGGACAAGGCTTTGCAGGTTAAGCAGTATTATTTACACAAATTCAGAGTGTGACAGTCAAATTAAGGAAAGTTTCGTTCTGTTAAAGAATAAAGGTAGAAGAGGACCAACATGCATGAGCGCCCAAGTAGGGGGACAAGAGGGAGGGGGCATTTGACCTGGAAATTGAGTCATTCTCTTTCTGTTCCTGGAAGGGACTACAGAGATTTTTGCGATAACTCTCATTCTGACTGCTTATTTTTCTGTAGAACTTCTGGATGCGTGTGTACTGTGTATGCAATAAAAATAGGAAAAACTTTTATCATTTCAATTAGAAAAAGCAGAAATTTACAGTAGAAAGTAATAATGAGATTTCTCACTGCATATTGGAGAATAGCGTGCATACGTACAGTGTGGAAAATCAGGAAAGTTGAAGAAATGAACAATTTATCCTCCTCTGCCACAGATCTTCACTGATGCACATAGGTCTCTCGATAGTTTTTCCCAAAATTTGTCGTGTGGGTATTTTTTCATACTTGATGAGCAATTGTGTGATCATGGCGCAAGTGACACATGCTGCCAAAATGATAAAAAAAAAAGACAAAAAAATTTCCTGATTGTCCTAACATGCTGTCTAATTTCATCTATCCATTTATTTATTTATTTCAGTTTTCGGGTCTTCTGGTTTCCAATTAAATTTATGTGTTGAGAGTGTGGTAAAAACTGTTAGACAACAATATGCACATGGTGTTTGCATGTTATTCCTAGTGGTAATTTCTGTTTGCAAAAACCAGTGTCCTCTTTTGAGAGGTTCATGCACCGGTCTCGGAGGGAAACTTTGTGTATGTCTGAAATGGTGGAGTATGTTAAAAAAAATACCCTGCGGATATGGTAATTCGAAACGATAGTGATTGCAGCTGAAAGGTCTTGCTGCCACTGCAACAATCCAAATAAGCCGCTCAGGTGGGGCAGTGGTCTAAGCGCTGGCATCTGGTCTTTCGACCCAGTGGGGCAGTGCCCGAGCCCCGGATGAGGCATACGCGGGATGGTTGTCCCATGGCACTCCCCCCCCCCCCCTCGGAACCAGTGGCGCCAAATTAGTGATAGACGCAGTAGCTAGGTCCCAGAAATATCTGTTTGTAAAAACCAGGGCCGGGTTCTGTAGAACCGGAAGGGGGAGGAGGGGGAGCTGAAGAGCAGGGCCGGATTAAGGCCTTAGTGGGGCCCCTAGGCTAAGATATTTCAGTGGGCCCCAAGGCTAAGACATCTGAGTTGGCCCTCAAAGAATTATGACAAGCAATCGTTATGAAGTCCGTTAAAACACGAAACTCTAGCAATATGCTGTGATAATTAATTCTGTACGTAGCGCATTCTTTAAGCTAATAAATTATTTGCAGAGTTTTGGTAATAAGTCATTGTATTTTTCATTGTTCTTATAAGAACATGAGTTAAAAACTTAAGATTCGTGGATTTTATCTTGTATTTTCTAGTGATTTGGCATTGTATACTTTCATTAGTGTATCTTTAATGTTAAGCAATGTGAAGCCACAGGGGACTTCGACTATTAACGGTCCCAAGTGCAAATTGGAAGGTGTGGGGGGATTACATGAAGAAGATGAAACTCTCTGGTCGACCCCGCATGTACACAGTAACATGAAACCTTCACCCTTGGCGAGTAACTGCCTTGAAGTGGAAATCATGGGAAACAGAAGTAAAACTATTTTATAAATCTCTCTCTCTCTCTCTCTCTCTCTCTCTCTCTAACTACCTACTCTCTCTCTCTCTCTCTCTAACTACCTAACTATCTATCTATTTATTATTTCTTCAAGCATACCTCCTGGGCCCTTGGTCATGGTGGGCCCCAAGGCTGTAGCCCCTGAATACCCCCCCCCCTCCTTTATCCGGCCGTACTGAAGAGTAGTCTGGGGAGGTCAGTAGGGTTATTCGGAGGGGGAAGGGTGGGATCTGTGTTCAACTACAAACTTCGTCCACGAACACATGTGCAAGTTTTGCTTTGCTTTTCATCTCCTTTTGTTAATTTATTTCATTAGCGAATAGTTATGCCAAAAGGTAAAAACAATTAAATAAAACACAAAATATGCAGTAAAAAGGGGAGAAAGGAAACAGAATCACTCATACTGGACGAAAAACAATGAATCAGATGTTTAAAGCTCTTTCTCTCGAGCACACGCGCAGGGACTTCCCTTTAGCACTATTTTCAAACGCGTAGAGAGATACATTTACTAAAAATGTCCCCATGACAACACTTCGTTGTAAGCAATGAACTACCTGGAAGGTTTTAAACAGCAGCTTAGTATCTCAGAGTCACTTACCAAATGATGAACAGGGGGTTTAGCCTTTTGGACCAACTACACCTCCACCTCCGTCATTCTTTCTCTCTATCGTTTTACACTTTTGTTTGGGGGAGGGGGTGTTCTTTAAAATTTTACTTTTCTCCGAAAAAGGGAAAAAAACATTTCTTTCTTCTCTAGCCTAAAACGCCAACCAGCCCTGTCACTATGTGGCAGAGAACCGTTGGCGCAGATGCTCCTACTGATTCACCTTTAAAAGTGCGTAATTTATCCGGGGTTATTCATTGTTTGTGCTGTATCACTTTAGTTTTTCTTGTTTTTTAAAAATGTAATGCACGCCAAAATAAGGAAGAGCATTTATGCTTATAATAAAGTAATGCCTCCTGGGCCCTTATTTTATTATAAGCATAAATGCTCATTATTATTAAGGAACGCACATCTCATAAAATACAAAAGTCATTTTCATAAACCAGCGAAAATAAAAGTCTAAAGAATTTACAACATTATTTTCCAGGGGAGGGGGAATGAACCTCCTCTAGCTCCCCGCTTGCTGCGGTCCTGCAGACGGCCCTTAGACCTGCTCACGGTGATTGTCAAACTGAAAAAGAAAAGAACATTCCGAATCATCACAGTAGAAAATTGTTACAATTATGTTCATAGAGAGGTCCGTCGTTTATGGCGTTGACCTTGAGATGAACGCGCGCAATAATTAATTTCAGGGGTCGAAAAATCAGCTAGTCCGACTCCTGGAACCATTGGTTTTCATGTTCGGACTAGAGCAAAATATTTTTGTTAGCCCGGGGCTACCGGCTAAAACGTTATTTTTCCAAAGCTGTGGCGCTTAAGCCGGTGTATTTTCTCAAATATTTTTCATGTTTTTTGTTTTTTGTTTTTTTTTCTTATGTGAGGTATGCATACAGTCAGGTGGGCAACCATTATTAGAGGTCTGCACGGGCTTAATTTGGAAAGACCGGCCCGGCCCGTGAAATTTCAACAATTACCAAAACACGAATTTGACATCTGGGGCACTCGGTCATTCGACTCCTGAAAAAGTTGTCGTTTTCTTAATTGCTACACGTATTCTATTACAGCAAACATTAATTCAAAATATTTCTGCGACTCTGTGTAAGTCACGTGACGTCCGAGGAGGGGGGGTTGTATACTCAAAAATATTGCACGAAAAGGACAATTTCCGTGCCTTTCAAATTTTCTGGGTTTTCAAATTATCTTTCCCTACCACCGGACCTGGAAATATCCTTGGGGGTAAGGAGGGGGGGGGTATTCGAAAAGTACGAAATATTCAGAATTATGAGTCAGACCGTTCTACTGGGAGAAGATTTTATGGCTTTATAAATTGCATCTATCTCTACTGGCATATCATACCTCTGGAACCCAATATGTCTCTCGCGTGTGTGGGGAGAACACATTTGTGCCGCTTAAGATGCTATCTTCCAGATTTTGTGCTGTCGTAACTCAAAAAGTTTTTGCATTCAGTGCACTGCAGAACGTTTTCCGGCTGACTAGTTTCAAAAGGGACAGTAATTTAAAATATTTCCAAATATCACTTTCCGCCTTTACATTGTCTATAAGCACATATTTCTCCGGAAGCGATTTTTTCGCGAAAATCTTTCACTTTCTTAAACTCCATAGTAAGTATGGAAGAGTATTTATCAGCAACACTGAAATGAGCATATGCTAAGGAAAAACAACGACAGACTGCCCAGCTAACCAGCGTCGCAGAAGTTTTGAAAACGGCTGCCTAAGAGTACAAATGGGGAAAATACGGCAAAGATTTATGCACAGAAATAAGTTTCTCCCAGCCCATTTCTCCCGTGCCATTCAAGACAACTTGAAAGCTTTTCACACATCTAGAGAACAAAGTGCCGCCGACCAGAACAATAAAAAGATCGTCTGCGAGCTGGTGGTTCGGTTTAGAAATTCTGCAGTTAATAGCCTTTCCTGAAGCATGAGAGGAGGGTGAAAGTTAGAGAGAGAGAGAGAGAGAGAGAGAGAGAGAGAGAGAGAGAGAGAGAGAGAGAGAGAGAGAGAAGTAACCAAATTCACATTGAAAAACTAAGAAAGCTGACCCACTCCAATTGTTTTGTAGGAGGGAGGATATCGTAAAATTCTGTTTTTTCCATCAGCGGATATTATTCAATCTTACCCTGCTGCTCTATGCTGCGAGTTTTCCAAACGAGAAAAGCACCGTACAGCGATTGTTTTGCTCACACACAAAAAAACAAAAAACAAAAACAAAAAAAGAACTGCTCGGCCCGTATCTGTTTTACATTAAATATTGAAGGCCCGGCCCGTTTTCCCCACTTAGAAATGAGCAAAGGCCAGGCCCGTTTTCCCAACTTCGAAATGAGCAAAAGCCAGGCCCGTTTTCCCAACTTAGAAATGAGCAAAGACCCGACCCGGCCCGGACCCGTGCAGACCTTTTACCAGGATAGAGTTTTAAGGGTTAACTTAGAAATGAGCAAAGGCCAGACCAGTTTTCCCAACTTAGAAATGAGCAAAGGCCAGGCCCGTTTTCCCAACTTAGAAATGAGCAAAGGCCAGGCCCGTTTTCCCAACTTAGAAATGAGCAAAGGCCAGGCCCGTTTTCCCAACTTAGAAATGAGAAAAGGCCAGGCCCGTTTTCCCTAACTTAGAAATGAGCAAAGGTCAGGCCCGTTTTCCCAACTTAGAAATGAGCAAAGGCCAGGTCCGTTTTCCCAACTTAGAAATAAGCAAAAGCCAGGCCCGTTTTCCCAACTTAGAAATCAGCAAAGGTCAGATCCGTTTTCCCAACTTAGAAATGAGCAAAGGCCAGGCCCGTTTTCCCAACTTAGAAATGAGCAAAAGCCAGGCCCGTTTTCCCAACTTAGAAATGAGCAATGGCCAGGCCCGATTTCCCAACTTAGAAATGAACAAAGGCCAGGCCCGTTTTCTCAACTTAGAAATGAGCAAAAGCCAGGCCCGTTTTCCCAACTTAGAAATGAGCAAAGACCCGACCCTGCCCGGGCCCGTGCAGACCTTTTACCAGGATAGAGTTTTAAGGGTTAACTTAGAAATGAGCAAAGGCCAGGCCCATTTTCCCAACTTAGAAATGAGCAAAGGCCAGGCCCGTTTAACCAACTTAGAAATGAGCAAAGGTCAGGCCCGTTTTCTCAACTTAGAAATGAGCAAAGGTCAGGCCCGTTTTCCCAACTTAGAAATGAGCAAAGGCCAGGCCCGTTTTCCCAACTTAGAAATGAGCAAAGGCCAGGCCCGTTTTCCCAACTTAGAAATGAGCAATGGCCAGGCCCGTTTTCCCAACTTAGAAATGAGCAATAGCCAGGCCCGTTTTCCCAACTTAGAAATGAGCAAAGGCCAGGCCCGTTTTCCCAACTTAGAAATGAGCAAAGGCCAGGCCCCTTTTCCCAACTTAGAAATGAGCAAAGGCCAGGCCCGTTTTCCCAACTTAGAAATGAGCAAAGGCCAGGCCCCTTTTCCCAACTTAGAAATGAGCAAAAGCCAGGCCCCTTTTCCCAACTTAGAAATGAGCAAAGACCCGACCCGGCCAGGGCCCCCGTGCAGACCTTTTACCAGGATAGAGTTTTAAGGGTTAACTTAGAAATGAGCAAAGGCCAGGCCCATTTTCCCAACTTAGAAATGAGCAAAGGCCAGGCCCGTTTAACCAACTTAGAAATGAGCAAAGGTCAGGCCCGTTTTCTCAACTTAGAAATGAGCAAAGGTCAGGCCCGTTTTCCCAACTTAGAAATGAGCAAAAGCCAGGCCCCTTTTCCCAACTTAGAAATGAGCAAAGACCCGACCCGGCCAGGGCCCCCGTGCAGACCTTTTACCAGGATAGAGTTTTAAGGGTTAAAACCCCTCCAGAGCCCAAAGTTGCTTTTTTTTTTTTTTTTTTAATATACGTATCAGCAGTGCTATTTTGCTATCACCTCTATGTCTCTATCTCAGTTTCCTCTCCATTACGCACTCCTGAGACAATATTGCGCACGTTCTGCGTTCCCATGTTGTCACATTTTCTATCTGTAACCTGACCCTAGAGCACAGACAACGCAATTACTCGACTTTATTGAATGCCCATATATCCCATTGAGGCAAAATGTGGGATAAACTTTTCCTTGTGAAGACATCTAACCACATTGTCAGGCTTTCTACCTGCGACATGACCATAGAGCACACACAACTCAATTACTCGACGTTTTCCATTTCCCATTGAGACAAAAAGTGGGATAAAGTTGTTCTTGCGGAGCCGTCTGGCCATGGTCGATGCTGGTATAACTCACTACTCCAAGCTATTCTAACTCTGTCTGGCCAGGTTCGGGGCTGGTATAACCCTCTACGTCAAACTCTTGTAACTCCATCTGGCTCGTATATCCCACTACGCCAAGCTGTTCTAACTCACTAACTGCCTAGATAGGGTACGAGGAAGGGATTTTAGAATTTTTATTACTGGCCGCCCGGCAATAAAATTCGTCCGGCAAAGTCTATGGTCAAGTTTCCAAGCCCATGACCAGCCTCTTTTATGGAAGTAGTTGTAAGCATTCAATGAAACATAGCACCAGAAAAATAAATAAATAATTAAGTAAAATAAAAAGCGATCACCATTGCTCATTCCGATAAGAGATACCCCAGACGAAGAGACACATTTCTTCAGGGTATTGCTTAATAATGCAGTTATGTTTATAGTCATTATTTTTATCTGATTATTCCTAATGTAATTTATTATTTCTTGTTTTTTATTATAAATTACTTCGCTAATTTCTGTACATGAATTCGCTCGACAAGGGTACTTATTTTGAGATTAGTAATTAAATACCTAGTGATATTAATTACGACAGGAAATTTCTTTTCCCCAAAGAAATCAATACTTTATCGATATTACATGCAAATTGTTGGCGTAATTTTCTTTAGATTTCTTCGATATAATAACCCCCACCAGAAAAAAAAAAAAAAAAATTCTAGTTGCGCGCCTGCGTACCAAAAAGGTGAACCTTACACGTTTCGATGTCTACCATATAATGTATTTCAGGAATCTCATCAGCTGCAGTGTGGAATACGCGTCATGTGAAGGGAGTCAGGCGCAAAAAGAGATATTGATCAAGGATTTCCTGCTTTCTGGTGTTGGTGAACTGGAGGAGTGAAAATAAAAACAGCCTCTAAAGTTAGTTGTTAGTGCGCGCTATCGGGAGGGCAAATAAAGAAAGTTTTATGTAGCACGTCATAGTTTGCATAATCGACATTTCCTAACTTTGAGCTTCACTTTATCTTAATTTGCTTGGGACTAGATTAAGGTAAGTTAGGATTAGTGCATTCTCATTTCAGTTAGTACGGGACTAAATGGACAAAAAATAATTTTCGACCCCTGCATTTATATCGGGTATCTTTCATATGTGGCTGAAAAAACATACAATCCAGCAGACACATAAAAAAAAGCTTGGGAGGGGGATGGGTTAACAAATATGGTTGCCCCTGAGCGCCACGAACGCTACAGCTACTCCTCGTAAAAACGTTTAGATAACAAGAATGCATAGAGAAAAATTTGCATACATTATGCGCAATTACAATTTCTGTTTTTCCCTTCCTACAAACTAAGCTATGGGCGCTTATAAATATCGTCATTTGGATTGCATCGCGAGTAGTAAAAAGGTTTGAATAAACAGGAAGTCTAGCTGCTCGTTCGTGAATTGGGAGACCGTCTACTTCCACTGCATTTGCCTCAATCATGGAAAAACATGTCGACGGCATGGATGAGTCATCACCATGTGGTACAACCAGTGCTCCTGCGGTTTCGCGTCTCTCAGGCGTATCAGTGACAACACTTTGTGGAGCTCTTAGAATGATATCACGCAGATATGCCTGTAATATCCAACACGTCCACAAATTGTTGGTGGAGGAGGCATCAAAGAGCAAAACATTTGCTACAAGGACGTAGCTAAAAGGGGCCTAGGCGGGGCTCACCACCCGCTCCCCCTGGAAAATGGACGTCTCTGAACTTTATTTTCTGTGGTTTATAAAAATCACTTTTATTTCGTTATAAGCTGAAATATTTACCTTATTTATTCGTGTACTGCTATTTCAAAAAAAAAAAAAAAAAAAAAAAAAAGGAACAAGTACAGCCCACAATGGATAACTCAAAAGGGAAAAAAAAAAAAAAAAAAAGGAACAAGTACAGCCCACAATGGATAACTCAAAAGGAAAAAGAAAAAAAAAAGGAACAAGTACAGCCCGCAATGGATAACTCAAAAGGAAAAAAAAAAAAGGAACAAGTACATCCCACAATAGATAACTCAAAAGGAAAAAGAAAAAAAAGGAACAAGTACAGCCCACAATGGATAACTCAAAAGGAAAAAAAAAAAAAAGGAACAAGTACAGCCCGCAATGGATAACTCAAAAGGAAAAAAAAGGAACAAGTACATCCCACAATAGATAACTCAAAAGGAAAAAAAAGGGAACAAGTACAGCCCACAATGGATAACTCAAAAGGAAAAAGAAAAAAAAAGGAACAAGTACAGCCCGCAATGGATAACTCAAAAGGAAAAAGAAAAAAAAAGGAACAAGTACAGCCCGCAATGGATAACTCAAAAGGAAAAAAAAAGGAACAAGTACATCCCACAATAGATAACTCAAAAGGAAAAAAAAGGGAACAAGTACAGCCCACAATGGATAACTCAAAAGGAAAAAGAAAAAAAAGGAACAAGTACAGCCCGCAATGGATAACTCAAAAGGAAAAAGAAAAAAAAAAGGAACAAGTACAGTCCGCAATGGATAACTCAAAAGGAAAAAAAAAAGGAACAAGTACATCCCACAATAGATAACTCAAAAGGAAAAAAAGGAACAAGTACAGCCCACAATGGGTAACTCAAAAAGGAAAAAAAAAAAGGAACAAGTACAGCCCGCAATGGATAACTCAAAAGGAAAAAAAAAAAAGGAACAAGTACATCCCACAATAGATAACTCAAAAGGAAAAAAAAGGAACAAGTACAGCCCACAATGGATAACTCAAAAGGAAAAAGAAAAAAAAAGGAACAAGTACAGCCCACAATGGATAACTCAAAAGGAAAAAAAAAAAGGAACAAGTACATCCCACAATAGATAACTCAAAAGGAAAAAAAAAGGAACAAGTACAGCCCACAATGGATAACTCAAAAGGAAAAAAAAAAAAAAACTTCTCGAAGCAAATCAGTAGGAACAGCTGTCCCCAAGGCCGTAGCCAGAGAAGGGCTCTGAATTTGAAAATTGATTTTTCAACGTACATTTCATATGTTGAATTTTTTTCTTTGTCACATTTTATTTGCCCACGGAATTTTTCTATTTAGTATTCCCCATTTTTCAAATTATATGCTACACTACTTACACAAGTATATGGATCTGTTGGTACCCCTCTCTTTATCTAAATACGACATTTCGGGGGGGGGTTAAACCCTCAAAACTCCTCCCTGGCTGCCCCAATGATTCTATGCTAGATGGGGATGATGATCAGGAAAGAGAGAAATGCCTTTTCTATTTCTTTCTGTTTCTTTTTCGTAGAAACGTAAAATTTGGAAGAACATTACTAAAATGAAAACGTGGGGCGGAGATACGGGCGTAGTTGCGCAGAAGGCTAAATAAAATAATGTTCGTCACTTGTTAAGTGACCATGGGATGGTAAGCTGCTGTTAAAAAACTTCCAGGTAGTTATTAATTGCCCACGAAGAAGTGTTGCCGTGGAGACATCTTAGATAAATGCGTCCCTGTAGGGGTTGGAAAATAGTGCCAAAGGAAAATCCCTGTGCGAGAGAGAGGAGAGGGAGGGGGAGAGAGAAACAGAGGCAGAGAAAGTGAAAAACAGATATAGACAGACGGACAGACAGGCAGGCAGAGAGAGAGAGAGTATTCAACTTCTTCGTTATCGCCATGCGTGTGTGTGGGAGGAAAAAGTAATTTTACGATGCGTGTGTGTGGGAGGAAAACGGTTTGCGGACGGGATCTGAGGACTTGAGTTTTGAGTGAAGAAGGGTGTGACGTACCTACCTCAGAGGTCACACACATGTCAAGACGGAAAATTTGCAGCGACAAGCTTCGTCGGTGTAATTTAGTTGGGAGAATAACTGGCTCCAGAGCGAGGAAGTGTGGATTTCAATGAATCCTACCACCGGTAAATGGGGCTTTTGCTCTACAAGGGATGGGAGTTGGCTGTTGACTACGGTAAGAAGAGCCTATCGCGATCAAAGATGTAGAAAAAAGTGAAACTGAAGAACAGAGTAGAAGCATGTTGTCCCGCTTTCGTACATGCCATTTTCCTACAAAGAAATTTCTGTCTCACTTCTGTGCACATCCAGATCATTTAGTGCCCTTTCCTTACATAGATGTGATGATCCGTAGACGTTTTTCTTCACTCCTATCATCGCAATGCTTGGCTTACAGGCGTGAAGAGATCCACTTGAGAAGATACCGTCTTTACTTTTCAATGGTTCCCTGCAGTTATCAGGTCTTTTTTTTATGTCTAACAAATTAATGGAGTCTTGCTTGTTAACACGTCTTTAGTATTATATAAAAGATCGTGCTTATGTTATCACTTTGTCCGTCCGTCCGTTCGTCCATCCGTCTGTGAATACTATACCTCTGCAACTATTAGTTCGATTCGAAAAATTCTTTTTTGCATTGGGAAGTTTGAAATGTGAAAGCAATGATACTTGCTTTCCGGGTTTCCTACAATGCATCACTTCGCCACTGGAGGGCGTAAATGCAGATGCTGTCAACTTCAAAATGTATTTAATACAGACATTTGACGTGGACCAGGAACATCAAACAGAGGTCATCGCTCTTTCCGCAATTATAAGTGAGTCACGGAAAAATTATCATTGGCCGCCACCGGGAATCGAACCCAGGGTCTTCCAGTTACGCGCCGGTTATGCTTCCACTGTACCACAGCGTCCTCGAATTCCTCCAGACTCACATACACTAACTGCCAAGCCACTTGGCAGGTTGCTTCCTGGAGTCCCGCACAATGCTGGGGATTCACCAAAGATGGACCCTGGTTTCTGCCAATGAGAAGTTTTCTGTGACTCACTTATAAACGTGGAAAGAGCGATGACCTCTGTTTGATGTTCAAAATACATGTTATTCAAAATAATTGCTACTGAACATCCGATTAAAAATTTTCTTTCCTCCATTCGAGGGCTATTTTTTGCTTCAGTTTCTTTTTCAAGTAATACGTAGTTTTTCAGCTAGGGGCGTAAAGCTAAATTGCGATTTCCCTGATAACTCTGCTTTTAAAAGTCCGGTTTGAAAATTTCTTTTTCCATCGGATAGAGCGGGAAATGTTCTGCATATAATTTCAAATTTTTGCAAGGAATTGTTTGGCTACTAGAGGGCGTATGTACATATTTTTGTTTTTGACATCTTTTGAGCAATAGTGCATATTTATCTTTTTCAAATATAAATATGCACTATTGCGCTTGTGAAAGCTCGATTTAAAAAATTGTTTCGCGGTCAGATACCACTCACCACGACAAGATTTTTGAGAATACCTTGTGCTGAAAATAGTGCATAATTTTTCCATCAGGAACGTAGATGTATATCTTATTTTTGTCGATATCCCGGCTTCTAACAGTCCGATTTGAAATTTTTTTCTTTGTCAGAGAACGCTTCGGGGGTGAATACTTTGCACATCATTAAAAAATTTTCTTGACGCACACGTGGACATAAGTTCACGTTTCGGCTTGCGGCATATCAGCAGCAACGTCTGCGCATTTAAAAAGCCAAACGAAAAAATCCTCTTTCGGTCAGATACTACTAACTTCCAAAAGATTTTGCGAAAAATCCCCAGCAATTTTCCCGCTATGCACAGTTTTCCCACTGGTGTCGCAAATATCTTATAGGTTTTTGTTAATATCTCTACTTTTATATGTCCGATTTAAAAAAATTCTTTGAATGCCGTATACTACACTATCTAGCAACAAGTAATTGGACACCTGTGATAGCAAAGGAAAACGAAGTTTATTCACCTTCAATAGTTGGTGGATCCTCCATGAGCGGCGATTACAGCTGCGACCCTCCGGGGCATACTCTCAACCAGGCGTTGTACGACGGCTAGCGGTATTTTCTTCCACTCGGCTTGGAGAAGACAGGTCAGTTCCTTCACCGATTTCGGACGGTGGGGGCACACCTTAAGTCGACGCTCCAACTCGTCCTGTAACGTACCAGGAGATGTGACGTACCTTCCAGAAGGACGCACACGACATAAAGGCAGATAGGAATCAGAATAAAATGTCCGCGTAGCTTAATTGGTAGAGCAACTTATTCCGGAATGAGTGGACCCGGGTTCGAATCCTGGCGCGGATAAAAATGACGGAGAAATTCACTTCGTTATAATGGCGCCCGAACTATCCGGATGACCCGACCGTTCACAATCTCGCAATGGTGTGATGTTATTTCCACACCGCGAGATAGGAAAAATAAGAGAATCTCTTCTCCAGCACTTCGGAAAAAAAAAACAATAAGAAAAAAAAAATAAGGGGGAGATGATGTAACGTACCAGGAGATGTGACGTACCTTCCAGAAGGACGCACACGACATAAAGGCAGATAGGAATCAGAATAAAATGTCCGCGTAGCTTAATTGGTAGAGCAACTTATTCCGGAATGAGTGGACCCGGGTTCGAATCCTGGCGCGGATAAAAATGACGGAGAAATTCACTTCGTTATAGTCCCAAAGGTGCTCGATAGGTTTAAGGTCCAGGCTCTGCGCAGGCCAGTCCATTCGATTAACCCCATTATCACCATACCAAGCCATGGTGGACCTCGCAACATGACGGGTGGAATTGTCATCCTGAATGTAACATGGCTCCACCCCGTAAAACTGCCACAACGTAGGAAGCGCATGGTCATCCAAAATGGTGCAGTAGGTCTCGGCGTTGAGTCTACCAGGAATTGCGATCAAGGGTGCCGTGCCATACCAGGAGAAACACCCCCATAGCATAATTCAACCACCGCCGAACTTCACAGTTGGCACAATACGTTCCGGCCGGAGGCGTTCTCCAGGCAGACGCCAAACCCAGACCCTGCCATCCGAACGGTAGAGGGTGAACCTTGATTCGTCGCTCCTGAGAACCTGTTTCCACTGTTCAACGGTCCGCTGTTGTAGAGGGTGAACCTTGATTCGTCGCTCCTGAGAACCTGTTTCCACTGTTCAACGGTCCACTGTTGTAGAGGGTGAACCTTGATTCGTCGCTCCTGAGAACCTGTTTCCACTGTTCAACGGTCCGCTGTCGACGTTCTTTGCACCACGTTAGCCGAGCAGCGCTATTGGACTTGGTGATCAAAGGCTTGTGGGCGGCAGCACGTCCATGATAACCGAGCAGATGGGCTTCCTTACGGATGGTATTCATCGAAAGAACACTCCCGGATGCCTGTTGAAACTCCTCGCGGACGTGGCCCATCGATTTAGTGCGGGTTCTTCTGAATTTCTCTGGCAAGCACCCATCGGTCTCTAACTCCCAGTTTTGTGGGTCTGCCGGGTCGGGGCACATTCCGACGGTCACCTCTCATCTTCCACTTGCCAATCACGTAGGCCATATCCGCGAGGAGTTTCAACATTTTTTCGCGAGATAGGAAAATCAGAGATAATGATTTTTCCTATCTCGCGGTGTGGAAAGGACATCACAATTTTGCGAGATCTTCAACGGCATGGTCATCCGGGAAGTTCGGGCGCCATTATAATGAAGTAGATTTCTCCGTCATTTTTGTCCTCGCCGGGGCTCGAACCCGGGTCCCCTCATTCCGGGAATAAGTCGCTCTACCAATTGAGCTACGCGGACGTTCGTTATCGCTGTTATCTGCCTTTAAATCGTGTGCGTCGTGCTGGGCAGGCACGTCGCAATTGTTATAAACTGGTTACCAAAAATTAAAGAATTTCTACCGTTAAATATACGGGTGGTGCCACTTCTAGATCTATAGATTGATTTCTGCAGCAATGTTTTTCTTTTCATTTTTCTGATTTTTTTTCCGGAAAAAAATCAGCAGGCTTATTTAAAGATTTGGAAGATGAGTTTGAAATTCATGATCCTGATCCAGATGAAATTTGTAATTATGTGGAATTGCGCATGGGCGAAGCACACTTTGAAGCTGTAGATTTGTTACCGTAGTGGAAGAATTCTCAATTTCCTAAGCTAGCTGCCATTGCGAGACGTGTACTATGTATACCAGCCAGTAGTTCTGCTAGTGAGAGAGTGTTTAGTGCAGCAGGTCAAGTTTTAGAGGAAAGAAGATCAAGGTGAAGCGCTGAAGCATTAGATGCGATTTTTTTTCAAAAGTTTCGAGAGGCTTAAAAACGGTAAGCAATTTTCATTATGAACTTGCGGAAAACTGCACACACATAGAATAATATCGTGGTTATTATACTATTATGTGCAAAGCTTTGTTAATGTTACAAAATGCAGAATAATCTAGTCTGAAGTGCTCATACTTCTTTTCTTTTTTTTGGGGGGGGGGGATTTTTCTTGCATGCTCTTTTTATACTCTACTACATCTCTGTAAACTATCTTTACCAGTTAGCATATACGTAAATTATATTGCAAAGTTTAGTATTCTAGAGTCACTATTTAAAACACGTGCGACTGTCTGTAAAGATTTGTATGTTTTGTAATGCAATTTATTCAAAGTAAAAGTAAATTTAGAAATCCAAAAGGAATAACGAATGGAATATTTTGTGCTTTTAAAAGATTTTCTTATCTTCAGCTTTTGGCAAAATCACTGATTCCCCTGGTATAGTGGAACGGCATGTGCATCAATTACTTATTTAATTTCTAGTCCACATTTTAGAGCAGTTTGTTTTATGTATAGTGTTTCGAAAAACATATTAATATTATGAAGTGGATTAACTGAAGTAAACTTTTTAAACTAATCCTTGATTGGGCCATAGCTTTTGGCCTGTGCATAATGCAAGCCTTGCTAAGTAAAATTTTCTGAGAACCCGTGGTCGGCTTAGCAAACACATGTAATCAAAGAAAGCGGGCTGGGCCCGGCCTCCTAAAATTAAGCCCGAACTCATCTCTAGTGTGGACATCTCATACGTATGGAAGGAATTAACTAAAAAGCGAAGAGGCATGTAAAACAATATGCGAAATTCTTCCAAGAATTTACCTAACCTCCGTGACCATTCTGAATACACCGTAGGGATGAAGAGTTAATCAGTCATCTGTGTTATGTCGTAGAAAGTCCCTCTGATTGCTTACGGGATTTTTCCAAGCCTTACTCCAGAAGCATCTTCCTATTGTTACGTTCACTATCTGATACTTATTCGTTTTGCCCTGGTTCGTTTTACTTTCTGCATTTCCGTGGAGTGCAGGCGTTTACATAACTCATACGTTTCACTTGATGTTACTACCAATGGTCCTTAAGTATTTAACCTAGTTTTCACATTTTTAGTAGAATTATGTCAATAACCGGAAGTGCGATTTTTGAGCGATTGTATTTTTTTATTATGACAGTGGTAGAAAGTGAAAGTGCGTACAAATAAGGAAATTTTGAACTCGAAGGGGCGTAATTTCAAGTCTTGCCCTCCCAGACTATATAGCTGATACCCTTCGTATAAGGAAGCAGGTTTGGTTTTCCGTCTGTGGTATTTCCATTAAAAATATAAAATGCAAAAAAATCACATATGAAATTAACCTCTCTGACAAATGCTGAAGGCCGTAAAGATTGCGTTAATGGACGGCCTATTTTACCCTTCAGTCACAGTTTCCCCTTACTCTACCAAGGGCGCCTATTGGTTGACAAAAACAATGAATAGTGATCTCTTTGATGTCGAAGGAATCGGTAAAGGGTGATTAGCATTTACTTTCTCCGTTAGCATTCCTCACATCTGATACCAAGCAGTACCTCTGCACGGAAACGGAACTAGCTGATCTGGTTATCCATGGAAATGGGACAAAACTTCCTTTGCATGGAAATGTAACGTACGAAAGTGAGAAACAACCTAGTAGGAAGAATCGAAATATACCAATAACTCCTCAATGCCATTTCTTGGATTCATAGAAAAGCACCAGAATAGTAAACAAAATAAAATGTTTTTTCCATGGTGGTTGAGAGTTATTTTGCCTCCAGTGATAAGGAACTTGCCATTCAACCACCATCAAGTAAATTCAGAGAATTCCATTTATTTATTTTTTTAAAGTTTTTTCCATGTTGGTTGAGAGTTGTTTTGCCTCCAGTGATAAGGAACTTGCCATTCAACCACCATCAAGTAAATTCAGAGAATGCCATTTATTTAAAAAAATGTTTTTTCCATGCTGGTTGAGAGTTATTTTGCCTCTAGTGATAAGGAACTTGTCATTCAACCACCATCAAGCAAATTCAGAGAATGCAATTTATTTTTTATATTTCATGTTACTTGAGTTTTCTTTTTGTCCTTGTTATTTTTTGACATTTCGTATTTTATTTGTTTTTACTTTTTGCTACGGAGAAATCATTGGGTAATGAAATTAATTAATATTCACCGAGGCACAGGATTTTGTATGGCATCAAGAAAAAAAAAGTAGTTCAAAATCTCGACAATAGAGGGCGCTGCTGCAGGTAATGGTCCCATAAGTGACGTTTGCACATTACTCGCACAAAGCAACGTTAGGGTGTGACATAAAAACCATTACGGTAAAATGCAGTCACATTTTCAATGTGCGAAAATATTACGGCAATGTTGATTTTATTAAACTACACGGATTTTATTAAGCTAATAATTTGCATATAACGTGAAATCAGGCGTGCACCGAATCAGGCGTGCACCGAATCAGGCGTGAACGTTTAGCGCCGATTGTTTATTAAGCAGGCATAGTACACAGGAATTGCTTCCTAGATCTCCATATTTCACACCCGCTGGTTTCTAGTTGTGGGACTACTTGAAATCCCGTGTCTATAGAGGTAATCCACGGACCTTTCCATCGCTGAAGACGCCATACGGCAGGATGTATCAGCCATTCGCGTTGACATGTTGTTCAATGCTGTATCAGGCGTAATACCACGACTGCACGCAGTAATGGAATGCGGTGGTGGACACATTGAGCACTTTCATCTGTAAATCATTCTGAAATAAAGTACGTTTTACTACTTTAACGTAGATCTCATTCCACAATTCTCACCTTTCGTTGTTTTCTCTGCAGCAGCGTCCTCTATTGTCGAGATTTTGAACTATTTTTTTTTTCCTTGCTGCCATACAAAATCCCGTAACTTGGTGAATATTAATCTGCAAACCGCATGTCTCTCCGACCCATAGACCTTTTTTAATCGCATTTTACTTTTGTATCAAACTTTTGAATCACACTGTATACTTTGAGACTGTGGTCCCCAAACCTGTGCTATTCGGAGGTGTCCTTTAAGGAAGGTTTACTGTATACTCTAGTGTCGTTCAGATACAATCACAAACTGCAAAATAGAAATATATTACTTTACCTGTTCTGTTTACGGTGGTTAAATCACGATCACTTACTAGAAGCAATAAGATATACACTATATTGACAAAAGTTACCGGACACCCCTTCAAAAGCAAATGAACGGATCCGTTGCGTTGTTAAGATACGCGTTACAGCTGAAAACGGTATAAAAACAAAGTCTGCAGCTGAACGCGATCTTATCGCGTTGTGAATTTGAGTGAAAATGTCGCGGCGGGTGAGAACCTTCTTTGAGAAAGGAAAGATTGTTGGGTGTTATATTAGTGGGTTGTCCATAAAAGAAACCGAGATACAATTAAACATACCTAAGTCAACTGTTTTGGATGTACTGAATAAGTGGAAGACACATGGCGTGCCTGAAGCTGCAAAACGTACCGGCAGACCAAAGAAACCCAGTGACAGAGGACGTCGAAGACTCAGGAGAGTCGTTACAGCTAATCGACGGAGGATTGCACATGACCTCAGTGTACAGGTGAGTAAAAATGCTAGAACCTCGGTATGTACACGTACCATTCACAGAGAACTTCATTTCATGGGTTACCGTGGTCGTGCGGTTGCTCATAAATAAGCCTCATCTCGAAATGCTACTGGTCGTTTAGCATGGTGTAAAGAACATTTATCGTAGACCGTAGATCAATGGAAACGAATCCTATGGGCTGATGAATCCAGATACACGATCCATCAGTCTGATGGCAGTGTGTGGGTATGGCGGCAGCCGGGGAATGCTATTTACCACAGTGTACTGTTCCTACGGTCAAGTTTGGAGCTGGCAGTGTACTCGTGTGGAAGTGTTTTTCGTGGTATGCTCCCAGCCCATTGGTTATCGTTGACAAACCTGTTAACCAGCGCGTCTGCCAAGATATTCTGGACAATTATGCCCTACCAACTATGTGGCAATACTATGGAACCAAGCCTTGTTGGTACCAGCAAGATATTGCGCCGAGCCATAAAAGCAAGGACTGTTACGGCGTGGTTTGACGATAATTCCGTATCGAGTGTAGACAGGCCACCACAGAGCCCTGATATTAATCCCATAGAGCACCTATGGGATGAATTAGAGCGCCGCATCAGAAATTTGGAACCAAGGCCTACTACTAAGCAACAGTTAGCGGCAGCATTATGTACTGAATGGAAGAACATACCTATCGCTGTGTTCCAAAACCTTGTCGAAAACATGTCTCGAAGGGTCAGTGCGCGCATTAAGGCCAAATGAGGACCGACACCTTACTAATGTCAATAAATGCTATGTTGTGTTTCTCTTCTAGGTGTCCGGTGACTTTTGTCAATATAGTGTATATACAGTGTATAAGCATCTTTTAATTTTCTCTCCTCTCTTCAACAGCTGATTTTATCTTCAGTATTGCTGGTTCCCTGAATTCACTGAGGCTTTTCTGAATTCCAACGAAAGCTTAAAACTGGAGTTAGTGTGATCCCCTCTCAGTCTAGTGATGCACATATCCGTTTTATGCTGACGGGATCATTCATTGCGTCATTTCCTTGAAGTCCGTACTCTCCCTCCACTCCGATTTCTTTTTTCACCGAGGTCACTGATCTCCAACATGTCTTTAATCCGATTGCATGAACCATTTATTTGTCAGTCATTCGGAAATATGGGATCGACTTATTTATTGGCATTTGTATTTACGGGTTTTGTGCAGAAAGAAAGAAGTGTAAAGCTTCTTGCTGTACGTTTTGCGCAATGAACGTTAAGCTGCGATAGGAAATGTAATCCTTAGAATATTTTCGAATTGCAGAATTGAGTGAATCCTCAACGTAGGAGTCTGGTTTCTCACAATTTGACGAAAACACGCATTGTGGGGACGATTTTCCTGCTATGAAAAATTGTGATATTATAGCTAATTAGTTCTCACTATAAACTCTTTAAAGGTAACGGTTCAAGAACTCGAGTACTAGAAAGTGAAAACGAACTTACTATTTCTTGTAGAAAACCACTTTTTTTTTCACTCGTTGCAAGAAATACACACTTGTACCAATCGGAGGGTGACAGGACAACTTATTAAACACGACGTTTACACGTGCACAACACACATAATATCACATTGAAGACTTCATAGAACGTCGATTAACTTATTAGTACGAAACTGACTTCGTTAAATAGTGTTGCAGGTTATTAAGAACTAATTACAAATTTGTGACAACCCGCACATTGTCGAAACAATGAAATAGCAACTGAGCGTAACGAGAGTAACACTGATAATATCTCACCACCTATCACACAAAACACAGAGAAATTCTTGATTTTATCAGTTTTTTCATCTCTGACCTGCTGCCAGTGCTGCCAAATCAAGAGGACCTTTTGGTAGTTCAGGCGTGATGATTAGTTCAACTGAGAAAAAAAAGTGGAAAGTTAAATACCATATACTGAGCCGCCAAACAGAAAACTGTAAAGGGTCCTACCATTTCCATTATATGCCACCACATCCATGCGGTAAATGGTATCGTCCGCAAACGACGTATGCACTATATTGACAAAAATCTCCGGACACCCAGAAGAGAAACACAACATAGCATTTATTGACATGCATTAGTACGGTGTCAGTCCAACTTTGGCCTTAATGCATGCACTGACCCTTCGAGACATGCTTCCGACAAGGTTTCGGAACACAGCGATAGGTATGCGGTTCCATTCAGTACATAACGCTGCCGCTAACTGTTGCTTAGTAGTAGGCCTTGGTTCCAAACATCTTATGCGGCACTCTAATTCATCCCATAGGCACTCTATGGGATTAAAATAAGGGCCCTGTGCTGGCCAGTCCCCACACGATAGTGAATTATCTTCAAACCACGCCGTAACAGTCCCTGCTTAATGACTCTATACATTATCCTGCTGGTACCAACAAGGCTCGGTTCCATGGTATTGCCACAGAGTTGATAGGGCATAATTGTCTGGAATATCAAGGTTGACGTGCTGGTTAACAGGTTTGCCCACGATAACCAATGGGCCGGGACCATAACGCGAAGAATACCCCCACATGAGTACAATGCCAGCTCCAAACTTGACCGTTTGAATAGTACACCGTGGTAAATAGCGTTCCCCCGGCTACCGCCATAGCCACACACAGCCATCAGACTGATGGATCACGTATCAGGATTCATCAGTCCATGGGACCAGTTTCCAATGATCTACGATACACGATAGATATTCTTTACACCATGATATACGACGAGTAGCATTCCGAGTGGAGATGAAAGGCTTATGAGCAGCCGCACGACCACGGTAACCCATGGAATGAAGTTCTCTGTGAATGGTACGTGTACATACCGAGGTTCTAGCATTTTTACTCACCTGTACACTGAGGTCATGTGCAATCCTCCGTCGATTAGCTGTAACGACTCTTCTGAGTCTTCGACGTCCTCTGTCACTGGGTTTCTTTGGTCTGCCGGTACGTTTTGCACGCTTCAGGCACGCCATGTGTCTTCCACTTATTCAGTACATCCAAAACAGTTGACTTAGGTATGTTTAATTGTGTCTCGGTTTCTCTTATGGACAATCCACTAATATAACACCCAACAATCTTTCCTTTCTCAAACTCAGTTGTCTCCCGCCGCGACATTTTCACTCAACCTCACAGTGCGATATGATCGCGGTCAGCTGCAGGCTAGTTTTTATATCGTTTGCAGCTGTGCCGCGTATCTTAACAACGCAGCAGATCCATTCACTTGGTTTTGAAGGGGTGTCCGTTGACTTTTGTCAAAATAGTGAATATAGAGGCAGATATCTTCGAAAGCTCTAGTAGTAGCATTCGCAGTTCAGATTGCAACTTATGAGGATATGGACGATTTCGAACGTGGTATGAGGGGTCTGCGCCTGGGATTTGGTTCACTCCATCACAGAAATTACCATGAAATTTGGATTTATACAGTGAACAATTTCAAGGGTTACGTGGATTACACAAACTCAGGGGAAATCAAGGGTGCGAGACCGATGTGGCCATAGAAAAGCTTTGGACGTTCGTGGACAGCGGCGTCTGGCAGGCATCGCAATACCAGCTCGGCGAGCAACATTTCCGTAAATCATAGCACAAGTCACTGCTGGGACCGATAGAAGCATCAGCGTTCGGACAGTGCAACGTTCCTTGTGTTCTATGGGGCTCCCAAGCCAAAGGACCACCCGTGTACTATTGCTGACACGACGACTCAAGGCCGTGCGCCTCTCCTGGGCTCGGGAACACCACCATTGGACACAAAATGACTGGAAACGTTTAGCCTGGTCTGACGACACAGGGCTGTGCACCCCGCCTGGGCTCGGGAACACCACCATTGGACACAAAATGACTGGAAACGTATACGTGTAGTATGGTCTGACGGCACAAGGCTGTGCGCTTCGCCTGGGCTCAGGAACACCGCCATTGGACGCAAGATGACTGGAAACGTGTAGTCTGGTGCAACGACAGAAGGCTGTGCGTCTCGCCTGGGCTCGGGAACACCACCATTGGACACAAAATGACTGGAAACGTGTACGTGTAGTATGGTCTGACGGCACAAGGCTGTGCGCTTCGCCTGGGCTCGGGAACACCGCCATTGGACGCAAGATGACTGGAAACGTGTAGCCTGGTGCAACGACAGAAGGCTCTGCGTCTCGCCTGGGCTCGGGAACACCACCATTGGACACAAATGACTGGAAACGTGTACGTGTAGTATGGTCTGACGGCACAAGGCTGTGCGCCTCGCCTGGACTCGCGAACACCGCCATTGGACGCAAGATGACTGGAAACGTGTAGCCTGGGGCGACGACAGAAGGCTGTGCGTCTCGCCTAGGCTCGGGAACACCACCATTGGACACAAAATGACTGGAAACGTGTACGTGTAGTATGGTCTGACGGCACAAGGCTGTGCGCTTCGCCTGGGCTCGGGAAAACCGCCATTGGACGCAAGATGACTGGAAACGTGTAGCCTGGTGCAACGACAGAAGGCTGTCCGTCTCGCCTGGGCTCGGGAACACCAGCATTGGACACAAAATGACTGGAAACATGTACGTGTAGTCTGGTCTGACGACACAAGGCTGTGCCCCTCGCCTGGACTCGGGAACACCGCCAATGGACCCAAGATGACTGGAAACGGGTAGCCTGGTTCGACGAATCGCGGTACCAACTGTTTCGGGCAGAGGGCCGACTCCGGGTGTGGCGACAACCCCGCGAGACAATGGATCCCGTATGCCTACAAAGGACAGTGCAGGCCAGCGGTGGCTGTGTTATGCTGTGGGTGTTTTCAGATGGTACGCATTAGGACTCCTCATTCGTCTCCAGATCGCTTTGGCAGGTGGAGGCTGCGTAACCATCCTTGGGAATCATTTGTATTCGTTCATCTCATGCAACCACTCCGACGGGTGCGACCTCTTTCACAACGACAATGCCCCACCGCACACGTCCACAAAAGCCCGATTATGGCTGAAGGAACATTCCACTGAGTTTGTCATCCTGACTTGGACCCTCGTATGCCGGATTTAAACGCCATCAAACACATTTTGGATGCTTTTGAATGTACCGTCAATGCCAGGAATCCTCCACTGGTGACTATTACGGAATTGTGGGACACTCTTCAGGAAGCCTGGTGTGCACTGACTCCACAGTACTTCAGAGAGCTCGTAGAGTCTACGCTGTGTTTCGTCTCTAATCCAGCAATTAGTCCATCTCTCTCTCTCTCTCTCTCTCTCTCTCTCTCTCTGTCCTCCCTCTCTTACGCGCGCGCTCTCTCTCTCCTATCTTGCTCTCTCTGACACACCTCCCTCTCTTGCTCTCTCTCTCTTCTCTCTCTTTCTCTCTCTCCTCTTTCCTCTTGCTCTCTCTCTCTCCCTTTCTTGCTCTCTCTCTCTCTCTCTCTCTTTGTCTCTCCTATCTCTCTTTCTCTCTCTACCTCTCTCTCTGTCTCGACTTCAGCATAGCTGGATACAAATTCAAAAGTCGTCATCCTCGGATCTTACTCCAGCTAGAGTTGAACGGTTTCGGTTCGCGGTCAGGGCGCAACTGTCTTTCACTTTATTTTCACTTCTGCAGTCTTGCTGGTTCTGTTTCTTATCAGAGATGCTGAATGTGTCGCGAATTGCGTCTCAAGGTGCAAACGTCCCGCTCTGGGCTGTTGCCTTCCATCAAAACTGTACCTTTAACCTCCGTTTCCATTACATACTGTCATAATAGCCCCATTTCTGAAGCCTGTGGTTTGGGGTGAATGAAAAATTTGCGGATTTGCTTTTTAGAGAGATAATTCCTTCAGCGACTGATGGGTAATGGCTGATGACATCTATACGAGCCAATTTGATACTTATGTGCCTTTCACTGTCTTCCCTGGAGCCACAGTGACCCCAAATCAGAGGCGGGCCATTGCTTATAGCACTTAATTTTCCACATGCGGACAGTGCATGTTTCCACTCTGTAAAACTATACTTGCCGTATCGGATTTCCAACTTCAGCAACAAAATCATCCTAACTTTTTCGGCGCCCCATAGACTGTAACCCGGGGAGCAAGTGCGCTTCTCTGCCTTCCATACCGTCTCCCGATTTAGGGTCCTGCTTCAGGAGAATGCAGACAGCAAGGAAAACAAAGAATAATGTAAAATCAAGAGACCTAAGCCTTCCTTTCCCTCTCTGCGTATCTTTCTTAGTACAGAGGGTGAGTCGAAAGTTTTGCAATATTTGGATCACTTTAAGTCTTCATACGTACCTTTATGAGGAAAGCTGACTAGCATTCAAAGTATAAGCCATCGTGTTGCTCCGTCTTCAGCCATCTGTCTGCTAGTTCTTAGATTCCGCGGCGGTACCAGTTCTTGTCCTTCGAGGCGAAGAACTCCTTCACCTCAGCTGCCACCTCCTCCTGGTTGTTGAACTGCCGCCCGCGAAGGAAGTGGGCCATGGACCGGAACAAGTAATAATCCGACGGGGCAAGGTCCGGACTATATGCTGGGTGTGGCATCAGTTCGATGCCCTCAAGTTCCTGGAGTTTTGCCCATGTCTTTCGCGCAGTATGAGGCCGAACGTTGTCCTGTGCAGAAGAGCGCGCTTTCTGCTCAACAGTGCCGGGTGCTTCTCCTCCAAAACGGCATAGATCCGCTCCAGCTGTTCAGACCAGAGGTTGGCGTTGATGGTGCGACCGTATGGGACGAATTCGTAATGGATTATCCCATCGAAACTCTACCAGACGCAAATCATAACCTTGTGTTCGAAGCGCCCACGTTTGGCAACGGGTTCAGGAAGCTTGTCTGAGCTCAACCACTGCCGTTGTGGGTTAGGATTACGGAAATAGACCCAGTTTTCGTCGTACGTAACAATTCTGTTAATGAAACGTACATAAAGCGTATTTTCTAGGAGTTTCGTACGCACTTCCATTCGGCGGTTTGCTTCAG
Organism: Macrothele yani; assembly: GCA_039090855.1. Lineage (NCBI taxonomy): Eukaryota > Metazoa > Arthropoda > Arachnida > Araneae > Macrothelidae > Macrothele > Macrothele yani. The sequence goes on from CM076990.1 coordinate 174,338,300, forward strand.
CTGGCGTCAGTTCGTGGGGGACAATGCGGCAGCTCAGTAGACCTTACCGAAGTCCTGAAGGTGACGAGCCACGGTGGTCAGTGATATGCCCAAATCGCCTGATAATCTCCGAGTGCTTGTTGTTGGATTTGCCTCTATGGCCTGGCGTATGGCCTCCGAATCCACAGTTCGCGGCGTATCTGGCCATGGCTGATCGCCAAGGTTTCTGTCACTTTATAACGAAGTGAATTTCTCCGTCATTTTTATCCGCGCCGGGGTTCGAACCCGGGTCCACTCATTCCGGAATAAGTTGCTCTACCAATTGAGCTACGCGGACATTTTATTCTGATTCCCATCTGCCTTTATGTCGTGTGCGTCCTTCTGGCAGGTACGTCACATCTCCTGGTACGTTACATCATCTCCCCCTTATTTTTTTTATTTTTTTTTCGAAGTGCTGCTCTCATTTTTCCTATCTCGCGGTGTGGAAATAACATCACACCATTGCGAGATTGTGAACGGTCGGGTCATCCGGATAGTTCGGGCGCCATTATAACGAAGTGAATTTCTCCGTCATTTTTGGTCTACGCCGGGATTCGAACCCGAGTACGCTTATTCCGGAACAAGTCGCTCTACCAACTGAGCTACGCAGACATTTTATTCTGATTCCCATCTGCCTTTATGTCGTGTGCGTCCTTCTGGCAGGTACGTCACATCTCCTGGTACGTTACAACTTGATCAAAATTTCTTGAACCATCTAGTTACGGTACTGTGGTCCACGGAACCTTCCCCTTCCGCATGACAAATGTTTCGTGTTGCTTGAGCAGCGTTATGGCCGTGTTCAAACTCGTATGGTAAAAGAACTTTTTGGCGAGTCAGGTGGAAAACTCATGTACCTTCTCGATTCCAAGTCCGTTCCTCAGGTTCCGAAGTGGGGTCCAAGGGGAGCCCCAGTGATCATTCGAAGTGCCCGGCTCTGCACCCTCTCGATTCTCTCTCGCTGTTTCCTACTAATACCAATCCAGATGGAGGAGGCGTAGGTAAGCACCGGCCTGACGACCGTCTTGTACAGCAGAACTTTGTGCCGTGTTGTAAGGAAGCTTCTCCGGCGGAGTAGTGGAGCTAGCTGCTCAAGGCATTGTCTAGCTCTATTCGTGCGGTAGCTGGTGTTCGCCACCCACGAAAGTCGACAATCTAGTTGAAGCCCTAGATACTTTGTGGAGGTAGCCCAGGGGGTTGTCTCTTGAAACAAAACGAGTTTCGGTACTCCTAGGAGAGGTCCAAAAGAAAAAAACCAGCGCACTGCTCTTAGACGAATTGATCTTTATCCGCCAGTCAGTGTAGTAGGTTTCCGGCTGAGAGAGAAAGTCCTGGAGGAGCTTCACTGCTCTGCCTTTGTGCAGGGACTTGATGACAACAGCTGTATCATTTGCGTACATCATGACCTGCCCTTGTTTGGGTTTGGGTAAGTCGTGCAGATAAATGGAGAACAGCGTTGGTCCAAGAACCGAACCCTGAGTAACGCCAGCCCGAATATTCTTTTCCGAAGGAAGCTCACCGTTAATCTTAACAGTGAAACTGCGGCTGTTGAGGTACGAGCTAATCAGCTCAACAAGTGGGCAAGGACATCGAACATTCTGCAACTTGTGCAGGAGACCATCATGCTAAACGCGGTCAAAAGCCTTGCTGATGTCCAGAAAGACAACAGTGCAATACTCGCTCTTATCTCTTCCTTCAGAAACTAATTCAGCAAGTCTGATTAACTAGTGGGACGTAGCATGCTTCGCTAGGAAACCGCCCTGTTCGTCAGGAATCACACTATTAGCTTCACAGAAATCTAGAAGCTTAGAGAGGATGACCCTCTCAAGGAGCTGTCCCAGGACGGGCAAGAGAGATATTGGACGGTAGTTTTCAGGTAAGGTATGATTGGTTCTAGGTTTGGGCAGCACCACTACCACCGCTTTTTTCCAGTCCCTGGGGAAATACTTTAGCCGGAGAGACCCGTTGAAAATCTCCACCTGTACCAGAATCCAGCTCTCAGGGAACAGTTGAACAGCTCTCCCCGAAACTACATCTCTTCCGGGAGCTTTCTTCACCTTTAGCTTTTTGATGTGTCGAGTTACCTCGAGGTAACTAACAGGCGAGGTGACCTCGTCTGTATCATCAGGATCGTATGTAGCTAAAGCCTCCATAACCCTATCCGTGGGACTACGATTCTGGATGTCATGAGGTGAGAACTGCTCCTCCAGGGCACCAGCAAGGACCCCAGCCTTCTCGTCATCACTGTACACTAAACCCTGTGGACCGAGAATGGGCGGTATGACAGTCTTACTACACCGGAGTTTCCGAAGGATGGTCCACACATCATCCTGACGAGGTTGACCCGCGTTGAGAAGATACTTGTTCCATTGGAGTTCCCTGAACGCACGGATTTCTGCCCTGACGAGATCGCGACACGAGTTATAGCGAACCTTGTCGTCGGCAGATCTCGACCACTGCCAGATTCTCCGGAACTTGTTCTGCTCCAGGATCATCTGGACAATACGTGGAGGAAGTGCATAAGGGTCTCGGGCAGGAGCTGAGGGCTTCTTGTATCGATCCAAGATTGCCTGTATGCAACGAGTGAGTTACTCCACCGCACTGTCGACGTTCGAGCGAGTACTAGTGTCCATCGCAGATGGATCAATCTGAGCAATAATTTCATGGAACAACTTCCAATCAGTATACATCATCGTCCGCCGGGTGGCTGCGACTCCGTTTAATCTCAGTAGGACTGGGTCATGATCAGAGTCAAGCCCAGAAACCACAGAGACCTGATGAAAGTGCCTCACAAACTGGAGGACAGCAAAATCAATGACATCGCCAACCCCGTGTGACGGGGTGCAAGTAGGATGGACCGGACTTGCAACTATAAGATCCACCTTCTCAATGTATTGCGATAGTGCCACCCCAGCACTATCAGTTGAACGACAAAACCAGTCAGGATGTTTAGCATTCCAGTCACCAGCCACTACAGTGGGAATGGAGTCCCCATAGATGATGTCAAAGTCATCGTCAGAAGGTACCTTCCCTGGACTGTTATAAATGGAAGCTAATTTAATCAAGTCTGAGCTTGTTTTTAGCTTAACAGCCAGTGCCTCAACATCCTTGAGATCCTTGAGGGGTGCGATGAATGCACTTAAACAATTTCTGACTAAAATGACATTGCCTCTTTGCTGCTTGCCTGTAGAGGGCCGGATCTCTGTCCTGCCGGAACACCTGGTAGTTCGCAACACTGACTCGCTTGCTCCTAGGTGTGAGTTTGGACTCACAGATAAGAGCAACGTCGATGTCATGATCTTTCAGGAAGCTTGCAAGTTCATCAAGCCATTCGCATTCCAAAACATTATGTTGAGACTGTCCGTAATGCGCTACTAGGCACGGGAGCTTAGGCTTAAACCGCCAGACAGGCAACCACAACCCGTTTGAGGACAGCGGGATCCATGTTCAAACTCGTAAAGCAAAAGTTCCCTAATTAGCCGGTTGTGGCTGTACATCGTGTTAGGCGTCCCAACTATAGACAGTACGACGACATGCAATTGCGTTCAAATGATCATATGTAGAGGATTTTAGGAAGAGAGTGTCTGACCCCAGGTCTTAAACAACCCTTAGAAATAGGAAATTAGGAGATTTGGGCTAGAGTGCCCGATAGGAAAGTGACACGGAAGCGAAGTAGGAAGGGGGAGGAAGACGCCCTTATTTATTACCGGGGTCAGTATCCGGGCTGTTCACAGCAACGACTACCATTTTATATGCCTTTCAACTGATTGCAGTGCGCGACTTGAACTAGTTTAAACACGTGACATACCCGCCACAGCCCATGCGTTTATGCAAACATTGTAAAACTTTCGACTCATCATGTGTATATATCTCTTTTTTTTTTTTAATTCATTTCCTTTAAACAGTCCAATTTTCCCCTTTCTGGTTTTAAAACCTGCTCTCTTCTAGTTTAATGACCCGTTTTGTTGTTTTCTTGTTTTCACTTGAAATTTCTTTTTATCTTACCAGTTTCAACAATTCACTATGTCTTCTCATATGAAGTTATCTTATGATTTTAATGAAAACATTTTTCCCTTTTGCCATCCCGGTGGCGCTGGCTTCTGACCATTCGCCCGAGACGGGTCCGTGTTCGAATCCCGCCGAGGCATGGATGCTGTGTTTATCTTAAGGAATTGGCTCTCTCCAGTTCCTAAAACCAGTGGCCTAATAAATTAGGGATGGGTTACTGCTTATAGCCCAATAAGTTGCTCACGGTGGTCGTCAAACCTTCAACCAAAACGAAAAAAAAAATCAATGAAGGAAGAAATATTCTTTATAATACGTTGGAAATCGATAGAATATTCAAAACTAACAGAATATAAATTCTTAATTTGCTTCTAACACTTGCTGGTTATCCATGAAACAAACACCTTTCAGAAAACTTGATAATTTTATCGCCTTGGAGCGGGAATCGAACCCGCATCTCCCAATTTCCGTTCGAGTATGCTAACCGTAACACCGCCCAGGACAGTGAAGTTCCAAGCAACTGAGACTAGGCAAACTTAGCTCAAGAATCTGAACATCCCTAGATTTTTTTTTTTTATTTTTTTTTTTTTTTGGTAGTCGAAACATCATTGCTTCCTCATAGTCTCACCCCGCTCAAGGCCGATGAAATTTTCAAGTATTCTGACAAGTGTTACACGGATGGCCAGGAAGTGTTACAAACAAATTCAGAATTTATATTCTGTTTGCTTTGAATACTCTCTGAAAAGAAAAAAGAAAAAGAAAAAAACATTTTTCTCTTTTTGTTTAAATTTTGTTTTACTCGTTCATATACAATTTTTGCTTCTTTTTTTTTTTTTTTTAAGCGTAAAAGTTTATCTTTTTCTCCTTTCATCTAAAACGTGCTTCCTTCTGCACTGTTAAAAATTGGTACTCAGAAATAAGCAAAATGGACTCGTTTTTGAGTACGTTCTGGGCTTATAATAGCTCCGAGTACTTGTGTCTCATTTTCGAAAAAGACACGTACTCATTTTTTAATACATACAGGGAATCAATCGTGAGTATATCTGGTATTTCTAATTTGAAATATATGTACAGTCAAACCTCGATTTAACGAACTTCAAGGGGCCTACAGTCTTGTACGTAAAATCGCGAATTTCGCTAAATCGAGGAAACCTTTCGAATGAAACATTCAAATTAAGCTAGTGTTCATAATAGAATTCGTAAGCAGCTATGTTCTCTTTCTTTCAGTGACATTTAAAGTACGTATAGTTCTTTTTACCCTTTAAGCGGCCGATGTACTGTGCTTGAACTAAACGGTATCCAAAACTTTTGCTCCCTCCAAACAGATATAGCAACCGGGTTTTATGAAAACTTCGGCAAAGTAATTTATTTTTACCCCCTTGCATCTCATCAGCAGTGAAAATAAACCTATTACAGGTGGTAAGCCCTCCTCCTAGTCCTATATTTCCTTTTCCATTACCTAAAACATAATAGCGAAGGGTTAATCCCGCTGACACAAACATCATGCAATTGAGTAAAAAAAAAAGTTACTCAAATGTCTTATCTCTCCTTCCTTAAACTTGGCTCCATTGCTATAGCCCTTTATCAGTTAATTTCTCAGAAGGGATTGGTGTCATTCATATGCCTGAATGATCAGTCTGAATAACAAATCTAAGGGCGAAAGTAACTTTTTTCGATGCTCTAGTCTTGAAGGTAACTCATGCTAGTAGCTTTGGGACCACTAAGCATACCCTGAAATAATTCGTTCCAGTCGCGTTCGGCCCACTTCTTAGATAGTGAATGTATTTTTTTTTTTTTTAGTTGAGTTCAGCTCATTTTTTTAAACCCGAGTTAATTCGTTCCAGCCGGTTAAAGGGTTAATTACGAATTTATTATAAAAATGTTATAATACATACACATTTACTTTGCATATTAAATACATAATTCGTAGACTTCAATATGTAACATCAAAATTTAAGCGTACTTTAAAATTGCGAGAAAAATACCATAGTTGATTTTTTCCCAAGCATTTGGCTTCTTAAATAATGATTTCAATTTCGTAAACTGTATGAAACAGAACATCAATTAGTACTAATTAACTTGTAAAAACAGAATATGCGTTGATTACCTTTTTACACTGTGGAAAAGAAATGCTTTAGAGAAGATTGCTTATGTTTTTTCTGAACGTTTAGCTTTATAAATTGCAGCTTAAATTTTATGAAGTGCATGAAAAACGTCATCATTAATATCGAAGGGCATCAAGTACTTTTTTGCACATTCTACACTGTTACCAGCAACACTAAGGCAGCTAACTTTCATTTCTGCTTCATCTTCTTCATCAGAATCTGATGCATTTAGTCCAATCAGTTCATCGAAAACATCATCAAGGGATTTGGTTTGGGCTAACTTTTAACGTAAAAATGCTGGTTAACATAGTTTTGCGGTTTAAAAAATAAAAAATGTTCGCTAAATTGGGGAAATGTGTTCGATAAATCGGGAAACGCCAAGCAATAATTTCAATGTGATTCCGTCGGGACCATAAAAAATATACTTAAAATCGCGTAATTTGTTAAATCGCAGTCTGTTAAATAGAGGTTTGACTGTACTCATTTTTGAGTACTTATATTTCTACTAAAAAAAAATCCACATATTTCAAGTATGTGTTCTAACTTCATTCAGTTTCTGTCCCCTTTCGGGAATGGCACAGAAACAAGTTAGGGCGAATTTAGTGATTCCGGCAGGACAGCTTGTAAGTAAGAGAGACCAGATGGCCCCTCCATACAAGCGTACGATTTTCCACATAGAAGGCAGAGAGAAATTAGGGAGGGGCTTAGGAATAAACACCTTTATATGTACTTGGGGGCCGCCACTTAACGTGCTCGTCCGATATTCAACGATTGTTAGAAATTCACACAACCAGGATAGGTTTGAACTAAGGGTCTCTCTATCAGCAGTCTGCGTCTCTAACCACTAAGCCATCTGCCGCTCGGTTTCAAATTTGGAATACGTGTACTCTATACATACTCATTTATTCACAGAATCAACTGGAAGTATATTATTCGATGGCCCATCTGGGATAATAGATATACTCGTTGTCACATGCTGGGCAAATGGACCGCACAATTTTATGACAAATATAGTGATGAAGCGACAATATACACTATCTACCAACAAGTAATTGGACACCCGTGATAGCAAAGGAAAACGAAGTTTATTCACCTTCAATAGTTGGTGGAGCCTGCACGAGCGGCGATTACTGCTGCGACCCTCCGCGGCATGCTCTCAACCAAGCGTTGTACGACGGCTAGCGGTATTTTCTTCGGTGTCACGTCAATTCGTCGCGTGCGTCAATTCGTCGACTACGTCAATTCGTCGCATGCGTCAATTCGTCGCGCGTCAATTCGTCGACTACGACAATTCGTCGCGCGTCAATTCGTCGCGCGTCAATTCGTCGCATGCGTCAATTCGTCGCATGCGTCAATTCGTCGCGCGTCAATTCGTCGACTACGTCAATTCGTCGACTACTTCAATTCGTCGCGTTTACAGATTTTGGTTACATACAAAACGAATGCAGGAAAACGTACGATTTCGAACGTCTTCCTCCCTGATCAAATTTATAAAGTTTGGACACGCAGACAGGATAGGAATATTACGTTTTTCTTTGGCACTAAAAATATTAGACGGTAAACGGTTTTTGGAACGGGGCAGGGCCCGGTTGGACAGAGCCCCCCATATACAAAATTTTCGTAAAATCTACATTTCAAAATTGCCTTTATTCTTCAGTAAAATAACATTTCTATGTACATGACAATGGAATTCTGCCAATAAATACAGCGGTATATACATCAGCTGGAAAGTTCCAGTGAAACGTAAAACAAAATATTGTTAAAATCATAAATAAAAAAAAAAAAAAAAACAGTTTTCAATTCAGAACCACCAAATCTGGTATACTATCTCGTGGTATTCTAACTTAGACTGTAGACGGTTTTGGGAAGCGGTTGGAGAGGGGGGGGGTTTAGGACCCCCCCCCCTACAGAATTGCCGTAAAATATAGTTTTCAATTTAGAACTACCAAATCAGGTATCCTATCTCATAGTACTCTAACTTAGACGGTTGTCAGTTTTTGGAATGGGTCAAGGCCCGGGGAATCAGAGCCCCCCCCCGTACATACAAAATTTTCGTAAAATCTAGTTTTCATTTCAGAACCATTAAATTTGGTATCATGAAACTCTAACTTAGACGCTAGACGGTTTTTGGTAGGGTTTGGTGCCCGCGGGTTCGGAGCCCCCCCTCCCTCATAAAAATTTTCGTAAAATCTAGTTTTCATCTTAGAACCACCAAATTTGATATACTATCTCATGGTACTCTAACTTAGACGCTAGACGGTTTTTGGAAGGGGTTGGAGCCCGCGGGGTCGGGACCCCCCCCCCTCATAAAAAATTTTCGTAAAATCTACAGTTTTTATCTTAGAACCACCAAATTTGGTATACTATCTTATGGTACTCTAACTTAGTCGGTAGACCGTTTTTGGAACGGGTCAAGGCCCGGGGGGTCAGAGCCCCCACATACAAATTTTTCTTAAAAACTACAGTTTTCAATTCAGAACCACCTAATCTGGTATACTATCTCATGGTACTCTAACTTAGACGCTAGACGGTTTTTGGAAGGAGTTGGAACCCGGGGGTCAGACCCCCCGAATAAAAACTTTTTCGTAAATACTACAGTTTTCAATTTAGAACCACCAAATTTGGTATACTATCTCATGGTACTCTATCTTAGACGCTAGAAGGTTTTTTGAAGGGGTTGCAGCCCGGGGGTCGCCCCCCTAATAAAAATTTCGTAAAATCTACATTTCAAAAAATTGTCTTTATTCTTCAAATAAAAATAGCATTTCTATGTACATGACAGTAGAATTCTGCCAATAAATACAGTGGTATATACAACAACTGGAAAGTTCCAGTGAAACGTAAAACAAAATATTGTTAAAATCATAAAATTATTTCGCCCCGAAGGGCGATGGAGAGGCAGACAATAAAGCACGAGCGATGCAAATGAAAATGTATACTACAGTATTGTAGACAAGAAAAGACATGATGCTATACTATTCACAAATTCCAATTAAGTATTACTACCATACTCAAGATTAAATATGCACAAGGTACTAATTCACATAGAAGACCATGGGTGAGAGGGAACTAACAGGTGCAACAGTATTTAGAAATATGACAGAAATGGTAGAAACAATTAAGCACAAATACTTATTATATGCACAGAATTATGCAGTGACAAGAGAGAAATACGCTAAACGGACCCAGGAGGGCAACTTTACAAAAAAAAACAGAAATCGACCAGTAATTCAATTCATAAGTGTCATATCATATGTACAGAACAATACAGTGACAAAAAAGAAAGCCGCTAAGCATACCCAGAAGGACAGCTTCTCATAAAACAGAAATGTAACAGTGGTGCTACACTCAAAATTTGCATCATATGCACAGAAGTATTCAGTGACAAGGGGAGAATCGCTAAAAAGTACTCAGAAGAGCATCTTCTTACATTAAATTATATACACAGGGACAATAAAATTTCAAAATATATTCAACATAATGTAGGGGACATTGTGTGTGCAGTAAACTGTGCAGAAGAAAGAATTATATACAACATAAAACACAACAAAATCGAAGAGAACATGGGAAACATGGTGAGCTATCTCCAATAGCACATAAAACAGAATAATCACAAATAGCGAATCATGTGGGTGAAAAAGGAGACTCCACCTAGGAGCCTCATACCACCAAAATTAATACGTAAAATCATGAGTTGTGACAGTGAATGTGGGCGACAACAAAAATCCCACCTACACGTTGAGACGTAGCTGCAAATTGTGGATATGGAACCACCCAGCCGATTGGGCCCAGGTGGATTGAAAAACGTTATCGGTGTTTGTTGAGGCAGCACGAGAGTGCTCCATTCGGATACGAGTGGTTAACCGTGCTAGGAAGCGTCTCCGAATGATAGCACTTGCCTCCTGAGGAGGTGGAGTAAGAGCAGGGAGGCGTTGTTCAAGATGGAAAGCATATACAGTGAACTTCACAAGAAGAAAAATGTAACGGCACACAGGAGGCAAGTGAGTAGGTGGATGCTTAGTTTGGAGTAGCCAAGCATATGCAGGAAATGGTAACGATCGAGCACAAATTCGATCAGCAAGACGAAATGCTGTGTTTAGGACTGGCAGGAGTACGGGGCAGAAGAGGTATTGATGTTGGACGTCGCTGACTTCAGGGCAAAAGGAACAATGTGGAGAGGTGAGAAGGGTCATGCGAAATAGTTCTACAGTTTTCATATTAGAACCACCAAATTTGGTATACTATCTTATGGTACTCTAACTTAGTCGGCAGACCGTTTTTGGAACGGGTCAAGACCCGAGGGGAGGGTCAGAGCCCCCAACATACAAAATTTTCTTAAAACTACAGTTTTCAATTCAGAACCACCTAATCTGGTATACTATCTCATGGTACTCTAACTTAGACGCCAGACGGGTTTTGGAATGGGTTGGAGCCCGGGGGTCAGACCACCCCCCGAATAAAAACTTTTTCGTAAAATCTACTGTTTTCAATTTAGAACCACCAAATTTGGTATACTATCTCATGGTACTCTAACTTAGACAGTAGACCGTTTTCGGAAGGAGTTGGAGTCCGGGGGTAAAGCCCCCCTCCCCATAAAATGCCGCGTAAAATCTACAGTTTTCAATTTAGAACCACCAAATTTGGCATACTCTCTCATGGTACTCTAACTTAGACGGTAGACGGTTTTTGGAACGGGTCGGGCACGGGGTCAGAGTCCCTCCACCCATAAATATTTTTCGTAAAAACTAAAGTTTTCAATTTAGAGCTACCAAATTTGGTATACTATATAATGGTGTTCTAAATTAAACGGTAGACGGTTTTCAGAACGGGTAGGGGCAAGGGTGGTTACCCCCCCCCCCCTACACACAAACTTTCGTAAAATCTATAGTTTTCAATTTAGAACCACCAAATTTGTATGTTATCTCATGGTACTCTAACTTAGACGGTAGAAGGTTTTTGGAACGGATCAAGACCCGGGGTAAGACCCCCCACACACACACATACAAAATTTTCTTAAAATCTTTATTTTTCAATTCAGAACCACCAAATTTTGTGTCACGAAACTCTAACTTAGCGGGAGACGGTAAGTGAAAGCGCAACATTATTAACTTGATTTGTTATGCAAACCTTATAAATACGACCACAGCGATTAAAAGTTACTAAAGAGTCCTTGTAAGTAATATTTTTTGACCGAGTGCAAGTACAATTTACGAAATGTCAACAGGTCGAAATATCTAAAGTAACAATAAAATTTGGAATATTTCTTTTTTCTTTCTTTTTATTTCAGTTTTGATACTTGTATTAAGTTTTAAAAACATATATTTCTCCTATCGTATACCTTCATTGTGCTTTAAATAGAATTTCTTACCATGTTTTGGGTATTTTGTTTCGTGTGGTTGCAGTTTTTTTAATGTTTTGGGCATTTTATTTTGTGTGGTTACTTCTTTTTATGTTTTGGGCATTTTACTTTGTATTGGTGTTTTTGTTATGTTTTTGTTCTTTTCTTTTCTGTGGTGGTTGTAATGTCGACAGGATGAAAAGGGGAAACTGTGGACAGTCACGATGCCTACTTGCTTCTAATTTTTTTTTTCAAATACAGCACATGATTTTGTTTTGAGTTATACCACTTACTCATTAAGCGACTACAGGTTTCTTTAAATATGAACGTTTTCTTAGAGCCTTTTGTTTCCTCTACCTAGCTTTTTCGGTTCCGCAATTTCTTTTTCTGGTTTTAGAATATTTTCCTTATTATTAATCTATTTTCTCATGCAAACTCTTTATGTAAGGTATGTTTATTCTATCGAAGTATTTTGCAATTATACGTGAATCCCTGTTGCTGAAGTAAAAAAAAATATTTCCAACTGAAACAACGCAGTTCAGATATTTTCCCGCTGTTAACTCAAAGAATGAAAACAAAAACAACAAATCTGTGCAATGGTTGAGGCATGAGACAGTGCTTACTGGTAACCAGGCAAAGTTTTAAGGAAGAATGAGCTTAAGAATTTCTAACTGCAACAAAAATGAGCATCCGCACTGTATCCCTCCCCATCCCCTAGTGCCGGCCTTTGGACGTCTTGAAAGAGAAGTCTTAAGGACACATCTGTATCGTAATTGCCTGAGCATTCGCGACAATCTTCTGGTGTCGTAGTAGAAAAACACACTTCCTACTTCGCCTAAATTGCTTGGATGTAATGGCAACGAACAAAGTTTTGCTCTCGCATTTGATTTCTGTTGCTTTTGATAGAATACTTTTCCCCTGGGGTTCACCGCTTTCACTATAGTCTTCAGGACAGGCGGCAATACACCCCAACGTAAAACACCAATTTCACGGTAATTAACTGCAATTAGCGAAAGAGAGGGGCGGTACAGGAAATAAGTCGAACGAGACAGATCTGAACTTAGAAAGTCGAGGGAAGGTGTTGCATGAAAAACTGTGTTTGGCTTACAGATCATTTGGCACGTAGGGACGTAGGTTTCGTTTAATATGTTACGGGGTAAACAAATTGTCTTTTCAGTATAACAATTTTCTTTCATACGCATGGTGCAACGCAAAAAATTTGAATTTATTTTTGAGAATTAGCATGACGCCGACCGGCCCAGAGTACAGCTGCCCAGTCCGCGCCTGCTGCCACCTCCGGAACCTGGCTCCCGGGTTCTTCGCATCTGTTGATCCCCGCCTGGAGCGTCCCAGCTGTAAAATACATGTACCTCTGCGTTTTGGAAAAACAAAAGATAAGATGCCGATCCTTAAAATAAACCACTCCTTGTGACCGCAGGTACGAAAATCTTGAACTTCGCTTAAACCGTAACTGGAGGAACAAGCTTCACGTGATTGTCTGTATTCTGAGTGTTTTATTGAATGGTTGCTCATTAGTTCGTAGTTGACTGGAGAACAGAGAACGTGCTTGTTGAAACCTTTGTTGTGCGTTGTCAAGTGATAATAGTGGAAATATATCATTCTAAATATTTTGGAAAGAGAAAGTGCATTGTTTTCCGAAGGCACTATGCAGATGAAGAATGCAACATAAATAGTTAACTCACAAAAAGAAAATGATTTGCTGAAATGGAAAGGGTATTTATTTTGCCATAACAGAGTGCGAGGTGATTTACGGTATTGTCACTGTATTGAAAGAAATTATGGAAATTGTACTGGCTTTGCTAGTACTATTCTTATTGGAGATGAACACAGGATGCGCAATGAGAAACCACATAATCATGCTCCAAGACCGGAGAAAAGTGATGTTGCTGTTGCAAGAGCGCAAATAAAAAACGAGCGAGAAATACGGACGAAGCTCCTGCACAAATTATTCAAACCGTGACAACGTCAATGGCTACAGTAAATGCAGCTTACATGCCTAATATGGATGCACTAAGGCAAGTTGTAAAAAAGAGAAGACATGCCAAGACATGCCTGCAGAGCCTACGACTTCAGAACGGATCGATGCCCCAATAAATTTACAGGAGAAGATGGTGCAAAATTTCTTGGCAGAGATAGCGCATTTGGACATCAAAAATTATTTTATTTTTAACAGAGAACAATTTACGAAAGCTTAAAGAAGCACCCCTCTGGATTATGGATGGGACATTTGAAACTTGTCCAACCCTTTTTAGGCAATTATGTTCCATTCATGCTATGGTTGAAACGAATCCAGAGATGCACAGACTTGTCCCACTAGTTTATGGGTTACTTTCCAGCAAGTATAAATAATATAATACTATTATAAAGTATTTTTGTAGGATTTACAAGACTATGCATCAGACTATGATATTCAGCTTGCACCACAATATACGCATAATAATAGATTTTGAAATAGCAACCGTTATAATGCTGCTAAAAAGGAATTTGGAAGCAGTACACACAAATGTTGTTGGTTTCATCTCGGAAAAAAATGTGCTGAGGAATATCCATCCTCTGGCATAGCCTTGGAATATAAGGAAAACAGTGAGTTTGCTCTCAAAGTCAGACATTTGCAAACACTCGCATTTTTTTCATCTGATGAAATTCCAGCTGCTTTTGAAGAAGTGAAATCAATTTTACTAGAATATGCAGATTCTGTAGTTCAGTGGTTTGAGGAAAATTATGTTCTTGGAAAATTTCGTGGAAGCAGAAGAAACAATCCAAGCAGAAGCCCTCCGCTGTTCCCGCCAACAATTTGGTCAGTTAGTGAAAACAATTTATTTGGCTTTCCCAGAACACAAAACGAACTTGAAAGATTAGACAGACGCTGGAATACAATTCTGGGAGAGAAAAAACTGTGACTGTACGAAATAATCAGTGAAATTGCGAAAGAGCAGAGAACAACTATGGCTAAAATCGAAAGAGTGATAGCACAGATTCCAACAAATACACCCTGAAGAGAAACGCTGGCAAGATAAAAAGGAATTCGAACTTCTTTGGTGCACAGAGACAATGTTAACATGCTGGACATTTTAAGAGGAATTTCATGTAATTCTACCCTTTACTAAAATGTGCTGGTATTTCTCACTAATTGAATTATACCTTTTACTAACTTGTATTTGAATTTTTCAAGAATGTAATTCCGCCGAAGATGCGAGAATGTAAAACACAACGCAAAATTAAAAATGTCAAAATTTTCAAAATAGCATGTCAAAAACATAAAATGTCAAAAAGTAATCCAAAATGTGAAACATATAAAAATTCAAAATGCAATCCAAAATGTGAAACAAATAAAAATTCAAAATTCAATCACAAGTCACAAGCATTACAAAAATGCGAAACGCTATGTAACAAGTACAACACAAAATAAAACATGCCAAAAAAAATGCATACGCTTTGTAAAATGTACAAAATAAAATAAATGCCATATTCACAAGGATTTCATGACGATTCAAGTTAAAAATGAGCTTTTACTTAGACTTCAAATAATAATTACTAGCCTCTACACCTTTTTAAGTCTTTAATAAGTGCAACATCATTAACCTGACTTGTCATCAAACATTATCAATATGACCATAGCATACAATCACTTAAAAGACTTGTTAATGGATGAATTGAGGAATCACCAAGTTCAGCGGGTGAAAGTTAATGGCTGTTTATAGTTTTGTACTCGAGTAAATGCGCAACACAGTAAACTTGACTTTCTCTGAAAATTTTATGTATATGAGCACGGTTGATTGAAAACTGATAAAAAGACTTAAGGCCTGTTTATTAATTTTTGTGCCTCAGTCAAAACGCAGAACCATAACCTTGGCATGTTATCGAAACCTTATGAATACGTCGGACTAAAAATTCCTAAAAAAAGTTTACGCCTAAGGTCTTGTAACTAAAGTTTTGTGACAGGCTAAAACTGCAACATTAATAACTTGACATGTTATGTTAACGTTGTGAATATGAGCACGGCGGATTAAAGATTTCAACAAATAGCCTTTGGGATTAATGTGTTGTAGCTGAGTAAAAATGTAACATTATCTTGATTTTCTATATAAACCAAACTACGTGCTCAAATGGCCCAACTATATATACGTATACTTCAACCATATACCGAAGCGCTGACAAGGTGAAAACAAAAGTGCAATTTTGTACGGTCCCCTAACATTTTATGGCCAGCTTACATGGAAGTGGACACCTTGATATCAAAAACATACTTTTTGTACGGTCCACAACAAATAGCAATGGACACGTCGCAATCTTTTTTTTGGGGGGGGTTAACGACCACCGTGATCAATTCAGTGGGCTATAAGCAGTCGGACATTCCCAATTTTGGGCCACTGGTTCCTGGGAAGGAGGACAGCCAGTGCCAGAAGTCAAGCATAACGTCCATGATTCACCGGGATTTGAACCAGGATCCTTCTCGACAAGTGGTCAGAAGCCAGCAGCGCCTAGATCACTCCGCCGCCGTAGCGGCACACGTTGAAATGTATTTTTCATACGGCCCCAAACGCTCTTATGGACATACTATAGATTGAACTGGACGCAAATAAATCATTAATATAATTTGTACTAGCAGGGATACCAGTTATTTGCCAGGTACATATTACTATTTGTGGAATCACCAAGTTCAGCGGGTGAAAGTTAATGAATGAAAAAGATATTCCTGCAATTTTCCAGTAAACTTATTTTAAATTTTTTGATTTAGTTAATTTAATTTTGCGAAACAAAAAAGAAAGAAAAAGGAATGGGAATACTTACCTTCTAGGAGACATCTATAGAACTGCCGTACATCTGGCGTGTGCTTCTGTGAATCCCGCGACACAGAAATGCAATGTACCTATGTGACGTCGCATGCATACGACTTCACATTGGCATTGATCATCTTTTTCTTACCGTTTTGAATTTTGAATATCTGGAACTCTCCGTTTACATTACATTATATTTCTTTCTGATAAGCCGTTCGTTGGTAGTGAAAGCTAAACTATATAGATTTGTGTTTTTAATACACCATTAAACGCATATTTTTGCACTTTATTGTTATCTACAGTCCCTAACTTAGACCGTAGGTTGGTTAGTTGGTTGGTTGGTTGACGGTTTATGGTGCAGGGCCCTCAAAGGGCCAAAGAGCGCCTTAGAACGTAAATAGGGTATTCTTAAGAGTAAAAAACGGAACTTTTTACGAAAATTTTGCATGGGGCTACCTTGACCCGGGTCCCGACCCCTTCCAAAAACCGTCTACCGTCTAAGTTAGATAACCATAAGTAGTATACCAAATCTGGTTGTCCTAAATTGAAAACTGTAGATTTTACGAAATTTTTATGAGGAGGGGAGGGGCTCTCACCCCCGGGTTCCAGCCCCTTCCAAAAACCGTCTAGCGTCTAAGTTAGAGTTTCATGATACCAAATTTGGTGGTTCTGAATTGAAAACTCTAGTTTTTAAGAAAATGTTGTATGTCCGTGTGTGTGTGCGGGGCGGGCGGGGCTCCGACCCCCAGGGTGTTGACCCGTCCCAAAAACCGTCGACCGTCTAAGTTAAAGTACCATGAGATAGTATACCAAATTTGGTGGTTCTAAATTGAAAACTGTAAATTTTACGAAAAAGTGTTCATTCGGGGGTCTGACCCCGGGCTCCAACCCCTTCCAAAAACCGTCTAGCGTCTAAGTTAGAGTACCATGAGATAGTATACCAAATTTGGTGGTTCTAAATTGAAAACTGTAGATTTTGCGAATTTTTATATGAGGGGGCCCTTACCCCTCCGGGCTGCAACCCCTTCAAAAAATCGTCGAGCGTCTAAGTTAGAGTACCATGCGATAGTATACCAGATTTGGTGGTTCTGAATTGAAAACTGCAGTTTTTAAGAAAATTTTGTATGTGGGGGCTCTGACCCCCCGGGCCTTGATCCGTTCCAAAAACGGTCTACTGTCTAAGTTAGAGTACCATGAGATAGTATACCAAAGTTGGTGGTTCTAAATTGAAAACTGTAGATTTTACAAAAAAAAAAAAATTTCGGGGGTGTCTGACCCCCGGGCTCCAACCCCTTCCAAAAACCGTCTAGCGTCTAAGTTAGAGTACCATGAGATAGTATACCAGATTAGGTGGTTCTGAATTGAAAACTGTAGTTTTTAAGAAAATTTTGTATGTGGAGGGCTCTGACCCCCGGGCCTTGACCCGTTCCAAAAACGGTCTGCCGACTAAGTTAGAGTACCATAAGATAGTATACCAAATTTGGTGGTTCTAAGATAAAACTGTAGATTTTACGAAATTTTTTATGAGGGGGGGGGAGCTCCGACCCCGCAGGCTCCAACCCCTTCCAAAAACCGTCTAGCGTCTAAGTTAGAGTACCATGAGATAGTATACCAAATTTGGTGGTTCTAAATTGAAAACTGTAAATTTTACGGAAAAGTGTTTATTCGGGGGGGTCTGACCCCCGGGCTCCAACCCCTTCCAAAAACCGTCTAGCGTCTAAGTTAGAGTACCATGAGATAGTATACCAGATTAGGTGGTTCTGAAATGAAAACTGTAGTTTAAAAGATAATTTTGTATGTGGGGGCTCTGACCCCCTGTGCCTTGACCCGTTCCAAAAACGGTCTGCCGTCTAAGTTAGAGTACCATAAGATAGTATACCAAATTTGGTGGTTCTAAGATGAAAACTGTAGATTTTACGACATTTTTTATGAGGGGGGGCTCCGACCCCGCGGGCTCCATCCCCTTCCAAAAACCGTCTAGCGTCTAAATTAGAGTACCATGAGATAGTATACCACATTAGGTGGTTCTGAATTGAAAACTGTAGTTTTTAAGAAAATTTTGTATGTGGGGGGCTCTCACTCCCCGGGCCTTGACCCGTTCCAAAAACGGTCTGCCGTCTAAGTTAGGGTACCATAAGATAGTATACCAAATTTGGTGGTTCTAAGATGAAAACTGCCGATTTTACGAAATTTTTTGTGAGGGGGGATCCGACCCCGCGGGCTCCAACCCCTTCCAAAAACCGTCTAGCGTCTCAATTAGAGTTTCATGTTACCAAATTTGATGGTTCTGAAATGAAAACTAGATTTTACGAAAATTTTGTACGTAGGGGGGGGGGAAGCTCTGACTCCCCGGGCCTTGACCCGTTCCAAAAACTGACAAACGTCTAAGTTAGAGTACTATGAGATAGGATACCTGATTTGGTGGTTCTGAATTGAAAACTGTATGTGTGGGGGCTCTGACCAACCGGGCCCCTGACCCTTTCCAAATACCGTCTAACTTAGAGTACCATGAGATAATATACCAAATTTGGTAGTTCTAAGTTCTAAATTGAAAACTATATCTTACGGCAATTCTGTGATGGGGGGGGGCTCTAACCCACCCCCTCTCCAACCGCTTCCCAAAACCGTCTACAGCCTAAGTTAGAATACCACGAGATAGTATACCAGATTTGGTGGTTCTGAATTGAAAACTGTAGATTTTACGAAAATTTTGTATATGGGGGGCTCTGTCCAACCGGGCCCTGCCCCGTTCCAAAAACCGTTTACCGTCTAATATTCTTAGTGCCAAAGAAAAACGTAATATTCCTATCCTGTCTGCATGTCCAAA
The DNA here is from genome assembly GCA_039090855.1 of Macrothele yani. Lineage (NCBI taxonomy): Eukaryota > Metazoa > Arthropoda > Arachnida > Araneae > Macrothelidae > Macrothele > Macrothele yani. Next base: position 174,357,389 of record CM076990.1, read on the forward strand.
CTTTATAAATTTGATAAGGGAGCAAGATGTTCGAAATCGTACGTTTTCCTGCATTCGTTTTGTATGTAACCCAAATCTGTAAACGCGACGAATTGACGTAGTCGACGAATTTGTCCGCGGCGAATTGACGCAGTCGACGAATTGACGCGCGACGAATTAACGCGCGACGAATTGACGCAGTCGACGAATTGACGCAGTCGACGAATTGACGCGCGACGAATTGACGTAGGCGACGAATTGACGCGCGACGAATTGACGCAGTCGACGAATTGACGCACGCGACGAATTGACGTAGAACCATTTTCTTCCACTCGACTTGGAGAAGACAGGTCAGTTCCTTCACCGATTTCGGACGGTGGGGGCACACCTTAAGTCGACGCTCCAACTCGTCCCACAGCTGCTCGATAGGGTTAAGGTCCGGGCTCTACGCAGGCCATTCCATTCGATTAACCGCATTGTCACCATACCAAGCCATAGTGAACCTCGCAACAGGACAGGTGGCATTGTCATCCTGAAAGTAACATGGGTCCAACCCGTAAAACTGCCACAACGTAGGAAGCGCATGGTCATCTAAAATGGTGCAGTAGGTCTCGGCGTTTAGTCTACCAAGAATTGCGACCAAGGGTCCCGTGCCATACCAGGAGAAACATCCCCATAGCATAATTCCACTGCCGACGAAATTCACAGTTGGCACAATACATTCCGGCAGGAGGCGTTCCCCAGGCAGACGCCAAACCCAGACCCTGCCATCCGAACGGTAGAGGGTGAACCTTGATTCGTCGCTCCAGAGAACCTGTTTCCACTGTTCAACGGTCCACTGTCGAAGTTTTTGCACCACGTTAGCCGAGCAGCGCTATTGGACTTGATGATCAAAGGCTTGTGGGCGGCAACACGTCCATGATAACCGAGCAGATGAGCTTCCTTACGGATGATATTCATCGAAAGAACACTCCCGGATACCTATTGAAACTCCTCGCGGATGTGGCCCATCGATTTGGTACGGTTCTTCCGAATTTCTCTGGCCAGCATCCGTCGGTCTCTAACTCCCAGTTTTGTGGGTCTGCCGGGTCGGGCACATTCCGACAGTCACTTCTCATCTTCCACTTCCCAATCACGTAGGCCACTGTCGATTTTGAGTACTTCAACTCGCTGGATATGTCACGTATATATCGGACATTTCTGTGATACCCGACGATTACATCTTTCTCGAAATCAGAGAGCTCCGAACTGCGTGGCATCTTGCATGCGACTGGTTGCATTGCTGTTTCCCAAACGGTATTTAACGGCGGCGGCCGTGACGTGTATCAGGACCGCAGATATTGTCGATTGCAGGGGTGTCCAATTACTTGTTGGTAGATAGTTTATTATTTATGAGATTGACACAAATATAGTTAAAGTAAAAACGTACACAAAGATACTTATAATGAAGTAAATTTCTCCGTCATTTCTGGTCTACGCCGGGATTCGAACCCGAGTCCGCTTATTCCGGAACAAGTCGCTCTACCAACTGAGCTACGCAGACGTTCATTCTGATTGCTATCTGCCTTTATGTCGTGTGCGTCCTGCTGGCAGGCACGTCACATACTTTATGCATAATTATATTACTTGTGATCAGTGACTTTGTTGTGCTAATTATTTATGTGCGTCACTTTACACGTCTATTAAGCAATTTCTCTGGAAATCTATAGTATATAAAATAAAGTAATACGAGATTATATTTATTGACGCAGTAATTTGTAAGTACGTATGGTTACTTATATTTCAGAATGTCATGTACTTGTATACGATACGATTGTATTTAAAAAAAACGAGTTGGTTCTGGTTCTCATTTCTAAGTAGATCTTTTTTAACAGTGTGATTTTAATGTATTTATTTCTAAAACAACTTCTGCATTAAAAAATAGTTTCTTTTATGAAAACACATATTTGCCTGTGACGGGATCGAGCCCTTATCCTTTCGTTACAGAGCTGAATGCTTTACCAATTAAGCTACACCGACGGAATACATCGCTGCAACTTTGTCTGCTTCAAAGTACGTCATACATTCTAAAGCACTTCACAATCGATAAGGTGCTAACAGTTAAAAATTCAATAGCTGATTTCACCATCACCAGAAATTTGCTGGTCTTAGAGCTTTTCTGAACAAAGAAGAACGTTCAACACTGTTTTTGTTATGCTGGCCTTCAGGGAATAAAAAAAAATACTTCAGCTTGCTTTCACTCCTCTTACAGTGAAGCAGGATGCATGGGTGCTTTCACAGACCAACGCATTCTTCAGTTTCCGTTTGCCTTGCTGCTGTTGAAAATTCCCTTTCAGTTGGCATTCGGAACTACTTTTTTCTCACATTTTCTCCGTAGAAGCGTGAAAACCAGAAACAGATGGCTGGTCTTTCACGAAAAACCAAATAATGAGATGTACCGAACGAAATTTTGGAGCATTTTACTACCAGACAAAAGTATATTCTTCTGATGAAAAGTACGCGTAATACTTATTTCTTAATAGCCCTTCCATGTATCAGTCATGTCCTAAATATTTAATGTTTTCGAGATGTAAATATTACATGGCATAAATAAATACAATGGCCGTTCCATAAAAACTGAGAGTAAAATCACACAAAATGAAGAATAACGTATATATTAGCTGCACAGCAAAATATATAAGGCGTTTTGTGGAAGCTGCTTTAACGACCCCTGCACAGTTTGAATAACGTCAGCATCTGTGTTGAATGTTGCGCCACGGGACTTCTCCTTGATTGTTGGAAACAACCAGAAATCGCACGGGGTGAGATCAGGCTGTGGCATGATTTCAATACTGCATTTCGTAAGAAACTGTTGAACACAAGCAGCGACATGTGGGCTGGCCTTATCACGGTGTAGGGTCGACTTGCCCACCAGTTCCGGTTGCTCAATTAATATGTGTCGTCGCAGACGCTTTAAGACTGATATGTAATACTCAGTATTGACTGTAATTTGGGGAGGAACGGCACCTTTATGATCAAAGAAAATTATCATCCAGCTGATTTGGTTTGGCGGATTTTTTCAAAGGAGGCGAGCCTGTGTTTTTTCATACACTCGCTGCGTGCTTCGTGAGGTGGTCGAAATAGTGTACCCATCTTTCATCGGCAGTTATTACTGTATTTTGAAAGTTTAGATCCTTCGCAATAATTTGTTTCCACTTGTAACACACCTCAACTCTGGCTAACAATTGTTCTCTCGTCAGGTGATGAGGTACGCATCTGGAACACAAACGATACAGCAGTAATTTGTCGCATACAATTCGGAATGCCGACGTTTTTGAAACAGTAGTTAACGCTGCTATGTATTCATACATCATTAGTCGATCTTCTTGCAGGATTGCCCTAACAGTGTTAACAACACGCTCCGTAACAACACTTTCAGGTCGACCAGGCCTAGGAGCGAGTTCTGCCGACAAACGCCCTATTTTGGAATCATGGTGCCATCTAAAAATCGTTGACTCACCCAAACATTTATCTTTGTAAGCTTTTTTCATTATATCAACTGTTTCTGGAGCCGTTTTATCCAAACGATAGCAAAATTTTATCGCGTAACGTTTTACTTCTTAACTCTGAATCACTCACCTCCATAGCTGTATGACGAAATGTAGACGTACCTTAAATAACAAATCCAGAATTACTGAACTACTCTCTTCTCAGTTTCCTACCATCAAATTTACCCAAGAAATTGAAGAACATGGACGTCTACCTTTTTAGACTTTCTATTGGTTCGGGACCAGACCTCTAATCAACTAAGTTTTTCAGTTTATAGAAAACCAACCTTCACCCCCTGTATTATTCCGGTATCATCAACCCACCCTCCAGAACACAAATCTGCTGCATTTCGTTTTTTGATAAAACGAGCCAACTCACATTCTTCTTCTAGATCACTTAGGAATCAAGAGTTATCTAAAATCCTAAATTTAGCTCACCTCTCGGGTTATTCTACGAACTACTTCCGAAGATTGTTGCTTGACTAACAGAGATTACAATTTACTACACTGTGTACCGAACCAAACTCTATAATGAATAAACTTCTCCGGCTGGACGTGTAGTGCAGGAAAGCTTACGTTAAGTCACGTTAGGGTTATTGAAAGGTTACTTGACGTAGCTAAAGTGTGCTTAATCTTCAAAGTGCTAGAGTTTGTTTAGGTAAGACACGCACGTGCAATAAATTCCAAGAATATGGAATTTATTTTTTACTCAGCGTTCCTCATTATCTTGAATATCAGTAATATAACTTCGGTTTTAGTACATTAGTACCTTGAAGGCTCCTTATTAGAGCGGTAAACACAATATACCCTGAACTTAACGTAAACACTCAATGAAATAGACTTAACAGCCAGACAGAGGTCTGACAATAAAATGAACTAAGAAAACGTACTCACTTTTAACCTTTTATTGGGGAGCTCCTGGTATTACTCAAATACACACTCCAAAATAACACAACTACTGATAGCCCGAACTTTCGTACTATCGTAATATCGTAATATCGTAGAAACGTAGGTAAATCGCATATCAATAATCAAGAAGAACCTATCACATATAGAACGAACCTCTTTGGTATACTTGAGCGCGCCCATATATACTGCATACCACCACGTCATGACTTACACTCGTTGCCACATATAATTCAGCGGGAGAAACAACATCTCGTTAAGTGAGAAGATAATTTGCATAGGAAAATAAAATAACAAGAGATAGTAAAATCAAAAAGAAACTGAATCTAGAGTATACGTTACAACTCAACTAAGTATGTCGGTAAAGTTGACTATTATCCACCTGTTGTCTCTATCCTTAAGAAAGCTTGTCATAGACACAACTTGAATTTTGGTGTGACCACAAGAAACGTCTTTTCTATGGTCCGGAATGACAGAGATGGGATTCCGAACCTACAGAGACCGGGGGTCTATCGAATATCATTAAATAATCAAGACCCAGATGGTACCCCTAGCTCCTACATAGGTTCCACCTTAAGGACGATTAATATCCGTATTTCTGAACATAAGTATGCTCTTCGCACAGGCCGTGTAAATACGGCGCTTACTACGACCATTTACCGGGAATGATATGTTCCGGACTGGGAGGGTGTACAGGTGCTGAACTCCAGAGTCAACAAACAGACAGTATTCCTTGCTGAAAGCCTTTTCATTTTGAAGTATGGGGACTTATGCTGCAACCAAGAACTTCCTACATTTGTACCATCTCAATGGAGAAAGTTACTTAAATCCATATCCGGGACAAAAAATGAAGACGAAGAACCCCTGTAAGTTTTATTTTTTCACTTCCAATTTTAGTTTACTTTAATTGTAATCTCTGCGTTATTATATGTGAATTTTGGTCTGTAGAAAATGGCATCACCTGTATAGACTTTTGGCCACCACCAGGGAAGTCTGATCACTTCGTGTCTTGTATAAAGACTCGTGTACCACATGTTTCAGTTTGCACATAATCCTGATGATGAGACATTAGATGTCTCGAAAGTTCTTGCATTTAACTATGTTTTTAGATTGTAAATAAAGTTTTTTATTTTTGCAATTTTGGAGGTCATGGTTTTAAATTCACAGCACGCAGACAGCATATGAGTATTTTTGTGAACGTAACGTGCGACTTTTCCTTCATTTTAAATCCAGAATCGTTTGCCCGGCTAAAACCTGCTATTGGAATCGATTATATTATATATTTACGATCTTACCAAACATCGATGGTTATGCACCATGGAAATATGACATTTTTTGCGATCTTACCAACAAACTGTCACGAGTGACTCAAGAATCATATATTTAATAGGGTTCAATACCCACAGAGAACGTATAAACTAGCTAGGCCTATACAGGCTCCTATATCCCGATCTCGTACCTGTCTTCACCGATGGCTCGAAATCCGGTGATTTTGTGGGCTCCGCCTTTGTTTGTGAGGACGAGACTTATGCTGAGAGGATTCCGCCGGTTGTGACAGTCTTTACGGCAGAAATGCATGCGGTGCACCTCGCTTTGCGCCACATTCATTCCAAACACCATCGTCGCACTATGATTTGTATTGATTCCCAGTCAGTTATTCAAGCCTTATCCTCCCCGGAGGATAGTGACTCACCAATCACCAGAGATGTCCGTCGTCTCCTGGGAACTTTGGCTGGTACTGGATTCCTAGTCCGATTCTGTTGGATTCCCGGCCATGTTTGGGTTCGGGGTAACGAGCTGGTCGACACCTCAGCCAGATCTGTTTCCTCCTTGGCAATCACCCGACTGCCACTGTTTTTTCGAGATTTTCACCCGTGCATCCGCAAATTTATCATGGACGAGTGGCAGTCCCTGTGGACTCAACAGGGCAGCAACAAACTTCTTTCCATCAAACCGCAGATCGGAATATGGCAATCTGGATTGCGGAAGAATCGTCTCCAGGAAGTAGTTCTTGCGAGTCTGCGCATTGGGTATTGTCGTTTCACACACCGCTTCTTGCTGTGTGGCGACACTGCCCTAATGTGCGAGACGTGTAACAGTCGTCTCAGTGTCCTTCATGTCTCGTGTACTTGTGTCTGCTTTCGTGATAAATGTTTTCAATATTTCCGAGCTTATTCAATGGAAGACAATTCAGCTTCCCTTCAAAGAATCTTAGGCGACTGTTGTGATACGTTCGCAGTCTTTTCATTTTTCAAGCAAATTGACTTTCTTAAGCTAATCTAAATTACCAAGCTTTTATCGTTCTTATTTTTCAGTTGTCCCACTCCGCCGTGCTTCTTATTATTCTACCTAGCTTTTAACTTCTTTTCTTTAATTGCCTTGTGATTGGCGCTCTTTGGCCAGACCTGGCCTTTGCGCCATTAAAATACACCAACCAACCAACCAACTTATACAGGCTTTTGAGCTTAGTATTATAAGCGAAGTGAATGGAACCTAGACGCTTACGGTAGGAAAGTTGGCAGACAGAGAAGTCAGAATGCCGAACTACTACGTAGTGCGCGTCACGACTACGTAGTAGTTTCCACGCAGCTTCACACTACGCGCTAGTAAGAGAAGAGAATCGGGGAACGGGATGCCCTTATTTTTAACGGGAGGGGGAATAGCTTGGGTCCGATGGTTGAGCGTGCCCGTCAGACGGAAGGTGGATATTTTACAGTTTAACACTTCTGACGTTCCTGAGTTCGATACGGGGATCTTTCTTTTGGCAGGCAGACGTGCTAACCACAAAGCCATCCGCAGCCCACCAACAAATTTTCAATTGCCGATCGGTCAAAGTTTGCAATCTTGAGGACGAAACAGGAACGGGTTCGATCCAGAAAGTCTTCTACGTACTGGAGAGCTTCATCATCGAGATTGTGCTGCAGCATCTTGAACAGGGTGACCAACCTTAGGCCCCGCGGGCCAACCATTGGCCCGCTAGGACGTTTTGAAAGGCCCCCAAGCACTAACTTTGTTTTTCTAATTTAACTCTTACTGACAATAATAATTATTTTTATTTTATTTTATCCTGGATTAATTTTATTTTTATATAATGAAGTCAACAGTTTTAAATTAAAGTTGAAATTGTTTTGTAGCAATTTAGAGCAGGACAAATTTGATTTCCCAATAATTCAGCAAATCTTCAGTAAGTATAGTAATTTTACCGTGGATCATTTAAAGTACAAATCAGCTGTTACATCTTTGTACGAGTCATTCTTAACTCGATTTTCTGCTTTTGAATCTGAAAGGAGTAACATAGACTTATTCATAAATCCATTCTGTATTTCTCCCGCACGGGGATAACTGGTTTTCCAGTTATTTGGGGAGCGGCGCCCCCACGGCCCGAGCTGACCTTGTGACGGTTCTTTGCTTTCTTGTATTTGTGCTTTCAAGTCACCGCAGGGACAGCTGTTCATCCAGCTGATGGGGAGTAGCGACCCCACGGCCCCAGCCGACATGTTTTGTTTAATTTTTCCCATTACAACTTTGTGTTGCCACCACCTTGACAGCACCCGCCTCAGTTGTAGGTTGCTGAGGTTGTGATTATGCACCAGTCCTTTCCTTCCCTCTCGCTTTCCTCTCCCTTTCCTGTTTTTACTTTCTTCTCCACTACCTGTTCTTCTTTTCTTCTCCATTTTCTACTCGACTTGCTTTTCCATTTTCTGTTCCTCTCTTGTTTTTCCGGGCTGGTTTGCTAGACCTACCTGCACGTTTGCCGTGTGCGGTGACCCGTAAGGTGAAAAAGGGGATGCTGGAGGCTGAGGTTTCTGGTGGCCAGGTTGTAGTTGTCGCCAGTTGCCAACACTCCTCTTTGCCCCCTGCTTCACCCTAAACGGGCGGCGAGGAACTAACCCGCTCCTAGTCAATCGCCTTGTTGTTACGTACAACAGGGTGAGTTTGGGGATAGTGCGGGCATGCCAAAGGGGTGTTACCAAGACCTGGGAAAGTCGCGGTACTCGCTGAGCGCATGTCTGCACTATCAACATGCTACATCCGTTGCTTAACCCTAGAGTCGTGTCCTGCGTCCAATTAGGCTTGCGGACCTCCGGCTCTCCCCTTTTGGGCTCGGTTTTGGGCGGGGAAATCGGCGGACGAACTTTTCACTTCTATTCATGGCTAACCAAAAAATTTCCCAAGAACTTCAAACAAAGCGGCCCATTGAGGAAGGGTCACCTCTTCCCAACAAGAAACCTACACCTGATTCTGCCAATGTTCGGTTCTTTTGCATCCACTCCTTGGACGCTTCAAACCCATTAAACACCAGAAGCCCCTTCTGGATAAATAAAGCATTGCAATCAATTGCCAGCTCTCCAAAGAGCGTTAAGAAGCTCCAATCTGGAGATCTTCTTGTCGAGATGTGGAGTCCCAGATATGCTACAGTGCTTTTAAACACCACCTCTTTTTTAGATTGTCCAGTAAAAGTTACCCCTCACGGCTACCTCAATTCCTCACGAGGTGTTATCTCTTCTCAAGACCTTCTGGAGTGCAGTGACCAAGAACTTCTGGAGGAACTGAAAGACCAACAAGTGAGTGGAGTCCGGCGCATCCTATTTCGGCAAAATGGCCAATCTGTCCCATCTCGAAACATCATACTGACCTTTAACACCCCATCCCTGCCAACATCAATCAAGGCAGGGTATCTACACCTTGAAGTGCGCCCCTTCATACCAAGTCCTCTATGATGCTTCAAATGCCAAGCATATGGTCACTCCCAGCAGTCTTGCAGGAGCACTGCTCGGTGTGGGCGTTGTACAGCAACAGACCATACTTTGCAAGATTGCCATGCCGAAGCCGAGCTGTGTTTCAACTGCAAGTGATCTCATGCAGCATCATCGAGAGACTGTCCGGGGTGGGGGGAGGGAGGGGATCCGGCGCATTGGGGCCGTTGAGGGGGTCTCCTGCCCAGGGGCCGGAGAAGGGGTCGTTCCGGGTCGATCGGGTCGGCGATCCTGTGAGTTGGCGGTTGTTGCGGGGACTGCAGTCGGTGCACGGACTGATGGCCGGGTCCCGGTGGGTTGTCCCTGCAAGCTGGACGACGTCGTGGCTGCTGGTCTGGCTGCGCTGCGGTCCCGGGCTGGGGGCGCGGGGGCTCCGGCAACCACTGTGCCTGGGCCTGCTGCGGCTGGCACCGGCGCCGCCGGGACTTTGGCAGCCCCGGGAGGAGGGGGAGGGGAGGGAGGGGAGGTCTCCGGAATCTCATCGTGGGAGCCGGGATCGGGCGGGGTCATCTGCGGCACAGAAGCCGGAGTGCCGCCCCATTTTGCCGCCGGAGACTGCAGGGCCTCGGACGGAGCGGTCCCGGGCGGGGGTGGACATTGCTGGCGGGGTGGTGGAGTCGAACAGCTGTTGGTTGTCCCGGTCTTTCTCGGGTTTTGTTTTTTGATTTTTCTTTTTCTCATTCACCACACTTCGGGCCATGAGTCGGATCGTTTGGTGGAGCTGTCGAGGCTTTCGGGCGGGGCATGACGGCGTGGGGCATCTGCTTTCGTCGTGCTCTCCGGTGTGCTTTTGCCTCCGGGAGGCAAAACTTGAACAATCGGACTTGCTTTCGGTTCGAGGCTGCAGTGCGTTTCGGAGGGGTGGTGTTTCGGGGGATGTGGCTTGCGGGGGGGGTTGCCATCCTTGTTCCCCGCAGTGTTCCAGTTTCTCCTGTTGCGGTCTCGGCAGCTTTGTGGGCCGTTGCGGTACGTGTCTCCGTGCCTGTGCCTCTGACTGTTTGCGGCGTCTGTCTGCCGCCGGATGGGGGCGTGGGCGTGTCAGTTCTTGGGGGCTTGGTTGGGCGGCTGCCGTCGCCTTCTCTTCTTCTGTGTGGCTTCGGTGCTCATAGTCCATTGTGGGGTAGTGTCAGAACAGACACACGAGGTCGTAGGATCGAATCTCTTCTTTCCTCGACCTCTTTGTGCCTGTTTAACACCGGTGCTGACACTTACTTCCACGAGCCTGCACGGGGTTTCAGTGCGTTCGATTTGTCTTTGGGTCGGCCATCGGTTGTGGCCGGCTGGTCGTGGACGGTGTGTGGCGACCTACGTGGAGGCGACAACTTGCCAAGTGTGCTTGGGTGTGGTGTGAGCGTACCATCTTCTGACTCCCGCCCTCCTCGTTGGAGGGTGGGTCGTGCCGGGTGGGAGGTCTTCGCATCGTCCGCGGTGGTGTCTTTTGCCGTGGTGGCCCGGGGGTCAATTGGCACGGCTGTTACTGATGTCGCGGCGTGTGTCGTTCGGGCGGCGGATCTCTTTGTCCCGGGGGCATCGGCGGCGCTCCCGGGACGTCCGGGGCCTTGGTGGGGCCCTGATTGCGCGGCGGCTGGGAGAGTTCGGCATGGGGCCTGGTGTGCTTTTCGGCGTTGTCCAGCCGATGCTGGTCTTGTTGAGTTTAGGGGAACAGGGTTTTGCGCTCGGTTGGTGCGTCGACGAGGCGGGAGGGGTCTTGGATTAGGTGCGTTTCGTCTATCAATTCGCGTGCCGGATCAGGAGCTGTTTGGGAGAGGATTCGTGGGATCCGGGGAAACTGTAGTTCCCGCCAGGTTTCGGTTCTTGAGAGTGGCGGCTGCGCGTGTGCTGAGGTGGGGGAGATTGTGGATTGCTTGGGCGAAGCGTTTGCCTCAGTTTCTAGTTCTCAGGCGTATCTCCCATCCTTTCAGAGGATTACAACAACCGCGGAACGCCAGAAAATCTCCTTTGCGCCTTTTTATAACACTGAGTATAACTCCCCCTTCAGCATGGTTGAACTACGGGTGGCTCTGCATCGGTCCGGTGCAACATCTGTCGGTCCCGACGGCATCCACTATGACATGATCCGTCATCTCTCGTAGTCGTCTCTCGAGAATCTGTTAGTGCTTTTCAACCGCATTTGGTTGGAGCACAGTTTCCCGGACTCTTGGCGAAGAGCTTTTGTTTTACCTTTTCCCAAGCCTGGCAAAGACCCCAAGTCTCCCTCTAGTTATCGGCCAATTGCCCTCACTAGCTGTCTGTGCAAAATCCTTGAACGAATGGTTAATTCCCGGCTAATTTATTTTCTAGAAGAACATCGAATACTGTCTCCATCACAAAGCGGCTTCCGCCGTCATCGTTCAGCTCCTGACCATCTCCTGCGCCTTGAGACGTCTGTTCGTGAGGCGTTCGTACGTAGGCAGCACCTGGTGTCTGTATTTTTTGATATCGAAAAAGCTTACGATAGAGCGTGGCGTCACGGTATCCTCCGTGACCTCCACGAAAATGGGTTGCGTGGATACCTCCCAACATTCATTGCCAGCTTCCTTCGTAACCGCGTGTTCCAGGTGCGCCTGGGTACGACGCTCTCTGCCTTTTCCCATCAAGAACAAGGTGTCCCTCAAGGCAGCATTTTTTCGGTGACTCTGTTCATCCTCCGCATAAACTGTCTGCTCAAAAATCTTCCTCCAGCGGTTTTGGCTACCATTTATGTTGACGACCTTCACATCTTCTGTTCGTCATCCAGCATGCATTTCGTTGAAAGGCAACTGCAGTCTTCAATTACCCAGATTGTTAAAGCGGCTAGCAATAATGGGTTTTTTCTTTCTCCCGACAAGACAGCCTGTGTCCATTTCTGCCGGAGGCGTGGCCTCCATCCTGATCCAGAGCTCTATTTGGACCGTGCAGCCATTCCAGTTTTGCCAGAAACCAAGTTCCTTGGTTTGACCGTGGACCGTGCTCTCGCCTTTCGCTCGCACGTTCGACGGCTAAGGATTTCCTGTCTGAGAGCCTTGTCAATCCTTAAGACCCTTTCCTCAGGCTCCTGGGGTGCAGACAGGACTTCCTTGTACCGTATTTACCATTCTCTCATTCGTTCTAAGCTGGATTATGGCTGTATGGTGTATGGCTCTGCGCGCCCTTCCGTTCTCCGGACGTTGGATATCATCCACCATCAAGCGCTGCGTCTTTGTACGGGAGCATTTCGCACGTCACCCATTCCCAGCCTTTATGCCGACGCGACCGAACCGTCGCTTCATTTACTCCGTCTGCAGCTGTCTCTTCAATTTTACCTGAAACTTAAATCTCTCTCAGATCATCCTTTATACGATGCAGGTTTTCATCCCCAGCATGCTCGTTTGTTCGAGATCCGTCCCTCGTGCATTCGAACCTTCGGTCTTCGTATGGCGGCCGTAGCTCGTGATGCAGGGCTAGACTTGTCACTCGTTGGAAAGACCAGGGGCGTTGAGGATCCCCCATGGCACCCTCTTGGTGTCATGGTTGATACCAGCTTTACATCTTTTGATAAGCGTACCAGCAGCTCTTCGCTGAACACCGTTACGTCCATGCAGACTTTATTCCTGTTTTCACCGATGGATCTAAGGCGGCTGGTGTCGTTGGATGCGCCGCCGTCTGCATTGACGAAGTTTCTGTTGCCCGCATTCCTGCCGAGGCCACGGTGTTTTCGGCGGAGATGCATGCTGTGTATCTTGCACTTGTTCACGTGCAGTCGAGCTATCATCAGCGTGCTATTGTGTACACTGATTCTTTGAGTGTTGTGCAATCATTGTCATCTTTCGATTTCACTGGCCACCCACTTCTTTCTACCGTACGGAGACTTCTTCGTTCTTTGCTCGAGGCTGATGTCCAGATTCGGTTCTGCTGGATTCCTGGGCACGTTGGGATCTCAGGGAACGAGTATGCCGATGCTGCTGCTAGATCTGCCTCCTCTTTGGTCGTCACACCCTTGCCACTGTTTCACCGTGATTTTCGCTTTCTTGTTCACGATCACATCAGGCGAACGTGGCAGGGTCTGTGGGACCAACACATGGAGAATAAACTGCACCGTATAAAACCTTTCCTTGGAGTTTGGAAATCATCGTGTCGCCGGAACCGTAGGGAAGAAGTTGTTCTTGTGCGTCTCCGCATTGGGCATTGTCGCTTCACGCATAGCTATTTGCTGTGTGGCGACACTGCCGCAATGTGTGAGGCGTGCGACTGTTTACTCACCATCTCTCATGTTTTATGTAGTTGTGTTCGTTTTCGTAATCATCGGTTTCACTATTTTCAGTCTCATCTACTGGATGACGGCGCAGCTACACTGCAAAAGCTTTTGGGCGACCACTGCGACACTTTCGCAGTATTTTCGTTCTTAAAGCAGATTGACTTTTTAAAACTTATTTTAAAAAAAAAGTTATAATAATTATAACAGTGAATTAATAAATTTATATATAAACCTAATTAACTAACTAGTCTTCACAGCTTTCATCATTCTCTTTTCTAACTTTTACCAAGTCTGTCTGCTATTAATCATTTCACCCCGCTTTTAAAAATCTTTAACTGATAGTTCTGTGTCTGGCGCTCTTTGGCCAAACCTGGCCCTTGCGCCACTAAAATCAATTAACTAACTAACTAACCATTCTGTATTTCAGAGTCTGATGTACATAAGTATTCCCCAAAACGAAATATTAGAAATCCAAAGCCACTTAAGAGTTAGTGTTAAGTTTAAAGAACTATGTGAAACACCAACTGCTCCTAAATTGATTGAGTTCTGGAAATACGTCCCCAAAGAACAGTTTCCCGAGTTTCATGACCTTGCTCTGAGGTTTATTGCAGACTCGGATCCACATACGTTTGTGAATAAACATTTGCATCGATGAATGCTGTAAAAACTAAATTTCGTTCAACTATCACAGATGCACACCTTGGTGATATGCTTCTTTTAAGTACATCGAGAATTACACTCAACATTGACAAATTGTTACGTGAAAGGCAGGTTCAAAAATCACATTAGTGTTGCAGGTGTGTAAAGTTCATAGAAACTTTAATTTTTCAATTAATTTTGTCTCTTTAATTTCCAGTAAAAAAAGGAAGTTTTATTATAACAATTCAGTTTATTTCTTTTTTGCATAATAATAATTTTAATAATATGTGAATGATTTAATAAATGACTGTTTGAAAATGTATATGGGTTTCAATACTTTACAAAAAACATAAAATAAGCTCATTTTTAGCTGATAATACTGTAGTTGTCAATATTTAAGTTGGTTATGGTGGCCCTTCAAATGATTTCTAAGAATTTACTGGCCCAATTTCGAAAAAGGTTGGCTATCCCTGATCTAGAATAAGTGAAAGTCAGGTAGTTCAAGTCTCGGAGATTACGGCGAATTGCCAATAAGTTTTCAATTCCTCCTCGATCAAAGTTTGCAGATTTGTTTGTGAAAAATGGAACGCGTACCTTCTTGGCAATCGTCTATGTACTAGAAAATTTCACCATCGAGATCGTGCTTTAAATCGATAATAAGTCAAATAAGGAAAATAATGAATATCGTCCCAGAGTTCTATAGAATATTCTGAATGTTACGGACATTGGAAATATTCTAAAGAAGTCTGGGACCCTTTTTAATCTGGCAATCGCTAAGGGAATCAGCCCGTTTAAGGTATATTGATATTGATACCCACTATCATAGGCCAGCTATGACTACTATAGAGCTGCGTAATACCAATGGTCACTTGATCTACTCAGATCGAAAGCACCAGAGTTGTCGTCAGAAAATTCCTAGCCACTTTTCTCGGTAATCACCGTTACTGTCATATTGGAAAAGCGCCCAACAACGGTTTACTGATAGGCATCCAACGAAGTTGCAAAGTTTACTGATTGACACTAGTGTTACAGGGCTTGGAGCTGATGTCTATTACAGCGCCCTGTGTGGAAGGTTCGTTAATGCTTCCTTTGCCGTAAGTTCAGTATTCCGTAATTCTCCCAACTGGAGCAGATAAAAGCAATACAAAGCATAAAAAAGTGAATCGACTGAGGCTAAATTTTGCAGTGAGGAAAACGTTTATTCAGATCATACGGGAATGTCACCAAGCTACTGTCCTTTTCGTGCTTTCATTCTTTCCGTTCTCCCTCCGTATTCTACACCGCCGAAAATCCTTCTCTCTCTTTCCGGCCACTCAAAAACTATTCCTTCCTCCGTCCCTTTCGACCCGAAGCATACTGCCTCCTGCGAAAACTATCTTGCTTCGTCGACCCCTTTCCACCGCGTTCCCTCCGGCTACACCCTAAGATGTCTCTTCTCCGAAAATCGCAAGATTCCCTAATTGCCATCTGCTGCGGCGCGTGGGAAAGGAAATACTCATTTGCCTTTCGTCCAAATGGCGGGAATTGAAAGGAAATGATTCCAATTCAGTAACACAAAAATGGCTACAGAATCTCGCTTCTGATAAATATGGAAGCCCCGGTTACACTAGCATACATATTTGTCGCGGCTTGACAATACATATACTACATTCTTGAGCATACGAATAAAAAAAATAAGAACGAAGAACTGCTTAGGCTATAACTTTGTCCCTTTGTATACGTCAGTTTGTGGGTGAGATGTTTCAGAAATTCAGATTTGGAAAATTCTTTATGCATAGGGTACTCATATCTATAATGAAGATTGCTGATGTGTTTCTTACTTTTCCTGATCTACAATTTTTTGTGCTAGGTGGCGTAAGTATATATTTGTAAATATTATATCTCTGCTTCTAAAACATGGGTTTCATAAATTACAGAGAGTAAGTCGATTGTTTTGCAATATTTGCATAAACGCATGTGCTGCGGCGGGTAAAGCTAGTTCAAGTCGCGCACTGCAGTTAGTAGAAAGGGATATAAAGTGGTAGTCGTTGCTGTAAACAGCATTGCATGTCGTCGTTCTGACTGTGGTTGGGAAGTCTTAAAGATGAACAGCTACAACTGGCTAATTAGGGAACTTTTGCTTTACGAGTTTGAACTCGGCCATAACGCTGTTCAAGCAACACGAAATATTTGTCATGCGAAAGAGGAAGGTTCCGTGGACCACAGCACCGCAACCACATTGTTCAAGAAATTTCGCTCAGGTGACAGAAACGTCGACGATCAGCCAAGGTCAGATAGACCTCGAACTGTAGATTCGGAGGTCGTGCACCGAGCCGTAGAGGCAAATCCGACAACCAGCACTCGGAGATTATCGGGCGAGCTGGGCATATCACAGACCACCTTGGTTCGCCACTTTCAGGGCCACGGAAAGGTCTACATGAGCTGCCGCATTGTCCCTCACGAACTGATACCACCTGAAGCAAACCGCCGAGTGGAAGTGTGCAGGAAACTCTTAGAAAACTCGCGCGATGTACGTTTCATCGAGAAAATTGTTACGTGCGATGAAAAATGGGTCTATTTCCGTAATCTTAACACACAACGGCAGTGGCTGAGCCTGGGCCAGCTTCCTGAACCTGTTGCCAAACTTGGGTACTTTGAGCACAAAGTGATGCTCTGCGTCTGGTGGAATTTAGAGGGGATAATCCATTACGAATTTGTTCCAGACGGTCAGACCATCAACGCTAACCTCTACTATGAACAGATGGAGCGGATGTATGACGTTTTGTAGGAGAAGTATCCGGCACTGGTAAACAGAAATCGTGCTCTTCTACAGCAGGATAACGCTCGGCTTCATACCGCGCAAAAGACCCGGGAAAAACTCCAGGAACTTGAGGGTATCGAACTGATGCTACACCCAGTATATAGTCCGGACCTTGTTCCGTTGGATAGTTACCTGTTCCGGTCCATGGCCCCCTTTCTTCGCGGGCGGTACTTCAACAACCAGGAGTTGATGGCAGCTGGAGTGAAGCAGCTCTTTGCCTTGAAGGACAAGAACTGGTACCGCCGCGGAATCGAAGAACTGATAGACAGACGGCTAAAGACGGTGCAACACGATGGCTTATACTTTGAATGCTAGTCAGCTTTCGTCGTAGAGGTACGTATGAAGACATAAAGTGATCCAAATATTGCAAAACTTTCGACTCACTTCTCAGCATTTTACAATCTTACAAATTAAGCTCTTTATTTAGATTTCCACATATTGGTCATTTTTTCCAATAACCTATTTTCCACTAGGAGGACATAAATATATCACCCCCAACCATTCTCGGTCCACTTCTGGATGAAGGTCTACAATTCTCTGTCTTGATGAAGGTCTACAATTCTCTCTCTTCCATGTCATTCGGACACTCTAATTCTTTCCATCCATAACCCACGTGGTCTTCCTTTGGGTATTTTCCTGTCCGTTGTTACCCAGTGTGGTATTTTTGTTGTCCAATGGTTGACAGTTCTTTTAGCAGTATACACTTCCCATTAGCACTTCAGGGTCTTTACTTAGATCATGATATCATCCATTCTTGTCATTTTTCTTATCCATGAACTTCTTTTCCTATCATTCTCGGTTGCACCAAGTATGAATCACTCCATACTCCTTTGTGTTGTCTGCAGCCTCTGTATGTCTTTTCTAGTTAAGGCCCATGACCCTGATCCATGAGTAAAATTTGGAAAGATGCTCTGATTAAACTTTTTTTTTCTTTGTTTTTGAGATACAATGCGCACTTGCTTTTGGGAACTCTACTGTTTCTTCAAAATTCAGTCCCGGCAAGTTTTATACGCTTATTAATTTCTTCAATGTGGCCCTCGCCTGTTATCTGTTGTCCAAGGTAAACATAGGTATTACAGAGGATACTCACACATTTCAGAACGATTTTCCAGTAATACAGTATTAATAATGTTTGAAATAAAATTATTTCTTAAATGTTCTATCTAATAGCCCGTTCTCTGGATATGAACCTACATCCAGATTTCTAAGATAACTGGACATTTCTTAAAGTTGGTAGTGGTATTTTATTCCACTCTTCTTCCACTGCTTTCCATAGTCCAATAATTGTTTTAGGTCTGCGTTTAGAAAGCGCTCTTTTTAGCAGTCCGAAGGCACAATAGTCCATTGGGGACACATCAGGGAGACTTTAAAGGAATATGTGCAAAAGATATATACTTGTTACCTGTCCCCTTTTTAATCTTTTTCAAGAAATAGTGGTAGATTTGGAGGTATGACTGGTAGCCCTTATTCTGAAATATTTATACTCTTCGAGGGCTCTGTGGATAAAGGAATTTTCTCTTTTAATAAAGAAGTTATAACATTATTTTTTGGTAGTATGTAGAGTTCATTCTGACATTCTTTTCCACGTTTCGTAACTTTAATTTCTCATTGTACGAGAAACCAACAATAATTATGAATCCTTTACTGAAACTTTCTTTGGATTATTGGAACCAAATTTGTGAGTCTTTTTCTGATCTTTTCCGATAGTAAATCGACCTTTTTTTGCTACAGTCGTTTAGGTAGATTTATGCTTCATCAATAGTCACAAAAAATTTCCATTTGTCTCCGGCTAAGGGATCTTCATAAAGAATTCCACACCGTATTCTGCGCTCAGCAACGTGCCTAGGAAAAAGGCGGTGATTTTTTTTCTTTTACATTTAAATCTTTGTTTATTACCTTGTTTACAGTTGATACAGAGATTTCTAACGACTTAGCGATTGTGCTTTGGGTAGGTGGATTTTCTTTTAAGACCAGAGACGTTACTTTTGAAATTGTCGTAAAAGTACGTACTTTCTTTGAATATTCGTTTGGTGTTCTTTTTCCTGTTAAAAGCAATGATTGACGATTTCCCCCTCTATTATTAATAACATTGCTTATTTTACATTTAGAGATGCTAATTCCATGATTTTCATGGCGTTTTTTACGCTTTCCAACCGTAGGTTGAAGAAGCGTATATGCTCCAGCTTTGTCCGTCTGTCTGTCTGTCCGCCCGTCTGTCTGTCCGCCCGTCTGTCTGTCCGCCCGTCTGTCCGTCCACATGATAACTCCCGTAAAAACGGTTCAATTTCGATGAAATTTCAGTATGTGATAGGGGTCCACTGGGGACGAACCCTATTAAAAATGGGCGAAATGGTGTCATAAGGTCAGGACATACGAGCGGGATTCATTCCGTTGCCCTTATGCGTCATAACGTGCGTAAAAATGGCTCGATTTCAATGAAATTTTAGTATGTGGTAGGGGACCACTGGGGACGAATCCTATTGAAAATAGGCGCAATGGGGTCAAAGGTCAGGATATAGGAGTGGGATTCATTCCATTGCCTTTATGCGTCATAAGTTGCGTAAAAATGGTTCGATTTCGATGAAATTTTAGTATGTGGTAGGGAGCCACCTGGGGACAAACCCTATTGAAAATGGGAGGAATGGGGTCAAAGGTCAGGACATAGGAGTGAGATCCATTCCATCGCCCTTGTGAGTTATAACTTAAGTAAAAATGCTTCGATTGAGACAAAACCTTATCATGTTATTTTGGAAGCATACTTAACCGGTTCTGTTGAATATCATCGAAATGGGGTCAAAGGTCAGGGCATAGGAGCGAGATTTATTCTACAGCCATTATCCTCATAACTTGAGTAATAACTTGAGTATTGATTTCTGGTATGTTGGAAAGCGTGTCATAATCAATGCATTGCACGATTTTACTAACTTGTTTAATTACAAAATACGATTATTTCTCTTCGTAAAGAGCAAAAACATCACCTTCTATTCGCAGGTTGTTTACGTGCGCCATTTTTTTAGCAGACGACATTTAACCGCAGCAGATGTTAATTTCTTGTTCGTCTAACACGCTGTTGCCAATTTCAATTCTTTGAATTTCTTTTATTTTCTGTAATTTATTATCTAAAACATCCTCTGTACTTACTCCTAGATTTCCGTCATTTATCTCAAAAGTCTTCAGTTCTTTTATACACACAATTTAATAAAACAGAAAGTGTTTATACACCATGGTATCTAACAAACTACGCGAGTATCAGCTTCGAGGGAGAACTATGGAACGAATGAAATGAAAGTGCTAAAAACACTGAACAAAAATATGCAGTCTCACGCAAACATCAGATGTCAGTTCCATGAAACACGGCTCTGGGAGATTCTGGCCAGAACATAGCAAAGCAACACCGGAGAGTTTCTCAGTAGGAGGTCAAACTACCTTTTAATGATGATCAGACGAGTGCCTTTTTATGGCAAGAAGGGCACTCGCCTGATTCTCTAGGTTGTTCGACGGCACTGTCACCGAAGTTTGCCCAAGATGCTTCCTGGATCAGGCAAGACTGGGGCTACTCCAGCTGAAAGATCGACTTTGCATGAACGTAGGCGTTCATCCGCCTCGCAAGATGGGCCCTGGCGGTGTCTTCCTGTAGAATGAACCTATTACTGTTCTTCAAGGCATAGGGCTGCGCAAATGATGGGAGAATACTGTTGTGATGCTGCATAGAGGTCGGACTGCACTGGAATTTAATGAGCGGCGTGTAGCCTTCATACATAATAAAATATCTCCGAGCCAACGTACCGATTCGGCCGAATGCTAGAAGCGTTGTAATGTTCGTGAATGCAAAGTTTACTGAACACTACATAAATCAGTTCTCAAAAACTTCACCTACAGTAAAACAGGAGTAATTCAAGAAAACGTCGAGAAAAAGTTACTTATCATTAGTCTTTATTCAGTCAAAACTCCTTTGGCGCAACTCAGTCTTCAACAATATTATTGACGTAATCCAATTAATGTGAGAGAATGTTGTTAATGAAAAACAAAACACCAACACTAAAGATAATACGCAGACGTCAAGAAATCACAACTTCAAGTAACTCAACTTTCGCAATCAATCAATCAATCACAATTTTATTGATTGAACTTAAAACTTACAGTCATATAGAAATGGAACACATCAGGAGGAATCTAAACATCCTAGTTGTAAAGTGATTCCCCCTATAAAATATGAAAAACGAATGATATTAAACATTAATTAAAAAGATCAGAATGATTAACAATATAATTTCGTATAGACAAAGAAAACTCCCTGATATTCCCAGAGATCTAATGAACTCCGGAAGATTATTCCACAATTTAATAGCTTTATACATCATACCGTTTTGCCCATAATTAAGTCTTGCAGATGGCAAACACAACCTCTTATGAGCAATAGATCTAGTAAAAACAGCATAATCTAAATATTTAATGCCAGATTGAAAAATAGGCAATTTAAAATACATTATTTTAAAAAACATAAAAACAATACCTGATTTCAAGGCAAATATTTCATGAATTTTCAGAACATTTAAGGGGGGATTCTCATTTTTTGCGCTAAAATTACAGTTTTTTTTTTTTGGAGTGTTTATTGATGAAACTATGCAACCAATTGATTCCAAAGTAGGTACATCTATTTATTATCGTTTCAGGTATTTACAAAACAATTTTTTATAAGTTTCATGAAGAATCACGCCCGCAAACCCCCCTCGACCATGGCACTGAGCGAAGACCCGCGGTCCCTGGTTGGCACTCCTGGTGATCTGAAACAAAAAAACTCGAACAGCGTTTTACTCTATATACAAGTAGTTGTCGTTTGATGAACCAGAAAAAATATATATACATATTTGAGGAAATGGTGACTTGTCAAACTCAAGTTATCAATTTAGCTCAAAAAATTGACAATGTTTTTTGCTATTAAAAAATATGCATAACGTATCATGTTTCTGGTTCATCAAACGATAAAAGGATGCTTGCTGACCTTAGCAATTTTCAAACTATCAAGAAAATTACCTGTAGAAAAACTTAAATTAATAATATGTGTCATAACCGGTATCAGAATGGAAATTGAGTCTTTTAAGACTCTACAATTAACATTGTCTGATACAGAACCTTTTTTTAAGGGTAAAGAGGCAATAATATTACAAATTTCAATATCATCCACAGGACGTAAAACCATAGATGCCTCATCTATGGTTTCCCCTAATTTTGGATGAAAAATCATAAACTGTAGAGCTAGAGGACAAATTTCGTTGTGTTAATAAATTATGACCTATATTAGTAAACTAATTATTAAATTCATCTGCAACTGATTTAGAATCAACAACAGAATTATGGCAATCCCCTTTCAAGGTAAGCAGAGTTTCAACAACACAAGATCTTTTATTAATAGCAAATTTAATTACCTTCCATTTCTGATATGAGTTATTTCCTGCATAAGAAAGCGCACGGTTGTAATAAGCAACCTTAACATGTTTAATAACATTTTTTAAAGCACCATTGTACCTTTCATACTTATCACGCAAATGCCTATTGTACGGATTTCTTCTACTTTTTTTACAAAGTTTATCCTTTTTTCTAATAGATCTAATAAAGCCATTAGTCATCCACGGCTGAAATTTAATATCATATTTAATTTTAATTACTTTATGAACAGTAGTGACCTCCAATGAATCATTTAAAATACCTTGAAATATTTCGGTAGCTTTTATGGGACATAAATACCGGAACCATCCCTATCAAAATTAAAAATTAAATCAGCTAAAGCAATATAGTCACAATAGGAGATTGTCTTGGGATGAACTGCAACACCATAACTCAAAAAAGCTGGAACATGAATAAAAACAGTCATGATCACCGATACTAAAATCGATCACTCCGGACCTTAAAACAGTAGTAAATAAATTAGTACCAATATGATCTAATATATTGGCATCACGAGTATAGGTAAAAGAAATGCACATTCTAAAGAAATGGCCTGACAACATATTTAAATTGTCTTCCCTTAAAAACAGATTATTGATATTGATATTAATATCTCCCAGAAAAATGCAATTTTTACTTTCGCTATTTATCTTATTTAAAATATTGTCAAAAAATTTACAAAAAAGCCTTGCGTTCTGTTAACTTGGTTTGTTCTTCCAGGTTAACGTAGTAAATTAAGAATAATAAATAGGTGTTTTATATCCTTGTTGGTGAATAACGATGATCAGTGCTACGTAACTGATGATAGAAATGGAAAATTCTTTCACCTCGGGGTTCGTAGTTAGAGTTCGGCACGCAAACGTCAATGTGTGGAAACAACAGAAAAGCTAAATATTGTAAGGAGGGCGCTACACTATTTCATGAAATACTTCTGTACCTTTTAAAAACTATTTATTCTTCTAGTTACTTCTGCGAAGGTTGTGCTAATGATTGCGCTATCCTGTTTGTTGCGAGCACTATAAAATATTTCCACTTCCTATGGATCCTCGTTGCCGACAACTTTTATCCCTCTTCTTCTGGCCATCGGGAAAGACCCTCTCTTCACCGCTGCTAAGAAACTTCTGTCCTCGAAACCAGACCCTATGGATTCTCCGTACGACTGGCCTGTTCTGTCCCTCCGAGTTGTATGCCCTTTACACTCACCATCTTGCCCCAAGCGAAAAGATGAGCAACCCCTTCTAACACACACAGCGAATGCTTTATCTCCCGCGGATTAAAAGAGCCGCGTTCCAAGACAAAAGTATCAAAGCTATGGATTGTCGCTCCTGCATACCCTTCGGTACCTTTGAGATTAGAGCCGAAAGGTGCAAATTGCAATCGACAATACCAAGTGCCGCTACGAGATGCAAAGCCTAGACAGTTCAGATGAGACACACTGGCGTCTCTAAAGAAAACGTATTTCCTGATATTTCTTTACTGGGGTGCCGAAGCTAACAGTTTCTCATGCATAGTGGAAACAAAGGAAAGGGAACATGAAAGCGAAATAAAAATTGGGAATGAGATTTAATATCTTTGCCTAAAAATTCTTCTATTAAATATCTGTGACAGATCACTGCTGGGCGATCTATAAACAACACAAGTGACCAAGTTCTTAGACTTAGGACTCTTGATTTCAATCCAAAGCATTTCACAAAAGTCAAGTACAAGCGACATACTACTTAAATCATCACGAATAACATAACTGATATGAGATTTTAAGTATATCCCTACACAACCAGAACCCCTTACATACGATGAAGTACTATTCAAATTTCTAACCCTACATTCAAAATTATAATTACTGAGAATATAAAACTCCTTTTATTCTCTCATCAAATAAGTGTGTTTCACTAAGTGCAATTACAGAAAAATCATAATCTAACTGAGATAAGAAAGCCTGAAATTTATCAAATTTAGAATTAATACTTTGAATATTGGTATATAAAAATGACATACCAAACCTGTCAATTTCATCAGAAAGATCACTCAAAAACACCTTTTCACAAATACAATCAAAATGGTAATAATCCAGGTATGAGTCGTATATTTGTTCCGGACTAGTCCTAAATCAAAGCTGATAAAAAATTATTAACATTATGAAATCTAATTAATTTTTTCAATGTCACTAACTAACTGAACATTTAGAGCAGGCGAGACCTTATCTTTACGGGCAAAGAGCGTGCCATTCCGATCCGTCCACACAAAATTCCTCCCATATTCAGTTTTCCTCGTCTGCGCTAAACCAAGTACGTAGAAGTTTATTGCCAGGACAAAGATCATCATTTACAAAAAATTGGACTATCATCATCAAAACCTATGACACGGGCTGTAAATTTTTCATGTTTTTTCCTGTAGTTTCTTACAGCCATGAAGAAAGCATCACGCTTTCTTCGATTGACAAATGTCATAATAATATTTTCCCGTGATAAATTTTCACGAGTAGGAACCCAGCAGGGTCGGATTAAGGTAGGATCTATACGGGCCATATAATCTTGGGGCCCACCATTTCCAAGGGCCCAGGTGACATGCCTGGGCAAGTAATAGACAGATAAGCAGAGAGAGAGAGAGAGAGAGAGAGAGAGAGAGAGAGAGAGAGAGAGAGACAAAAGTTATCGGTGGGAGGTTTCGGACCCGAATGCATCTCTGCAGTTCTTTCCACAGATGCTCGGGTGGATTTAGATCCAGGAAGTGGGAATGCTCCTCTACTCAGTATTTCTCCAAACGGGAGCGATGAGACGGGGCGTCGTATTTTTGAAAGAAGGCATTATCATTTGGATTTCAAACCCGAAAGAAAGAGACAGAGAGAGAGACGAAAGTTATCGGTGGGAGGTTTCGGATCCGAATGCATCGCTCCACTTCTTTCTATAGATGCTCTGTTGGATTCAGATCCAGGAAGTGGGAATGCTCCTCTAATCAGTCTTTCTCCAAACGGGAGCGATGAGACAGGACGTCGTATTTTTGAAAGAAGGCATCGTCAATTAGGTTCAATTCCGAAAGAAAGAGAGAGAGACGAAAGTTATCGGTGGGAGGATTCGGACCCGAATGCATCGCTCCACTTCTTTCCATAGATGCTCGGGTGGATTCAGATCCAGGAAGTGGGAATGCTCCTTTAATCAGTCTTTCTCCAAACGGAAACGATGAGACAGGGCGTCGTATTTTTTGAAAGAAGGCATCATCAATTGGGTTCAAATCCGTAGGAGAGAAAGAGAGAAAGAGAGAGAGAGACGAAAGTTATCGGTGGCCGGTTTCGGACCCGAATGCATCGCTTCACTTCTTTCCATAGATGCTCTGTTGGATTCAGATCCAGGAAGTAGGAATGTTCCTCCAATCAGTCTTTCTCCAAACGGGAGCGATGAGATGGGGCGTCGTATTTTTGAAAGAAGGCATGGTCAACTGGGTTCAAACCCGAAAGAAAGAGAGAGCGACGAAAGTTATCGGTGGAAGGTTTCGGACCCGAATGCATCGCTCCACTTCTTGATGCTCTGTTGGATTCAGATCCAGGAAGTGGGAATGTTCCTTTATTCAGGCTTTTTCCAAA